>CM042746.1:49033962-49063962 GCA_022496165.2 Catalaphyllia jardinei
TTATGCGAAAGGTAAGTGGTTCGAGACGTGCCGGGTACAATGGGAAAAAAAGGAAACAGGGGTACAATGGGAAAAAAAGGAAACAAAAAAGAAAAGTACAGAGCCAGAGGAATACGGAGTAGAAAAAGGAGAAGAATGGTGCAAGGGGAAGAAGAGAAGGGACAAAAAGACAGCGCGCAATGAAATCCACTTTTATTTATACAGTAAGTAGTAATTACCAATGTATATATTCAATACGTTAGGGAGTTGCTATTGTCTTCAAAAACAATAGAGCGCATGCATAATTAATCATTGTGCATGCATAATAAATGTTCATATCGCGTATATGTTATTCAGTCCAAATAGCACATTCAACTCACGATTTTCATAGTTAGCAGTTCACGTTTAATAAAAGAAGTGAAGAACAGTTTTGACTAAGTCTAGAACTGATTTGAGAAATTACACCTTCGGTTTCCTTGGAGGGGTATACAAGGGTTTACAGGGGATAACAGGGGTATATAAGGGTTTACAGGGGATTACAGGGGTATACAAGGGTTTACAAGGCTTTACAGGGGTATACAAGGCTTTACAAGGAATTACAGGAGTATGCAAGAGTTTAGTAGAGTATACAAGGGATCTACACTGGCATTTTAAGCATTATTATGGGACAGCTGGGAGACTATATGGTGGCCTTACATGAATTATATACCCAATGAGGGCCTGCTCTTTTCATCATAGAAGGGTCAGAAGGCGGCTGCAGGCTGGAAGAACCGAGAAGAAACTGGGTAAGAGTAAAGTGGCCGAAGTGGGGCTCTCCACTCATCCCTCCCTTTTCTTTTCTCTCCACTTTCTTCCCGCTTCTTCACCGCAACAGAGAGCTTGACAGGCAGGAGCCGGGTGCCGGCTGAAAGATTATCCGAGAGCGACACAGACATGAAAAACGCCCGTGATCTCAACCGAAGTTTTTGTTCGGAGGTTTGTAGACCCTAAGACCTTACCCTACTTTAGACCAAAATTTGGGATTCTCTATACCAAACAATATAATCGCGCTTATTTGTTGCGCACGGAGATCACCAAAAGTCACCTTAATAACCGTATTTGTCAGCATTGTGGCGTGAAAACAAGCACGGTGACCCCCTCTTTTTACTACGTTTTTATTATCTCCTTGTCTTGTAACAACAACATACCAAGTTTCATCAGAAATCTATGGCGAGTTCTTTTACTAGGGATCACCTTAATAGTGCGGCTGTTAAGCGAGAAATCGTTCGTTTTGTGATACAAGCATGAAACTTTGCAAAACAAAAGAACTAATAATCCTCATTATTTTTTGATATTGGGCCACCAGGAAATCAGCTATTATGGTGTGAAAGGGGCGTGGCATTATTTGACAAGCATGAAATCGAGGCTCATAAGAAAAATGCATAAAGAGCTATAAGACCTTTCAATTACTGGAACATATAAGGTAAAAACACTCAGGTATAAAGCAATCAACATAAAGAAGAAATGATTTATGATTTGCAGTTATTGTCATGTGACCAGTGACGTCACAAAAATCCGGAAGTAAACTTATTATAGTCAGGTAACTTTAAAGTATTTACGTTTTTACCAATAAGGTGACCTTTTTGATTTCTATTAATTTTGAGAGATATTATGGGATGCTCAAGGGGCAAATTGGTATGCATTTCCTCTTTGAGCATCCCATAATAGCTATTTGTAACAATGGAATTCAAGATAATCGCCGTATCGGTAAAAAGTTCAATTGATTGAAAGCCTCTTTTCAAGTCATTGCAGAGCTTTTAAACGTCAAATACAATGGTTTCAGTATGTTCTAAATAGCCCACTGTTGGGGTCAAGTGTCAAGCAGCCAAGAAGAACATTTTAAACATAGTCATTGATTAACAACACCTATGATCCTTTACATATTATTTCGTTCGAGTTAGGAATAACAAACTAGATAAATTGCAAAGCCGTGAACGAAGATCCTGCTTGATTAAACGTTGGATCTCAATAGAGATCTAATCAGCCAAACTTGAAAAATAAAAACGACGAGAAGTCAAAGACTACTGCAAGGCTGACACAACGTGATATATTAAAAACAATATTTCGGCTGGCCAAACCATCCTTCTTCAGGTTTAGATGTTACTAACTTACAAAAATGAGATTACAATATAATATAGTGGAGAATGTCGTAGTACATATTTCGAAATCAAGAGGAGTGACGGAAATGACGAACGAAACAAATAAAATAAAGTAAAGATAAAACAGGCTTTCTAAGGTTACAAATTTTACGATTCTTCACGTCTATTCATACCGTCAGGTTCCAGTGTTCTCGCTAAATCTATTAAAAAGGACTCTCTGGCTTTTCTTATTGAATCACGTGACGAGTGGATAAGTTCGAGTGGAATTAGTTGCATGTCAGTATGGCAATGATCAGGATGAGACAGAAAATGTTCGGCAACAGTGGTGGGTTTGGATTTAATGTTTGTTTTGTCGACAGAGCGTCTATGTTCGTTGAATCTGTCTTTGAGACGTCGCTTAGTTTCGCCTATGTATTGTAAATGGCAGCGGTTACACTGTATCATGTAAATTAAATTTTTGGTGTTACAGGTTATGTGTGACTTGATTTGACGGGTTGCACCAGTAGAGAAGAAAGTATAGTGTGTAAGACCGTTAGTAATGTAAGGACAAGTAGCGCAATCTTGTCCACAGCGGAATGATCCTGGTGGTAAACTAGTGTTGTTAGGAGTTGTGATAGTGGGCAGCTTAGCTTTAACTAAAATGTCGCGAAGGTTAGAAGTGCGTCCGTAAGCGACGATGGGTGGGTGCTTAAAATCTTCCCTGCAGCGTTTAGAGGAAAGTAACATATGGAAATGTTTGCGTAGGATACTAGAAATGTGAGGAAGTGATGGGTTATATGTAACAACAAAAGGCAAGCGGTCAACGGAATCGTGGCGGTTAGTATATAAAGCTTCAGTGCGAGAAATATTAGCAGCACGTTTAGGAATCCTGGTTGCAGGCCCCGCTGCAGCTGCAGAGAGCTATGCATACCAGACTTGCTCTGACACAGTCGCAAATCTTTGTGCATCACTTTCCACAGTGAATGAGTTCGTAAAATATCTGTTGTGCTTGAGGTAACAATGGCCCCACCGGTTTCCATTCGTTGTCGTTTTTTCCCAGCCCCAGGTCACAAGGACTTGGTAGTGTCGGTTTCGGAACAGGTACATTCCCTCAAATGCGGTGCCCAGCCTGGTATACAGCACGCCTCATGTGTTTAAGAAGAACTGCTTGAGTTGGTGGCATATTCTCTAATGTCCGGTTGCCTTTAAAGAATAGTTCCTGTCTTGCCTTGTTAACTGTCATTTGGGAGCTTGTTCTGCTATAAAGACAAACTACAAATCTCTCAATTAGCGCCATTGCCCGCTCAGGAATCTCTTCTGGAACTCAAGTCAACATTGAAAAGGTATCTGTGATTTGTGGAAACACGTTCTACACCATCCCAGCAGATGTTTTTCCCCTCCCGGAAAAAAGATACTGTGTCACATCCAGTGATTGAGTGGAACATCGGGAGAGCCTTGTTTCTTTCTGGTCCCAGTTGTTCAGCAATTGAAGGGACCGCGAGGTATCGAAATTGCTTGCCAGTGCCAAATGCAATCCAGATTTCATCCACGCTAAGATCTTGCACTCTGGATACCGCTAACACAACTACATTTGTATCAACGGTTCTGATAAGAATTTTACGGTAGCCGAACTGTGAGGCATGATATGCATTCAACACGAGTCGGGTGTCTGCATCTTTCTGGGAGCAATCCATCATCTCTGTTGGTTGAGAACTAAGGACAAATTCACCTTAGGTGGTGTACCCCTCCTTCCCGTAAATGTCGATACAGTGGAACCTCGATTTAACGAACCTCTATTTTACGAAGTCCTCGATATAACGATTATTTCAACAAGCCTTTCCATACATTTCACCAGGTCTGACATCCCTTATGTTTCCTACTTGTGCTAGAGTTAGAGGAAAATGCTGATTCTCGTGTTTAAAAAGTTCTTCGATGTTACCATCACGGCTTTGGCAAGCCATGTAAAGACGGGAAAATAAAGCACAGTCGTTTTTAAGGGATGCAACTTTCCTTTGTCGGGTTCTTCTGTGGTTGTTGTTTGAACAGGGGTAAATTGCACTTCTTTATTGCTTTGGTCATTGGCTTTGTTCTTTCCTGGAATCTTTCTTTAACAAAGGCTTTGTAGTGATCCTGACCAATGGACATCACCTCTCTCACCGCTTTAACTACCGTTTCATGCATGATTTCTTTCGAGTCTAGGACAAGAAGGTTTGTGCTGTCTTCCTGAATGGGATTCCCCATTTCTTCATCTGCTGACACAAGTGACAACATATCCTTCTTGGTGAACGCCTAGAGTTTGCTCATGATGGCGATGCTTTTCTTCACTAACTTCTTTGGAAGATGTTTCCTCGTATTCCTGGATGATCTTCAGGCCCAGCCATCATCCACCTTCTTAGTGCTGCTGGATGTTCCGCCTACCCCTTTAACCTGTGCATTCACTTGCTCGTGCGCATGGTCTAAAGCAATTCAAGAGAAAACCTTCTCAGTCATGTAAACAACGAAATATCTATTTGTGAACTCCTGGTGGATGTCAGGGTGAGATGAAAGTAGTAAACTCATATCACGTATATGTGCAGTAATCCACCTGGCGTAGTTGATTTGGTCACGGGAGAACATCCACGGAGCAAGCGAGACTTCTTGTACAGTGAAAGGTTCCCTTCTCTAATAGCTCTAATCAACTGCAAAACACATAGTTCCAAGAAAAGAACTCGATTCCAGTACAGAAACTGTGGGCGATCTTTGGACATTTTATCGACCCAATTTGCAAGCTGGAATGGTTCTGCACCATTCTCGGGGGTTTCAAGGTAATCACTATATGAGTAGGTTGAAAAGGACTTATTTCCTTAAAGGACTTTCTTGACATCTAAAAAGCAACATAAAAATGACTTTGTCTACTGTCAACTCTTTAGTATAACCATTACAAATTTTTGGAAAGCTATTTAAAAAGATTCTTGTTTTTCGGCCGTTTCAATTTCAATAGAAAGAGAAAAAAAACAGCGGTTACAAACATAGAAGTGACGGTTACAAAATATGACTAAATTTAAAAAGACGAAAACGAAAGCGAGGTATTGGTAACTAGCTAGAAAACAATGAAAAAAGAAACTACATCCGGTGTGAATAAATACAGAAGAAGATTTTCACTACCAACGTTTTCATTAAGGGCGGGTTTCAAGTCCCGTATTAACAGTGTTTCTTTAATTTTACATTGTAAATCACATCGACCATTTGCTAAGATCTCAAAATGGTCCCATTTGATGTTGTGACCGGTAGAAATTGAATGCTCAGCAACAGCGGAGGCGTGACCAATTTGAGTGAGAGCTTTGAAGTGCTCAGTCTTTCTATCATGTAATCTTCTTTTAGTTTTCCCGATGTAAAAAGCATCACAATCCCAGCAACTTGCTTTGTAGACAATCTTCGATTTCTGCGACCGGTTGAAACGATCTTTATAAGGAAAGAAAGACTTTATTCTGCGAGTGTTCTGAAAAACAACCCTGAGGTTGACGAAACCATAAAACTTATTGACACAAGATTTTAATCGGCGTGTAATAGCATCGCTTTGGAGACCTAAATAAGGTAAAACAAGGATTACATTATTCTTAGGAACTGTGAGAGTAGGTTGTGAAGGCCTGTCCTTATGTTTGTGAAGCACATCATTAACATTGTAGTTAATAACGCCTCTCGGAAAACCATTAACAAGCAAGGAATTCTTGAGATCGGATAAAGTGGACTGCAACAGAGTGGAATTTGAACAGATGCGTAAGCAGCGATAGGTAAGTGTTCGGATGAGATTGACCTTATACTTCCTAGGAGTAAAGGAGTCCCACTTGGTGTAAAGACCAGTGAAACTCTTTTTATGGTGTATAGTAGTTGAAAATGTGTTGTGATCACGCTTGATACAAACATCCAAGAATGGGATCTCACGGTTCTCTTCAAGTTCCATGGTGAATTTGATGCTGGGATGTCTGCTGTTGAGAAAATCTAGAAATCTGGAAGCGGTGTCTTTACTGTCAAATAAGGAGAAAGTATCATCGACGTATCTAAACCAAATGGACGGTCGTGACTGACTATCAGTCAGCCAGCTCTCTTCAAAATGACACATAAAATTGTTAGCTAAGACAGGGCCTAATGGAGACCCCATCGCGACACCATCGATCTGGTCATAATATTGCCCATCAAATATGAAGTGGCTTTTCTTCGTCGCGAACTCAAGCAAATCTTTGTTCGTGGCAGTGTAGGAGGATCAGGAAGAGAGTATAATTTGTTAAGACAAATTTGTATTGTCTCGTCTAGTGGGACATTGGTAGACAAGGAGCATACGTCAAAAGAGCACATAGTTTCATTGCTATGTTTATGCGACTTCGCCCAGTCTACAAAAGTCTTTGATTGTGAAGTGGTTAGTGGAGATCGGCTTGAGAACAGTTACGAGAAAAGAGGCAAGGTTGTAATTATACATATGAATGTTGTGCCGCGTAGCACTATGGACACAAATGATGTAACAGAGAATTAACTCTGAAGTGTAAGAGACTGTCCGACCTCGTAGCTCAGTCGGCAGAGTGACGATTCCCACCGAGGTCAAAAAGATTTTTTCTTTACCTCGTGTGGTTCTCTGATTCCCTTTACTAGGGCTAACGCCCAGTGGGTTATTCATGGGTTAAATTAGCACTAACATTTACACTTCAGAGTTAATTCTCTGTTACATCAAGGTTGTAATTATATGTGTTCACGGATGAGACTATTGGTCGGAAAGGGCAACCAGTTTTATGAATTTTAGGAAGACCATAAAGAACACCAGCATTTGAACCACATGGAAGAATTTTGCGAAATGTAGCAACATGGATTATACCATCTCGCTTAAGATTTCGAAGATAGGAAATGAGGCTGTTCTCTCTTGACCTTGTTGGATTGTGTGACAACTTCCTAAATTTTGAATCATCACTGGAAATCAACTGCTTCATTGTTTTCTAGCTAGTTACCAATACCTCGCTTTCGTTTTCGTCTTTTTAAATTTAGTCATATTTTGTAACCGTCACTTCTGAGGATGTATGTTGTAGCATACGAAACGTCAAGTATAATATACCATGCGAAACTTTACTATGTTTGTAACCGCTGTTTGTTTTCTCGTTCTATTGAAAGCTATTTATACTGTAACAACGGGGGTCTGGAACCTAGACAGAAAACATCTGCAATAGAAATTTAAGACGTTTCAAACTGAAACTGTTGACTAGCATACGAAACGTCAAGGTTATAAAATGCATGTTATGAATATGTTTATCACCGCTGTTTGTTTTATATGTTTAATCATGGTATTTAAAATTCTTTACCAGTTTACCTGAATGAGGGGTATTTAAAATTCTTTACCAGTTTACCTGAATGAGGTAACACGAATTGTGTTATCTCCCCAGGAATAAGATTATAAAGGTGTAAAAAGGTCTAAAAAACAACGAGTATACTTTAAATATACTTCAAATGTGGTCTTTGATTTCTTTTCAATCACAATTCCTGCATTGCTGGTAAAATAATACGGAGTTGTACAGTTTTAATTTTTCAGCCTCGTTTTCATGTAATGCAAAATTTGTCACCGCGTATATCTCCCCACAAAGTGATATTTCACGTTGGTCCTATATCAGAACTTAATAACCATCCTAAGAGATATCTTTTTGCAAAGTTTCAAGCTTGTATCAGAAAACGAACAATTTTGATATTTTTTGGGCTAAGCAGCTGCACTATAAGCACACGCGTTTTTGAGTCGCAAATGGCAACCGGAAATGAGCTATTTTCTATTTTAACTTGCTCTCGCACAACCACATTCACATTGCTAAGCATCTTTTCTCCATTAGAGATGAGTAGTATAAAAACCTGGGAGATGATGCGTCCTAGCACGCTAAGTGATCTTCGGGTTGCCGTCCGTTATTTTATTTAGATTTCTACAGCGCCCAGAGCTGAATTTTGTGTTATAGTATACCTTTAAATTTATGATGAGGAATTTTCAGTTCGTATCGTGTAAAATACTATACTGTCTTTGTGATAATGTACTTTATTCTATTATTTATTTATCTTATGTTTTTGAAACGAAAAAACTTGTCCTCTTGACATCAGAAAAAGGGGAAAATATTTTGGTAAAGGTACAAGGGTCGATGGACGGGTCTTCTTCTCCCTCGCGTACGTACATACTTCGATATAAAGCCATAGCCCCTAAAAAAGTCCCCTGCCGGCAAAATTATATTTGCTTCAGTTGACTGCAGCATTTCCCCTGTGTCACGCAGGACTCTCAGTACTTATAACATCAACACAAAATTAGAAGCTCGAAAACTAGCTGTTGAATTTTCTTTTACTTCTGCCGGAAATGGGCGACAAAAAATACTACTCCGCACTGCATCTGGGCCGCACGGCTAAAAATCCAGCATAAGATATCCCCAGAGTGAGCGTTCTCACAAATTTAGGTATAGCTAAGTATTAACCCACTTAACTGCCATCTGTACATCACATTGCAGATGACACAGGTACCCACTGGGTACCTATTTTTGTAAAGCTGAACTTTTCCTTCATTTTAATGGCTTTATACCGGTACATAACATGACAATACATCCATAAGATAAGGAAAAACTTTATTAACGCATCAATTCCTTGTGACCTGCAAAACTCTCATGATACCAGTTTGGGGACACATTTCACTTCCCTAGGTCTATTTATATTACATGTGTTAGCATCATCTTACTAACATAATTACTAAATCTGCACTTCTATGTTATTTTAGGTTTAAATTTAATTTTGTTTTTAAGTTAATAGCCCTAAAATTACCCTTATGACATGATTATGAGAACGCCAAAGCCTAATGGTTGATTATCACGTATATATCTTGAAAAGTGAACTGATCAACTTGGCACAAGCATGCGACAAAAAAAAAATTTAGGTCTCCAACAGGAATCGAACCCATGACTTCCCGAACACCTAGCGGCACTCTATCTACTGAGCTGCAAGAACTCATGGACAGCAAGGTCATTTAACTGAATTCAAATGTGACAGGCGTCCTGTATACTGCTAGGATCAGGACCATTGAAATCATTGCGAGTGTGACAAAATATGTATATTCTTGTTCCTGGTGAGACTTTAAGTCAAAGTGCCCCTGTGACAAAAAATTTTTTTTTTTTCCGTTGGATTTCAAAACTATGTTAACTAAACACTAAGTGACCCAAGTTTTGATCCCTGATTTAAAAAAGGCACCTGTTTATTTTAACTGGAACTTTCCTATTTAATGATCCCCCATTACTAAATTTAAGTTCTTGAGAGAGCTGGATCGAGAAGAAAATGACGTCAAAGGCTCACTAGTTTTAGAATGCGATGCATGTGTACGCTGCAGAATTAATATGCAGCACAGGAGTTTTGGGCTTTCACACTTTTAAACTCGCACTTTGCATACATAAAAAGCAGCATTCCCCTTCTGAAATTTTAAGCTGGTGAGCCTTTGACATCACTTGTCCCAGATCCAACCCTCTGAGGTCAAATCGGTCAGGTTTGAACGTGAGTGATGGCAGATCGTGAAATCCAAAACTTACACTCAAAGTAAACAGCCTTTGGATAAAAATGAGAGGTCAGAATTTTGCCAGTCAAGTGTTAAGCAGACACACTTTCAGAATCTCAAGAAAAAAAGGAAGTGGTTTTTTTATCACAGGGGCACTTTAAGGGAAATTGTCATGAGCTTACCCTGGGTGCCTGAGAGTTTTTTCTTGCACAGTTTCCAGTGTCAGCGTGGTCATGCCAGAAAAACCGCTGGCATCCAGGGTAACATGGGCTTGACTCCAATCCCATCTAAACACATATCTTTCTCATCTCATTTAACAAATTAAAAAAAATTGTTATTATTACTATTTTTCTTTCTCCACACAGGGTGCTCTTGATAGATGCATACAAAAATGAGTCATGAATTATCTAGTGAATGACCTCTGCCTAAAGTTTCTTTATAGCTCCATTGTTAGAGGATCTCACCAATACATAATAATTTGTTGTTTATTAGATTAGTAAATGACTATGACAATTAATAAAACTGATGTGGACCTTATAGCTCATGCCTATCTAATGAACTAACCCATTTATTGAACCTTGAGGTTCAACTTTCTGTAAGGTTTCAGGTGTTTTCTCCTTGTCTGCTTATAAGAAATGAATTTACATCTTAAGGAAACTGCTAAATTAGTGCATAATTAAGGAACGCAATTTGAAAAAATATTATGAATTCAAAGTAATTATGAGATCATCAGTTACTCAGAAAAATTAATTAAAATTCCTTGTTGGCATGCTTGGTCATGCTGAGTGCAGGCTACAACATTCATCGTGGGCACTGATCAAGGATAAGCGGTGATCAATTTCCAAAACAATCGGTGCAAGCTTTTATTTAAAAGGGGCAGGGGGACCATGCTCTGCAGGAATTGTTTTAGACTTTAACCTCCCCTTTCCTGGGTTTCCGAGTCATTTTAAAAATGCTGACCAATTTCCGTAAAATGATAAAAACTTGTATGGATCTGTGCCTGCATAAATCAGACAACAACAACAAGATAGCACAAGGGCTATGCAACTTTAGGCATATATTAGATTTTAAAGTACATTGAGAAATTCCCCTAATGTCACCACACCAACTTTTGCATTTCATCTTGGTAGATATGGGGAATCGGTAATCCTGGAAGGAAATGTTAGTAACAATTATTTAGTTGGCAATTCAGTTAACACTACCATGTTCAAGATCAGTCTTAAGCCAAAAACTTTTAAATTGTCACCAATACAACACTGGGTAACCAGCTAATTAAACACAACAAATGTTGCTGTTCTGCTCAGATTCTTACACACCCCTGAGCCAACAGAAAATTTATAATTTACGGTAATTTTCAAGTCCAGACGAAAGTGCAAAAAGATATCATCCACATTGTTCTTATGAAGGTGGTCTACATTAGGCATTTGCATTATGACAGAGTTATAAATATATTTATACAAATTACATAATCTACATATTATACAAATACCAAGATTTACTGTGTTTCTCTTTGAACACTGTTGAGTTACCATGCGCAACTGAACTGTCAAAAGTCGAGTTTAAGCCTTTGGACTTCTTGCATGAATAACTCAACAATGTGCTTAAAAGAGAGTTCTTTTCTGGTTAGATCTTAAAATAATAATAAAAAAAGCATGTACCCACCAAATTTTGATTCCACCATATTTACTGTGTTTTTATGAAATAACTTCTTTTCAAAGTCTACTAAATCTTTCCAGAAACCAGGATTTGGTCGAATAAGTGGCCTTCTTTTCTTGACATATGCATGAGCATCAATAAGTTTCATCTTTTGATATTTCATCAGGTAGGCCAAGACCAAAGTGGCTGATCTGCAAAGCAATTAAAGCAACTTAAAAAATAAGTGATTTAGTGACTTTAAGAGTTACTGTCAAGGTCATCATGAAAAAGATTCTTTCAAAAGTGGGACCACGGACAAGCACGTAAGACCAGCCCTACGACTTTATCAACCAATCAGAGCTCAGGTAGGATCAACTTTCATTTTATTTGTAACAGGTCCCTCTCCTGGGGGGTGAATAACACATGAAAGTAGGGTCTTCCAACAAATCCAGAGAGTTAACCCTTTCAAGGCTGAGTGACTTTTTGATGTAAATCTTCAATCTTATTACATGTGCCCAATAGGATTCCTTATCTTGATGCCCTCTTCACCAAGTGGAAGATTCATAAGCCAATCATATTTTTGTGTTACAAGAGCAATGCATAATTCAAACTCCCAGGCTTAGTCTGTGTCCTTTCTTTCACCTGAGTCTCAACCCTAGGATTTCACACTGTCATTTTTTCCTTGCAGTTACTTACAGTCTCACGCAACAGACTACACGAAAGAGGAAGTATACTTATAATCTAGGGTAATCCCAGCATAATGTAAACTGCCGGCACTCGTTTTCATCTGATCTAAGTAGAGAGAAGCCATTGTCTTGTGGCAAGAACAGAAATGCCTAACACATTATTATACATAACTTTTTGTAACCAATCACTATTAATATCTTCGCCGGTTTAGTTTGTTTAGGTTACTAAGCTACCTTTTACCGATCAATTACAAGTGTAAACATATTTATCCCCGGATGCTAATGATTGTATTTTATTTATAGTTTTTTTTCCTGTCATGGTTCGTAGTCTTTTATTTGAAGCTTACAAATAGGTTTAATTTTCTTCTTTTTTCTTTTTTCTCTCCCTGCACAACTCACCTCGACTAGCTTATTAAAAATTATTAAAAGTTTATTTGTTGTTGTTTGTTGTTAACACCAACTTGATCCAGAGTCCAGTTCACTAAGAATTTTTTCCCCAGTTCAGCTGCTCAAATGTAAATTGATTGGTAGGACCTTATGGAAAAAAAGCCACCTGGCCTGTCTATTGTTTCACTCATAATTTAATGGAGATAAAAGTACTTTAACTTCCAGCTTTCTCTGAAACAACAGAAAAACAATTATCTAAAACGACCAATTAGTGGTGAAGTATTGGACAATCAGTTTGAACCGCCAAATTCAACAAGCTGTGATATTAATTGATGATCCTTCGTGCTTATCAACTTATGCCTAATTAGACAGATACTAACTGAAAACTCACCTGCTTACTCCAGCTATGCAATGAACAAGCACCTTGCCTCTCTCTCGCCGAACTTTATCTGCAATTATATATAAAGATCAGAGTTGTTTGCTTTATAACAGTATTTACAATACAGCCACAAGGAAAATTTCAAGTTTAATTAATTCTATGAATTCCTTATACCAGTTAAGTATCAGGTGAACCGAGGTACTTACTTTGATAAAAATCTTGAAGTTATTTAAGACTTAAGTTTATTTTTGTCAGGATCCTGTGAGTGGACATGCATTAAACAAATATTGAAGAGATTTTGTCCTGTCGTCTCAGTATGGGTTTTCGTCTCCCTACCAGTAAATACGGTCCTGTGTTATACTGGTTTAAAATCAGCTCACCGATTTTATCTGCGACCAGGTCGAAGTGTATTCCTATGTTGCAGGTCGGATTGTCCTCAAGTCTAATCCTTGTACATTGAATAGATTCATAGCTCACGTCAGGAGCCTCCGTCGATGCTTCAAACAATGACAGGAAATAAACAAAAAACTTCAGTTTCTGGAAAACGTAAACATAAGCTTAAACGAAACGAACAACTATCGTCGGACATCCCAAACAAATACGAGACAAGTCTGGTATTGACTAAATCCCTAACAAAGACAAACATAAAGATAAACTTACCGTTAATAACACAGGTAATTCCCTTCTCTTTGAGCAAGTGCTCCGTTTTTGCCACTGCAAGTCCTCCCAAAAAAAGAAAGTCTGTGATTTTCGCCATTTTGCCCAGAGGGCTGCAATGCGCCGCAGCCGACATCACCAGTTTCAGATACTGGAACCACTAAGAAAAACTCATTTGCATTGGTCAGGTGATTATTATCCAACTGAACAGGTGATTTTATCACAAAAACCGTAGATTTTGTAGACTACGTGTGGTCCCTCTTTCGCTTGGTCCGTCGAGCGAGACGCGAGAAAACCCGCGAGATAAAAATTGGCCGCGCGATCCTGGGAATGAGAAGCGGTATTCGTTCCCAGGATTTCGCACGGCCATTTTTCTCGCGGGTTCCTTTCGTGTCTCGTTCGACGGACTACCTTACTATATGGAACAATCTTGATACAGACCGAACGCAGTGAGGTCTGTACGCACGACCGAAACCAAGATTCTCTATGCAGACCGACTTAGCTCGGTTAATAAAATGTTTATTATATGGCAAAAACAAGAACAATTTAATTCGTGACATTTTGCTTGCGAACGGCCATGAACCGAATTTAATTCTCCCAAAGTTTGTTGTTGTTCGTCCTCTTTACTTTTCTTTACTTTTTTTCTCATCTGCTTTTTGGCACTTACAGAAATAAATTTTGTTAGATGAAACAGTCAATGATTTTGCATTTTAATTTGCAACTCTTTTCACTTCAAAACATTACCGGTCTAGATGGCCTGAACCTCCGATCAAATGCTTAGGAGTCTGTTTAACCTATGATTATGATGAATTCATTAAGATGAATTACAAACAGCGACTCAAGAAACTAGACAATACAGCCAACTGGAGGAAGGGAAGGGGTCTAACTCTATATGGCAGAGCACAGATAATTAATTCACTTCTTTTGCCCAAGGTAATTTGTATAGCAACCATTTTTGCAGTACCAGAGGAGGTTATCAAAGATATTAACAGGATTGTTTTTAAATTTTTGTGGAGAGGTCAAGATAGAGTTTTAAGAACAGCTATGATTAATTCTTATGAAAATGGAGGGTTAAGGGTGTTAGACTTTGAGACTTTAGTAAAATCTGTTAGGCTGTCTTGGTTCAAAAGTTTGTTCACTAGTGGAAACGTTGGCTGGAAATGTTACCTCACTCATCTGCTTAAACCTATTGGAGGTCTTTTTCTTTTGCACTGTGACTATGAACCTAAGGATTATAACATATCAAATCAATTCTATGCTGAGTTGGTCCAGTTTTGGGCCGAGTTTAGGAACACCTTCTCTGCCAGTTAAGGAAAATAAAAGTTCAATCACATGGAATAGTAAAAACATTAGGATAGATGGCAAACCTGTGTTTTATAAAAAAAAATTTGAAAAAAGCATATCGTTAATCGGTCAACTAAGCTTATCAAAAAACAATTTTCACTAGAGGCTGTTAGACAAGAAACGAACATTAGTTGTAATTTCTTAGAGTGGTCTGGTTTAAGATCTGCTATACCAGTCATCCATTGTGAACAGGTGTAAATCTGGTCGTCTTATCACGTGGTTTACCATGTCATCACGAGATTTCTTCCACCGTTCCCGGTCCGAGTAGGGGTTTATGTTGTATGGGTTCATCTTGGACGTATGATGCAGAGGGTATGTTTCTTACCCATGCAGCATTCAACTGGGTATGAAATGCTGTCTGTCAAAAACGTTTGTGCGGTACGTCCTCAGTCATCTGAGTTTGGAGCCATTTACCAATATCTGGCAGGTCATTGTTCAGCATCTGATCGTATTCAAGGCAAGAAAACATTGGTTGCGAGGTTGTCCATAACCATCAATTCCACCCTATTCCTCGTCTTAGCTGTCTTGGCCTTTCAGAATCCTGAGAATTTTCATTCACCCAACTATTTTTAATTAGTAAATTCTCAGCTCCGACTATTGCATTTCTAGCTTTTTGACTGGCTAAAAAACTCCTACTATGAGCCAATAGTCGGAGTTTTACGTCATATGGAAAATAGTGCGCCAAGTTTAAAATTTTTCGCTTTGTAAAATTGTGGAAATAAAAATCGGCGGCAAAACCCGGTTTGAGAATTTACTAAAACAATCATTCCATTCGCCCTTGTTGGATATGCATTGATTATAACCAACTCGCGCTACGCGCTCGTTGATTATTTTATCACTTCATATCCAACGCGGGCTCATGGAATAATTGTTATATATTTGACAGCATTTTGTCCTACTAGACTATATTATGTACAATGTTCTTGGAGCGCATTCGTCAGGTAAGGTGGAAATGTTGGTTGAAAAGAGATTAATTCTGGGATTTTTTTTATGGTAACCCACTAGCCGGTCACTTTGAGGCCCATCTACATCAATGCGGTGTACAATGATAGGTTATCACTCAGTGTTCCACACTACTTTGAAAAGTGCCAATAAGATACAGGAAAACACGACTATCATTGTTCAATGTGAATGTCACAATTTTCAAGCGTTTTTGTCTACTTTCATACAATTGAGCTCCTTTTTTCAGTTCTGAAATGGAGCCCTACATAGTCTCTCTCGAGAGTGAATCAGCATGTGTTTGACAAAAATGATGACTATTTTGAATTGTTCAGGAGTCGAAGGTATGCTCTTTTTCATATTTATAATTTTTCAGTATCCAAATAGTCATTTCCAATCCAGCTATCCTTTCAACAAAGGACAAAATTAGTTCCACAGGTGCCAGCCTTATTACTGTGTACAAGGAAAAATACCCTTGTTTTTTCTTCCTTCATGTTTCAGATGTAGTCAGCAAACAGTCAGGTAAATCCAAACAACACCTTTTATTTCTACACAAGTTGGTACATTACACGTGTCATTATCTACTCATTTTCTTCACTGCGAAGCCTTGCATTTGCATTGGTTATCTTGATTGCCAGTTGTTGGGCACGCTCCACAATTTCTTTCCTCTTCTTGCTGGACACATTATGGGCAATTTCGGCAGCATAGCTCTTGTTAGCCATCAAGAGAACCTCAAGTTCCTAACAAAAAAACAGAAACTTGATTGTTAAATTCTATTGGGACAACACCTACAGTAAAATTTATTTCCCTTAACCGGAATGCTTGATTTCATATTGACTCCACATGAAAACCACAGCTCTTACTTGGTGTAAGACACAGTTGAAAAACAGTAGAGAAAAAAACGACAAAAGAATGAGGACAACAATGTAAAATAATAATGCATTTGTGAGGCAGTGTTCTTTTGTGATGTGTCCTGTGTCTTCTGCACCAAGACGCCAAAAACACTGAATTCTAACACACGCTGTACATAGATTTATCATAACCAAGGCCACACCAGAAAAAAAACTAACCCATCTTGCACAATGAAAAATAGTATTTCCAACTTCAGTTATTTATAGCCATGCAGTTTTTAGTGCTATACAGTCACTCTCAACTACTTAAGTAGTCACACTGAAATAACCATACAGTAGAATCCACATGGAAATAACAATCTACTAGTTTGAGAAATCAGAGGTACCCCTGAAAAAGGAAGACCACAAATTCGAGGACAAGCATGGCAGATGACTGTGATGCCAAATGTCAATGATTTTTGTCACATGGCTTTATTTGGCAAATCCAAAAGGTGAAAGTGGTCACATTCCTTTCTCTTTGCTGACTTCACAGTTTCAGTTTGTTGTTCACACTTTGGAGTCAACCAAACTCATTTGAGACTCTAAAACAAATATCTTCCAGGAAAGAATCCTGATGCCAGGTCTCTGCCTTCCGTGATGATGGTGTCTAAAATGCTTCCTCTCAAGCTTTCATCTATGGATTTTCCACAAATTAGAGTTCACCCTTTGTTGTTGCCATTGTTCAATCATGCACTGAAATGTGACCACATGCGTTCACCTTTTTGGCTTGCCAGATATAGCCATGTGAACAAAATTGTTACCATTTGGCGCCGAAGTCAAACACCATGCTTGTCTATGGAGTACACTTACTGTGTTTGACTGAGGCAAGGGAAACAACTTTTAGTTCGAGTTTTTTAAGCAGGGCTCAAAATTAACACTTGTGAATTCACAAAATGCAAGTTATTTTGATCATCTACAAGGGGAGAAAAATATCAACTAGCAAACTTTTGTGAGTTAGAATCATGCTGATCTCCTAAACATTTGGAAAGAATTTGCCAGTGGTCTCACCAGTTTGTTAGTGGAAAAATCTTACTGGCAAAACTTTGCAAGTGGATTAAAAGGTTAACTTAGAGCCCTGTCAAGAGGTTCAAAAAGTAAAGGTTTCAAGGACTTGGGATTCCACAAACTTCATAACAATGTGGGCCTTGTTACATTACTCAAATTGTAATAAAATGTAAGCTATATGTATTTTACTTATAATGTTGCAATGTGGATTGAGAACCAAGAACACCGGACATTAAGAAAGAGGTCCTCTCTGGTCTCACCCATTCACGCTGCATTAATCTCCTTCCTTTGGACAACCAGCACTGTCATGACTACTCCAGTGGTGACAACAGATTAATGGCTAAATGCCAATCAGACTGATGTGACCGTGGTTTTAGTTCAGAGTGAGGTGCTTTTAAAAGGAAGGGGTAACCTGGAATATACATGTAATCTCTTTCAAGTGCATTGTTACTATGAAATCACATGGTAAGCAGTCATAAAAACAGTGGACCTCCAACTTTTTGAACCTCATTAGAAACCAAATCAAATGGTTTGAAAACTCAGGTAGTTTGAGACATAGGGGCAAAATTACTGTGTTTGACTGAGGGGTGAGGGAAACGACTATTGGTTCCAGCTATCAGGAGGTTCACAAAATCGAGGGTTTAAGAATTCATTATTCCACTGCACACTGAAAAGTAAATATAAAACCATACTACTGAAGAGTCATAGGATACCTTAACATTGTGAATGACAAACTTCTTGAACCCATCTGGCATCAGATGTCGTGTTTTTTTGTTGCTGCCATATCCTATGCTGGGCATAAGATACTGCCCTTTGAATCTCCTTCGGACTCTGTTGTCAATACCCTTTGGCTTACGCCAGCTTGGCTAGAGAGAAAATACAGAATGCTCTGTTAGGTCACAACACAATTCTGGAATGGAATTACTTTTTAAAATTCAAAATCCACCAGTAATCTTTTATTGTAATCTATATTTCCTGATGGTACTTACAAATCAAATTAGTTTGAACACAATGACATTTGTTATCATATTCTCCTAGCAAACATAGTAATAACATGAGTTCAACACGATATAAATAAATGTACATTTTGGATTGAGGTTCATGACATAGGACATTAAGAAAGAGGTCCTCCATGTACCTCACCCAAACAAAATGAGTTTCTCTCCTTCCCTTGGACAACCAACACTTTCATTACTAAGCCAGAAGCAAAAATGCAGTGGTTTAAGTTCACAGTGTGGTGCTTTAAAGGGAAGGTTAACAAAAACCAATTTGGCTTTTAGACTCAATGTCTGTTTGAAGTTGTCAATTGACATCACACAGTGCTCTCAATACTTGCTGCTGGTGTGGAAAAGTCTTGGATCCACTCTTGATGAATTATTAACGAACTGTTTATTTGCAGTGTATAGATCCTAGCAAGCACCTTATTTACTGCATTACTCAGTGAATTTCGGATGCCAGAATTTAAATTTTTAAAACCAAATGAGACCTTCAGAAATGAATGCTGCTTTGGAAAACAGTTATTGAACACACAGCTGACAAACAAAACTCGTAAGCCCTGCAGAACCCAATCTCATTCCCAAAGCCCATGCATCTTTTAGTCTGTGTCTTGGCACTGACCAAAAGACAAGTGGGCTCTAGGAATGAGATTGTGCAGAACCCTCTACAAGACTTTGAGTTGAGCCAGCATTGGCTCAACTCAAACTTTGCCTAAAGTACACTTGGCCACATAAAATGGGAAGGACCACTGACTTCAGACCAAGTGGCTTTTAAGATTTCCATGCATGACCATGATCATGTAATTTTGTAAAAGCAGCTGGCAAATGAGACACCAACCTTGACTCTGAGGTATCGATCAGACTGATGTCTGATAAACCTCTTCTTGCGCTTCTTTACAATCCTGGGTTTATTTGCTGGGATAACCATCTTGGCTATAGAAAACAAAAATCATAAAAACACCAGTGGATAATTCACAAGCAATTTATCACAGTAATAAACATAACAATGAAAACGAAACACAAAATCGTTCAGAATTTGAATGACTTCAGATCAATGAAAGAGGTGCGAGTCATGTGGGTTTCAACTCTTAACACGTTGCGATAAAAATGAATCACATGAGCTTAATATTTCGAAATTGAAATTTACACAACGGGAATCGTTTCGAATAGTTTAAAAACTATCACTAAATTATTCTGATTTTCAGCGAACGATTTCCATGCACAACCTCTAAAAATTTAGATTTCAAAAGGATCAATGTTCCATGCTATTCGCGAAATTTTTCGATGCAAGGACCACATTAAGCATAAACTATTTCAATCGGGCTAGTCTTTGGCAAATAACGTAAGAAATTAGTATGTTCTGACAAGAAGATGCTTTCAAGATTCGCCACGTTTCGATGGATTGGACTCACTCACCTGACTCGAACTGACGAGCAGCAAAGAAAATGGCGAAGAGGCCATTGCGAGGTGCGCGGGGATTCATGGGCAAACTATTATTTTACCATACCCTACCCGACAAGGGATGAAAATTGTGCCCCGGGGGGGAGGTGAAGGGTACTAAATCGCAAATAAGCTAAAATGTACAGTAAAAAGGCGAGCCGAAATTCAGAGAAGAAAATACTTTAGGACTAATATGAACTTAAAAAATAATACTGTTAATAATAATCAATAAAATTAAACAGGTGACGGTAGAAAACGACAAAAACAACTTTGAAAGTGAACTTCAGTTTAAGGTATTTTTTTTATGAAAATGACGACACATTTCAAACGAAGTTTACAAGACATGTTTCGGTCGTGCAACGACCATCTTCAGTTGAAAGTAAAATAATTGAAGTTACATTTGAATTTATAATCTTATGCTAAATAAAGATAAATAACAACGTGAAATAAAATGGGAATCTTACAACATAGCTAGAGGTAACAAAAGAGTGTACAATAGTAACATGTTAATTAGAACGAGAGAGTTAAATTAACGTGATATAATTGCTTGTTTAAAGAAGGTTGCTCCCAGGAAATATGTAACGCTTCTTTTATCTTGACCTGAAATTTTGTGGTCGCATGATCTATAACTTTAAAACATTCAGCGGAGCAGGAATTACGGCATGCCTCGGATTGTTGAAGGTGTTGAAAGATATGTGAGGTCCTGTCCCTGTTTAAGTGTTCGCGAATGCGTGTCGAGAGGTGTCGGCTAGTTTCACCGACATAGCAAGAATTACAGCTTGCACAGGTAAACTTGTAAACAACATTCGAACGAAGTTCAACAGGCACAGGGTCCTTCACACTAAACATGTTACGGATCTTGAACGAAGAAAAGGCTAGCTTAACATCAAGATTGTTACAATAACGTTTAAGTAATTTACGCAATCTGTTTTGTGCTATAATAGAGACGGGCCCAACATAAGGTAATTTGAAAAAATGTGTAGAATTAGAGGGAGGACTAGCAGGTGTGTTCGAAGGAGTCTGAGTTTTGGTAATATACTGCCTAATGACCCTCTCAACGATATGACTGGGGAAAAGGTTTTTTCGTAAGATTAATAACAATTTCTTGATATCCTCATGAAAGCCTACCCACGTATTGTTGATCTTGTATGTTCTGTCAACTAGGGTCCTGATTAAGCCAAGTTTGTAACAGAATGGGGTAAAACTGAAATAATTAGTTAATAGACCGGTGAAAGTTTTCTTACGATAGACCCTGGTAATAGGAGATTGAAGTTGACTGTTGTCAATCAGAACATCCAAAAAAGGGGATTTTTTTGTCCATCTCTTTTTCCATGGTGAAACGTATGTTGGGATGTCTGTGGTTGATGTAGTCAAAAAACAAAGTAGCGTCATGTTCAGTGTCAAATAGACAAAAAGTATCGTCAACATAACGTCGGTAAAATAAAATACTGGAGGCCTTATAGTTTTCCAACCAAATCCTTTCATTTTTAGCGAGGGCCTTAAAATGTTCGGTTTTTCTATCGTTTTTTTTTTTTTTACTTTGAATACCTGTAGTGTTTTCCCCAGACGTAGTCAAACTGTAAACGTTTTTAAAACAGTGGAAAAGGATTTGGTTGGAAAACTATAAGGTCTCCAGTATTTTATTTTACCAACGTTATGTTGACGATACTTTTTGTCTATTTGACACTGAACATGACGCTACTTTGTTTTTTGACTACATCAACCACAGACATCCCAACATACGTTTCACCATGGAAAAAGAGATGGACAAAAAAATCCCCTTTTTTGGATGTTCTGATTGACAACAGTCAACTTCAATCTCCTATTACCAGGGTCTATCGTAAGAAAACTTTCACCGGTCTATTAACTAATTATTTCAGTTTTACCCCATTCTGTTACAAACTTGGCTTAATCAGGACCCTAGTTGACAGAACATACAAGATCAACAATACGTGGGTAGGCTTTCATGAGGATATCAAGAAATTGTTATTAATCTTACGAAAAAACCTTTTCCCCAGTCATATCGTTGAGAGGGTCATTAGGCAGTATATTACCAAAACTCAGACTCCTTCGAACACACCTGCTAGTCCTCCCTCTAATTCTACACATTTTTTCAAATTACCTTATGTTGGGCCCTTCTCTATTATAGCACAAAACAGA
The DNA here is from genome assembly GCA_022496165.2 of Catalaphyllia jardinei. Taxonomy (NCBI): domain Eukaryota; kingdom Metazoa; phylum Cnidaria; class Anthozoa; order Scleractinia; family Caryophylliidae; genus Catalaphyllia; species Catalaphyllia jardinei. Next base: position 49,056,095 of record CM042746.1, read on the forward strand.
TTGCGTAAATTACTTAAACGTTATTGTAACAATCTTGATGTTAAGCTAGCCTTTTCTTCGTTCAAGATCCGTAACATGTTTAGTGTGAAGGACCCTGTGCCTGTTGAACTTCGTTCGAATGTTGTTTACAAGTTTACCTGTGCAAGCTGTAATTCTTGCTATGTCGGTGAAACTAGCCGACACCTCTCGACACGCATTCGCGAACACTTAAACAGGGACAGGACCTCACATATCTTTCAACACCTTCAACAATCCGAGGCATGCCGTAATTCCTGCTCCGCTGAATGTTTTAAAGTTATAGATCATGCGACCACAAAATTTCAGGTCAAGATAAAAGAAGCGTTACATATTTCCTGGGAGCAACCTTCTTTAAACAAGCAATTATATCACGTTAATTTAACTCTCTCGTTCTAATTAACATGTTACTATTGTACACTCTTTTGTTACCTCTAGCTATGTTGTAAGATTCCCATTTTATTTCACGTTGTTATTTATCTTTATTTAGCATAAGATTATAAATTCAAATGTAACTTCAATTATTTTACTTTCAACTGAAGATGGTCGTTGCACGACCGAAACATGTCTTGTAAACTTCGTTTGAAATGTGTCGTCATTTTCATAAAAATTATTGTTAGTCTGCTTCTTTCCAGATCTTAAGGTATTTTTTTATTTTTTAAGGCGTTCTTTGTATCCATCTTTTCACAATGAAAACATTTTTGACGCGTCTACAATTGATAACGGCGGGATCGAGAGCGCATAATTGAAGTGGTAAAGAAAGTCTAGATCAGTTTTCACCTTGGACTCTTGGTTTCACAGAAAATGTAGTAAGTCAGTCCTAAGCGGGTTTTCACCACAATTCTCGGAAATATCAAATGACAGTTTGAAGTATTGAATATGTTGAATTTATACATTTTATGACTTGACGTTTCGTATGTACTCTACATACATTTTCAAAAGTAACCGTTGAAATTTAAAACAGCTATTTATATATAATAAAGGTGAGGGGACTGGAACATAGATTAAGCAAATACTTAACAGTAAAATATAAAATTAGTACAGATTAATAAAGCATCAGCTTTTCACTTCCGACGTTGACGTTGAAAGCTGGCTCAAGTTCTTGAATAAATAAGGTTTCTTTTATTTTACAATGATTGTCTGTTTTGCCCTTCGCTAAAATATCAAAATGATCCCACTTGATGTTATGTCCAGTGGCCTTGACGTGGTCAGCAATGGCTGAAGTATTGTCATTTTTAGCGAGGGCCTTAAAATGTTCGGTTTTTCTATCGTTTTTTTTTTTTACTTTGAATACCTGTAGTGTTTTCCCCAGACGTAGTCAAACTGTAAACGTTTTTAAAACAGTGGAAAACAGAACAACACATTAAACTGATGATGGCATGAGTCATGCCGAAACATGTCTTTAAAAAGTTGTATCATTTCACATGGATGTAACAAAAAATGGAGACATCTTTCACGTGAGATTATCCTCTTCGACATCTTTTCCATTTCTTTGCTTCTTTTTTTTCACAAGAAGCAAGAGTTTAGCCACCGTAACTGAAGACTAATGCAGAGAGATGGACCGCCTTGGTTTTCACAGATATACTATGAAAAATGGCCACTACGTGGCGCATCACGAAAATACCCCTGCTTTCCACCCTGGCACGCGCGCACTAATTATGATGTCGACTTTGGTGACTTCACAGTTGTTTCCAGGTCACGTCATTACACTGGTTGTGTGTATGTAAACTTCAGTGTTCGAGGTTTTATCTACCATATTGCACGGAAAGCATCGCGATTTAAAATGGCTGCAAAAATAATCGACAAGATTCCGGAATCAATCTTGCTCGATATTTTCCATTGGTGCGGTTTTAGAGATCTCGGACGTGTCGCGATGGTGTGCAAAAAATGGCGACGCATCGCGTACGATCATTCACTTTGGAGAGATGCAGATTTGCGCGGCTTGAATCTAACTGAAAGAAGCTTAGCTCTGATCGATCGAATATCTTCGTTCGTTTTCACGATGAATATCAGTGGATGTGCTGTAACTGTTTCGTTTATCACGGCTATAGCTGAGAAATGCATCAACTTGAAAACTTTGAGGTAAGTTTGCTTGCTAGCGGCAGTTTAACTTTGATTGCGATAACCTGAAGTGTTTTATCTCTGTTGAATCCATTCTGTTAAAATTAAATAAGCTGCGTAGAGACAATAACAATAGGCACACTGATAGAAAGCCAATCTGATACTGAGAATTATGTAAAATGTAGGTGTTTCTGTACAACACTTCAGCTGATAAATTAACCGTCAACGGTACGCATTCAGTTTATAGCCAAGACATTTCAGCGCACTTCAAGTTTCAACCTAACGGAATTTCCCCGTTTTGTTTTCTTTTTGCAAACTTTGAAAGAACTGACTGTCAGAATGTTATCTTTATTGCAAAAGATCACAACTGAATTATCGTCCTCGCTCATTCATGCTTCTCAAGAAAGTCAAACAAATTTTTATTGAATTCTTGTCTGTAAAGACATGTTGGCCTGCCCTTTCAAAGAGAAACAGTGCAGGCGATGATTACTTTTTAAACCTTTTACTTGTGCCAGGCAATAAAAGAACAACTGTCGAGCTTTTAAATACGTCCTACACAGGAACAGATAAAATTTGTAATAATAATTTATATATTGAGCCGCAGTTATATAAGGAAAATGTTACAACAAAAATATCACGCGAGAGAAAACTAAGAGGTGGACTACTCTAAACAGTTGTTGGACTTCCAGGAAATATGAAATAAGTAATATAGAAGAAAAAGTTTTAATCTAAGAAAGCATTCGGCTTTTCCACAGTGTTAAAAAAATGTAAGGGAGCTACGCGGGGAAAATAAAATTAATTGAACTTTACTGAGTAAGGAAGGAATTTTTTACCTAACTGCAAGTAAAATGCAAGATTATGCCTAAGGAAAATTAGTCAAATTTATCAGTTAGATAAAAATTAGTGATACTCTAATTGCATAGAATGAAACGTTTTTCATCTACAGAGTTTTAATTGTTTGACTTATCACGGCGTGGACAATCTACGTAGGTTTCTGACCGTAATTTAAAACAATTTAAATGCGGGATGCATTGGATAGGGTACCTGCTACAAGAAAAGCCAAAATGATAAACAGTCGACCGCAGACACGCGTGCCTCACTGAGGTGAAAACATGTAACGATGTATGAAATAAGATATCGCGTTGGGTCCCGGGGAGTGCCATCTTATTTGGACTATACGGGGGACGTGCCGCTGGACAGGGTGTGGCTTTCTTGGCTTCGCTGTCCTTCCTGAACAGGATATACAAATTTAATCGCCTCTGTCCTCAACAGGGTATGGCTACATGATCTGTACAGGTTGGCTGCAAGCACATGCCACGCGGGAGCGGGCGCCCGGAGCAGGCCGCAAGAGCAAGTCGGCAAGCGGAACGTTCTTGTAAAACAAGAGTGTGTGTATTTCTAAAATAGAGGGTGTTTTTGGAGGGTTTTTGTCCTAGGCAAGGTCAGAATTTCAAATCCTGGCGACACCCCTATACTTAGACATGGGTCAAGTACCTCTCTCGGGCAATAGGTAAACGAAATCAGTTTCACCCAGACTTTTCCCGTTCCAGGATCTGGAATATCTCACTGCAACATTTGTGAACAAACACGATAAAAGAACAGTTTAAACCAAGTGGTTCATAAGTTTAGCACTTTGCTAAGGCGATAGTCGATCTGAAACGACTGTGAGTATTGCGACTCAATCAATCAATTTAGTAATGTCAGAATGTGTGATAAAATTGCCCTCCAAATCCGAGCTAGAGGCTTATGTATAAAACCCTTGACAATAAATAAGGGTAAAATAACAAAACATTTAAAGGAAGTAATCTAAGTAAATATCGCAACTAAATATAAACAATAGAGAATATATTAAAAGTATTGTAGTACGAATTTCAGTACAAATACATATTTTAAATACATAAACGTTAACCACGTCAAATTAAGTGTATGACACTCAAGTCTCTTTCATAGAAATAACTCAGCATTTACAGCTGGACATAAAGTGTTAGAAAAATCAAACGACCTTAACCTCTTGCCAAAATCCCTCACATTAGACGACTTTTTTTCTTAAATGCAACAATTTATAATTCAAAGAACTATGGTAAAAGCGATTGTCGGTAAGAAGGCTGAATGAGATTACAACTACTAAACTGTAATGTGACTTACAAAGATCAAAATTGCATGCTGGTCCATGGGGGGTTAATCCCCAGTAGTCCGTTGGATTGCGCAACAATTAGCGGGTACACATGCAAGCTCCAAGGTAGAGAGAGCTCTGTTAGAGGACTGTGTCTTGCCCAAGAACATAATGCAGTGGCTATGGGCAGGGCTTGAATCCGGAACTTCTTCTCAATCATCACTGCAAGAGGCCTTGCAAGATAATGAGGGAGGGACGCTGTTTCCAGTCCTAATTTCCTCTTTCCTACAGCCACCTTAAGGTTGAAATAAGTGACCATTTTAAGGTGGTGGCCATTTTAAGGGAATTCGCAGTAAAAGTAAAAAATATGACAGAGTCTCGCCAAGATTCAGGTCACAACAATATTTCTTATGGAAAATATGCGGAGAAACGTTTTCCCCAAATTTATAGAGATTTGTATGTAGACACCATGTTGGTGCCCATCTAGATGGGCACTAACATGGCGGCCGCAAACCAGCAGAAACATCTGTCACTGAGTTTTGCTACAAAAGCGTGAATTTATCTCTCAAAAAACTCAAAACTGTAGCAATAATACTTTATTTTAATACAAGAACTGTTCAGATAGCCGAATTCCCCGAAATAAGTCACTTTTTAAACCAACATCACAGCTCACTCGCCAGTCATGTAAATACCGCGTCACGTAAAAGCTTAGAAATTCAAGCATAGTTTCTGGCTAAACCAAGGAACCAATCGGAGTGAAAATTTGAATGAATATTAGCTTTTAGCTACTCTTACGCATCATGAAAGTCAAATCTCAGGAGGATCAATAGTTCTAAAGTTTGAATTTTAGTCACGTCATGTGAAAACCAGCAATAAACACGAAAAGAGACGACGGCAATCAGATCCGATTATATACGTGATGAAGTAAATAGGGGGTAATAACTATAACAGGGATCTTTTTTTGTTAGGTAGTTTAAAGGTGAGAATTACTTCCTGAGATATATTTTCTTGTTAATTGTGTTTTGTGTTTGATTGTGTTATTTCCTTTTTTTCTTTTTCAGTTTGCAAGGGGCGCAGTTTACAGACTACACAAATGGCTTTCGCCTAAACTCTGATTCCTTTAATAACCTTGAAAATCTTGATCTTCGCTTTCTTTATGGTGACGAGTCCAAAATTTTCATCACATTTCTCAGACAAATTAGAAACATTCAATGCCTTGGCATCGATAGCGTTGGTACAACGGGAGAGTTAGAAAGGATATTTGTCACACAACGCAATTTGCGCATAGTTCATTGTCAAAATTGCGTTTCTTTCACTGACATACACGTTGACATCTTAGCAAGCTGCTGTCCTAAACTTGAATCCCTGTGCCTGACGGGATGTATCTACGTCACAGGTTCGTCTCTCCCGCGTCTTTTCGCTGAATGCAAACATCTGCGAACTCTGTTACTGAGCTGCACCAGGGTACGGAATAACAACATAATACGCACGGACTGGAGTCGAGTGAGCTTGACTGAACTCGATATTTCATATTGTTATGGAATAGGCGAAGCTGGCCTGATGGAAATGCTGCCCAAATTAACAGAACTGACATATCTACAGTTGTCATTTTGCGGTTGGGGAAGAGCTCTAAGCGACGAGGTTATGAAGGCCATGTCACAGTCTTATTATCAAAAGTTGGACTCTCTTGACATACACAGCAGCTTTAACATTACTGGTGACACGCTCTGTACGTTTGTTAAACGTTGTCCAGGTTTAACGACCCTCTGTGTTGGGAGTGCTATTGCTTCAAACGAAGAGCTAGAAGCATTGCTAAAAGGTCTGCACAATTTAAAACATTTTTATATCACAAAACAAGCCACAATTAAAACCGAAACTGTGTTTACTTACGTTAAGAGATTCTGTCATCGCATTGAGACCCTTGCGTTGTACAACTTTTACGCGATCTCTAGGCATCGAGTTGAGGAAGCATTAATCGAACTGGTGGAAGCTTGCAAGTTTCTGAAAGTTCTTTGCATTCGGGGAACAAATGTACCTTTGAGAACCGAGCTTGCACACATGGCCAACAAAGTTAAGCATTGTGCAAAGAGGAATGACATTGAAATATCAAGAAGACCTCATTTTATGTTGTCTGGAGCCAAGCTATGCTTGGATAGTGTAGTTAAAAATTCAATTTTCGCAACGTGAAAACACGAGGACTATTTTCGCAGTTCTCACATAATTTGTCGAAGCTTAAGCTGTTGCGGGGGGTGTTGTAATGAAGATAAATCACCGACAACTGTGAACTCCGGAAAAAATCGGAGAAAATGGTTATTAATAAGGATCCACCGCAACGAGGTCGCGCTTCCAGCCTCCAAGTCCACCGATCCGTGATTGACTACTGCTTAGACAGTAAAACTGAGCTACTGAAGTAAAAATTCAAATACCATTTAATTTATCATAGCCAATGATAGAATGAATGGAATTAAATTCGTTTATTAATGATTATTTACAAGTTATTTTTATTTTGTTTATGCTTATTTTCTCTAACAATGCACTTCGCAACCTTTGTTACATACCTCTTCCCCACGCTAGCTAAGAAATGAATTTTTCAAGAGCGCGCACAGCAAGCAACCTCATGCACGTAACACGTAGAAATGAAAGTTAGTTTACATTTACTGGGAGGTTACTGTGTAACGAAGCCTCCACATAGTTCAAATCCATTTAACATTTTACAGCATAGAAATTAATCTGAAATTTTTAGCGTTTGCAAAGTTAGACACTAAAGCATCTGACGGCTTCATTTGGCTAAGCGTTCATTGAATCTAGATTCCTCTCTCGATCTCTAGGCCAAGGCTGAGCTTCAAGCAGCTCCAGCGCTCATACTTATTTCGTTTTCACCAGCATACTCCTCTACTTTAGAGTGAAACAGCTCTAAATGCTTAGAAAAAAAAGTGGATTCTTGCAACGTTCTAAGCATTTCATTAATTGAGCTTCGCTATTCTGAAGGCGACAAATGAACATCGTGCGTGTTGTGATCTAGTATATAGAGGATATTACGCGGTGGCGGGAAGATATGAATTTTATGTTCGAGTGGCGAGAACAATACCTCACGAGTGAGCGAAGCGAACGAGTGAGATACTGTTCTTGCCACGAGAACATAAAATTCATATCTTCGAGCCAACTTGTAATGTTCTTTTTATTATATGGAGACTTCTATTCTAAACAACAAACGCGACGCGAGAAACCAATTTAAGGTGGCTGAAAACATTTTCCAGTATTTTCCAAGACTTAGAGTTTGATGGGTAATTGTAACCACTCTTTATCGGTTAATGCCACAATCATGGTATCAACAAACTGCCCAATCATCGGTGAACAAGTTGCTGTTGATTTTGTGGCACAACAGGTTACCATAGCAACAGCATGACCTGCTAAAAACACCCTTAATTTTAGCTTTAAGCTCTTTTAACTCAAAACCGAGCTCGGTGACCGCCATTTTTTCTTATCGAATTGTAATCAGCATGGTAAGATGCAACTTTGTGCAAAGTTTAAAAACTTCTGCCAGGCTAGGTGTGTTCAGAGCCACCTTAAATTTTCAATTAGATAATAAAAAATGTGGGTCACCGAGCTCGTTTTTGAGTTATAAGCGCTTAAAGCTAAAATTAAGGGTGTTTTTAGCTGGTCATATTGTTGCTATGGT
>CM042746.1:49071462-49126324 GCA_022496165.2 Catalaphyllia jardinei
ATACCAGCACTAGAAAGAACACCTTTACTTTAGTAACCCTGCAAAGTTTCAGCATTTCAATATCAGCTGAGAAAATGCAGGTCGAAAATTGAGAAATTTACAGAGGTTTCTATAACTGGGGGTATACACCATACAAACGCCTGTAAATTTTTCAATTTTCGACTTACATTTTCTCTGCTGATATTACACCTGAAATGCTGAAACTTTGCAGGGTTACGAAAGTAAAGGTGTTCTTTCTAATGCTGGTATACGTTTTTAATTTTGACTTATTTGAATTTTCGGCCGCCATTTTGGAGAAGGGTCTATTGTCCGAAAGATTTTCCGTAATTTTTAAAGCGCAAGATATCAGTATACTCATGCATTCTTATCTTGTGATTTTATTGGTATTGCATGGTTTAAGTTCTTCAAGGTTTTTACTCGGTCAGCTATCAAAAGATGTCATAACATAAGAGCTTAGTTGTAATAGTGGTTTTCAATAGAGTAATTTGTCGATACCATTTACAATTCTTGTTTTAACATGCTTTGACAAAAAGTGGTTTCAAATCAATGAACAGCAACAATTTATATTGGTTTTGAAGCAGAACGGGCGGATAAGAGAAACCGAATGGTGCGGTTGCCTCTTCAAACGTGCTTCAATTCATAGTTGTCACCCTGTCGGTGGTTAATAGAAGGGAATAGGTTCACGACTGCACACAATCTTTTGTTTTGCGCTCAAATAACCGCCAAAACGTTTCTGTTGGAAGTAAACATCTATTGTGTTTTGTGCACGGTCAAGGTCAAAAAGCAAACAAAGACATACAACAAAGAGCTTTGTGATTAACCTTCGTCACCGAAAACTATCTTACTAAAGTGAAATCGCTGAGTCTGAAATTTATTGGCGGACCATTGAAGGAACTCAAGGTGTCACGAGCACAGGAAGTTACAATGCAAACAGCTAAAGTTGGCCAGGCTGTAAGTCATTAGTGACCGCTATTTTTAAAGACTTGTTAACATTATAATACCAAATTTTTCAATTATTAAGTAAATAAACGAAAGATAATTTGAATTTGTTCCCTGAGGCATATAACCCTTATTACGTTTTCAGCTGTGAAGGTTTATTTTGTTTCAACACACCGTCTTAATCTCCAATTTTTGCAATTTTGCTATTTTGTGATTATCTAGTTTGCGCTTCTTGTTCGACTTGTTTTCATGAATTTGGGTGCGAACGGATAACTCCTTTGTATATAGGAGCTGCCGGAATTTCCAGGCTGCTAACACATGGATTACGGTTTCATAGCGAAATGAATTTTCAGTGCAGTAGATATGGTAAGAATTTAAAAAGAGAGATAAAAGGTTGAAAAAAAGTTGAGCATCCGGTATGTTTGTAGTACTGTTGCAGCTCTCCCAGATTGCAGCTCTTGCAAATCTGTCTGAAACATTTGTTAAGATGTACATCATTAATATTAAATTCTCTCCTCCCTCGGGAAAAATTCTGACGTTGCTATAAGGCAACGTAAAAACTCATCTGTGACGCTACTCGATACAACAAAATGTAAAAAATTCTTAAATAACGAAGCTATTGAGGTAACTTGAATTCATGTATTTAATCCCCGGGGTCGAAGATAAAACTCCGACAAAGGAGCAATATAAGCCCCTTCTTAACTCGTGACAATTTTTTTAGCTGATTAAAATAAAGTATAGTTGGCACGGCGTTCAGTGTTGAATGTTAATAAGCTGAATTAAGTGACCGTTTTTGCCATGTTTTGTCTACTGGTTGCACTTTAAAATATCGGTCACCGAGAATTCAAATACTCTTGTCGAGGCAACGGGTGTTTCAGACAAACGCCTTGAATATTTGTCAGATCCTTATATAACTTTATTCCATGATCGATTTCTATTTGTCAATTTTGCAAGGTAAGTGGCTTAACCAGTCGAAACAAACTTACAAATTGGTGTTAATTAAGAAGTTTCAAATTGTTTAAAAAAGATCTTCCTTGTGTAACAACAGTAGCATTACCAACTACAGATTCTGTCGGTCCTAATTGTTCATAAATTAACGCGAAAAATGTTCCAAGTTTCGTATGTCGCTACCTTTTTAATTACATAATGAACGAGGGACCGAGAACTAGCCGCCACCAACTGTTTGTTGATTGCCATTGACCCGCGTCTCTAGTCTAAACAACGTCAAAATAAGTTGCAATGTCTTTTCGCAGCATCAGGTAAACGAGATTTAGACTAGATAAAATGGTTTACACAGACTGATTGCGGTTTGCTCGCCTGTTATTGTTCTTAGGAGGGACATGAAAAAACATGTGCTAATTGAGAACTCTGAATTGCACTTCATTAATTTCTTCATACTTCGAGGTAGTAATTGGAAAAACAGAGACCGGCAAAATTCAATGCGTTCGTTATCTGAAATTTTCACTATGTGCTCTTGTGTCCATTTGCTACGTATACCCCCAGCTCAGGTCAGTTTATAATTGGGTTACAGTGTTGTCTGTTTTAAATGTTGTATTATTTCGCTCCTCACAACAGGCCTTGACCATGATGACTAGTCATGCCGCCATACAATCAGTCTCGTGTTTGCGGAACGAGAAAATCTGATAAGAAATCTCGCAGTAATGTTGTTTCAGTAAAAGGCATTCACCTTTCCCGGATAAAATAGCTTCTTTAAAGCTTCTGCCGTTTCACATCAGTTCAGAATTCTTCTGTATATCGCCGACTTTTCTCTCGTTAGAAAATATGTTACCTTTAATTCTTGGTCACCTCTGAGTAGGGGTGAAAATGTTTCGACCAGCTGGCTTTATACGAACTGATCGACTTAGCTGCTGGAGTTTTGAAGTAAATCTTGGACCTAAGGACACTACCAGCAAATGAATGTTTTGCAACAATGTCATTCTCAACGCTGATAGTAAACTTGAGCTTTGAGGCAGCTTTCCTCTCTGAGTTCATTTACGCCCGCTCGTTACTTTCGATGCTGGGATAGACGTAAGTTATGTTCAGCGAGGACATGCTGGGTATAAACATAGCGTGCTCGCTGATTGGCTGAAAGTGTTTCGCATATGGTTGCCTGCCTCGAAAGTGAGAACAGAGCTTTATTAGAGGTAACTGGCGGTTGCAAAGAGCACTGCTTTCCATTTCTTGCTGCACCGGACATTTGGGAATGTTGTAAGGTAGGATGGGTGAGTTTTTCGTGAAAGCTAGCATTGCAATTTACTGTAAGGGTTAATTATAAAATGTCCAGAGTGTTCACTGAATGAGGGAAGAGCGGGGAATGGAAGCGAAGTTTACAAGAATTAGTAGGGCTTACTAAAAATGTCGCGAAAGAAACAAAACATTGCAGTAATTAATAGCACGTATAATTAATATTTAGGAGGCATTAGAGATATTACCTGACACTGCCGGCCATAATTATCTCGATCTTCAATTTCTGTAAGAGATGTCATACATGACAACTGTGGTGATTAAACTATCAGTGAGGTCTTTAATTATTATATCGATTGACGATTGTTCGTTCTTTGGGAGATAAATTAGAAAAAAAATTCATCGCAGTCAGGTAATTCCGGTACACTTTTCCTGTTTTTGTTTTTTTTTTTACAAGACTATGTTTCGTAAGAGTACTGGGGCCACTATTTGCAAAATTTTAAAGATATTTTAAGAATAAACCAAAGGCCGAGGTTTTGAAAAGAAGAAAACTTTATGTGTTACAAATTTGTAAATACAATACAATTATATCTTTTTTAACTAACCCATATACAATTCTTCTCTTCTCTAGACGGCAACTAGCCAAAAAGCAATAAACACTCCACTAGCCTTGTGTTCGATGCTAAAATCATATTTGTTTTCATGCCTTTTATAGGCTGGCTCTAAAATTACTTCAACATCACGCAGACCCAATACATGGTAATAGATGTTAAACAGTAGCAATTATGAAAGATGCGAATGCAGCCATAAAACTACTGGAAAAATGACCTGAAAAAAATTCAGGCTTTGTACGGGATTCGAACCCACGCCCTATGCCTTAGCAGTGCAATGCTCTACCAACTGAGCTATCAAAGCCACATGCATGATATGAGAGCGGTCGTGTCTGGGTTCGGCCCTTTATATTCAGTGGACGTAATACTCGACTTAAGATGTCCAACAGTAGCAATTAAACAGTGAAGGATGAAGGATGCGAATGCCGGCAGCCATAACACCTGAACACTACTGGAAAAATGACCTGAAAACATTCAGGCTTTGAACGTGTGGTATGACTCCTTCACTAGACCCAATACACATTCGAAAACAGACATGTCTGCATACGCTATAAGCTAAGAATATTCACAAGAATGTTTTCAGCCTAAAATCGGCAGAAAATAAGAATATTCAGCCTCGTTCTGGAAAACAATATTTTCATGAAAAATAAAGAGTGTACTAAAGAGTGTAGTAACACTAGTCTCTATATATTTCTCGTATACTAAGTACTTCTTTAGATAATTTAATTTGTTTATTCATGAAGACAATTTTACTTTGTTAACTACTTGTTGAGCTCTTAACATAATCATTGTATTTATAACAGGAAAGGAATTAGATATCGACATAATGACAGATGAGAAGGACATACTCCTAGCGTAAATCATTGCTGTCCGTTTGATCTTTGAGCCATTCAAACAGTCTTACGGCTGTCGCCTCCTCCTTATTGAACCAAGCATCTGCCTCCTCCACATATGTTCTCATAGCTTGTGCTTTGCCATTTTCGTAAGCGTTCTTATTTTTGGTTTTTGTGTAAGATCCTGTCTGGTTGGTACGAAATAAGCAGTGACGACCAGTGTCGGTTGAACATGGAGTTAATTTTCTATGATTGCCGGTTTCTGTTAAGTTGTGACCGGCTTTTTCCGGTTGGTCGATTTTTAGGTTTGCGATCTTAGCTTGAGTGATCTGCGGCAGTGAGTTAGATTTCGCTTCTTTAATGTGTCCAACACCGACTTTTCCTAAGCATTCACTTGCTGAAAAAGACAACGAAAATAGGTCTACCATATTTTCTGTTGAAACTGGAAGAGATTTTCTCCTGCAATCGTGTAAAGTATTTTTGATTACAGGAAATGTTGATTTTGCGCTTAGGCTCTGATCATGAGGTGATGCATTATTCGTTCTACTCTTTACGCAAGCCCAGCCTTGAAAAGACGTTTGTACCGTTCCTTCGCTCTCGTCACTATACGAATGCAGTCTTTGCAGTCTTCTAATTTTCTTACCAGCTGTTGGTTCAAGGGTTACCTGCGCTTCTTGCAGCAAAAGAAATTGAGTGTTCCTTGTCTCCACAGCATTGTCACCTCCTTTCATCGAGCTTCCTTCGACACACGGCTCTATATAAGATTCAGCCCCTGGATTGATACAAAACGTGGACTCGCCAGTGAAATCCTGTGAAGAGGATACTGTGTATGGTACGTGAATTGTATGTCTTCTGCCGGCATCAGCTGATAGGTGTTTCCGTAGCTTTGTGTCGAACTTCACAAGAGGGTTGCTTATTTCTCTTATGCTGTCTGGGAGCGAAGAAATGCGCTGCCGTGTTTTCAATCGAATCGGTTTTGCCTCATCCATGGTTGCTTATGGTTGCTGAAATTCCACAGGATAGGTACAGGTCTCCACACTTACATTGGTTAGCTCTTTCTCAAACTAACCGTCACAACACAGAAAAGGTCAAGCCCTGGTGTGCAACTGTTTCTGCATGAGTAGACAACACGGGAATCTGAAATTTCACAATAAGATTGTTTTCATTTGTTTTGTCTTCTTATCCATGTCTCCGTAAAAAGATATCATGATTGTTTTTTGGCATATCATGAAATAAATTTGCTTATCTGTTTTGCTATTGGCTGTTTGGTTATGATGGAAGTCGTGTCAGGTAATTTACTTCCATCTTACTAATAAACTTTTACAGAACATCTTCGAAAAGCTGATTTGCGAGAAAAGAAAGAAAACAACATTCAGATTTAAGCTTGCCCCCAGGGCTAATCGAAACAGAAAAATGCTCGTTAATGGTAGTTGTTTGTGTTACCTTATGTCACTGTCTTCGTAAAGGTTATCGTTTTAAAATTGAAATTGGATTTGTTTCACATTAATGCAGACTGGAACTAGTTTATTTTTGTAGCCAGTGGATTTTGAACCCAATTTGACAGGATGTCAAGTAATTACAGCAGTTGAGACAAGAGCAGAGAACGCCCTCTTGCGTTAACATAATGGAATTAAACGATGCTAAAAATGCTATATTTTCATTTCTGTGTACTGACCCCAAAAGCTCCTAAATTTTCGATATTATCTCTGATTATTTGAAAGCACATCGTGAAAGGTATCGGATCGATATTAGACACTGATTATTAGCAATACTCGATACCTTAACAGATATTTTTGCACGAATTAATCTACAAGAAATCTGATCAGCCACAAAAAAATCTGTATAAAGGCAATAGACTGCAAGACTGATACTTCGTGAAAAACGTTTCGAGACACCAACAAACGGAATTTTTCAAAAATGGGACCTCTAAATGAGTGATGACTGAATTAAAAGTTGCTGGGACTCTTAATTTTGGAGTGCAAATATTTCCCGCAAGTAACTGAAAGGTCTACATTTTGTGTAAAATTGACGACTCTCGGACGCGTCCTTTAACTGATTTTTTTTGGAGTACCCCCCTGGAGAGATAAGGTTCCTCTGGCACCTATCAGATTAAGTTTTGCTTCATCTAAAGCATCAATTACGTTAGAGGTACATTCTCTGGAGTAACAAATTTTGTAGAAAACGATAAACAACTCGCTCGTTTCTTTCTCGTACAACTGTTCTAGTGGGACTGGGTCCAGTGCGGTCATGTTGGAATGGCTCAAAGGATTGTGGGATTTGTAAACAGCGAGCAACGGCGAGTGGGATTTATATTCATGCATAAAGAACAATAATTCATACATTATGTGAAAGGCATTGTCTTTAAGCAGTTTCGTACGAATTGGAAAGGGATTATTCTTGATGCAACTGAAAGGAGCTGAAAGCAAACTTCAAGCAGGAAAGAGCAAACTCGGTCCAAACTGACTTGTAATATGAATTCTTTGTTCCAAATGAGTTCGATTTTACACCCTGAGGTTTTAATAGTACAATGCCGGAAAAAATAGTTTGAATTTCAACAATGAAGATTTTATTTCAATCTATTGTTAATCTTTTGTTATGTGGATATAATACAATACAATGCTAACTGAATTTGTCGGAGTATTGGACAACCCTCGTCACAGCAGCTGTAAATTTCGGAGTTTGCGTTTCGATCCTTTCTGTTATCTGTGCGGGTTTCTATTTTTACGCAATTGGCAACCAAAACTGTATAAAAATAGAAGCACGCACAGACAACAGGAGAGGACCTTTTTTTATGAAAAGATAATTTTAAAATCTATTATTCTACGATTTTAAACGACGATGCGTAAAGATGATTTATGTGACCGTATATTTCCAGTTGAAAAGTGTCAGTCTACTAAATAAGTTCATGACACTTTGTAAATGTGAAATCTAAAGTAAAGTAACACATTGTTTTCTACACCACTCAACGACCCATACAAAATGCAGCATACAATTCTTCATAAACCCGGAAGAATGAGAAAGTACTAATGATTTGAGCTTGGCAATTTATTAACCGACACTCCGATGTCGCGAAAGCATCACAACGAAAAAATTAAGATTTCATAGCTTGAAATAGTTGATTGGCTGGATCTAAAAATAATATATAGATTTAGGCCAGCCTAAAAGCGTAGCTCCTTGGCCACGTTGTTAAGAACCCGATTAAGCTAACCCAGGAAAAGGTACATTTTTGATTTGAGTTCTGTACCGTTGCGGTGAGGTTTTCTGTTTTGAGTTTTATAAACACAAAACAACGCAGGAAAAAACATTTGTATAAAGAAAACGTGATAATTAATAATCCTAACCTAGCGTTAACCGGCTTCCAAACAATCCTGAACTGTTTTCAACAAGTGACATAAGCCTGCGATCCAATCAAAAACCAGCATTTGGTCAGCGGTCAACTTAAAAATACACGTGACCTCGATGAGTTGTGGGCTTTAGTCCGCGATATGGTCACGTGATACTGGTCAGCAGATACCTTGTGTTGACAGGTGTCAATTGCTCATAACATGGATGTCCAATATCAAAGAGGTGCACTGTAAACCAAGGCTGTATGTCTCTATCAACCTATTGTTTAGAGTATGGCCGCCATGTTGCGCGACTCCGTCGCCGCCGCCGTCGTCGTCGTCGTCGTCGTCGTTGTCGTCGTCGTGCCTACGCGCCTCCGAGCAATACCGCTTCCCATAATAACCATGAGAAAATCAATACATGGGTTTCTTTTTCCTATATTATTATGGGGCTCCGCTTGGCGGCATTTCGGGCCGCCGGAGCTCCGCTATAATGAAATCTATTGTTTCAGTGGCCCCGATCTCAGTAAAGACACCGTAATGACACAGTTTTTATTACCATCCTTGGCCGTAGCCCAAAGTGCGATCCAAGTCATGCAAAGTTAGTGTGGCGCCACCTGAAGTGTACCTGCAGTTTAGAGTAAGTGCGGCGCCACCTTAAGTGCAGCCCCAGTTTAAAATCAAGAGACAGTGAAACATGATGATCCAAAGGACCACAAACGAAAATGCTGCCTGTGAACGCATCATCATGTTTCACTGTCTAGTATTTTTTGGGGCCGTAAGTCTTTTCAGATCCGATATGTTGCTCATTTTTAACATGGTTTGGCCATGATTTTCCTGCGGGACAGTTTGTGTCTGTCCGCAGTTACCTTATCGCGGCAACGACATGATATTCTGGAGTTTTTCAATTGTCTTTTGTCACGCGTTTTGCATGTGACATTGGCCAATTAGCAAGGATTTGGTTTTGAGTTTCATCTGAGGTCATCACCATCTCAGTGAGTGTATGAATATCAGTCGACCAGCTGATTACTTCATAACTTGCTACACTGTGCTGACGAGACCCAACAAGGTCGAAACTGCTGTCCACGGTTGCAATTGTTGGCTTTCAGTTTGGACTCTAACGTGTCGTTGCCCTGTTAAGCTTTTTACGCAGTTTCAGCCTTGCATCATTGTTAAAATCAAGAGACTGTGAATCATAAATCAGTTGTAATCATAAGTGGAATTTTGACACAAAAGAGAAGAACGAGAGTCCAATTGTCCGAAAAGTTTTCCGTAATTTTTAAAGCGCAAGATATCAGTATACTCATGCATTCTTAACTTGTGATATTATTGGTATTGCATGGTTTAAGTTCTTCAAGGTTCTTACTCGGTCAGCTATCAAAAGATGTCATAACATAACAGCTTAGTTGTTGCGTTCGACGAAGTGGAACGCAATCCTAATTTTTGCCTGTGACTCTGCAGAGTTGGTTGTCCTTTGTAAGGTTATTGTCTGGAAAACCCACATTCCTGTAAGGGCACGAAAATGGCCACCCCTCTTAATTTTTGCAGGGGCATGTCACGACATAGTTTTTAACTATGTCACGGTATAGTTATTAACTATGGTCACGGCCAGTAAACTGGTACCGTAACTGAGACATGTGATAATACATGTGACGAACATGTGAGCACGTGAGCAGGCCATGTAGACTTTGGACTTTCTTTCCATGCGCTCTCGATCACAGAGGTAGCGTTGGATACTTTTGCCGTGGGATTTTGAAGTTGAGTAGTATTATATTCAATAGTATGATGTTATTTAAAGGTTCGTTCGGGCTCACGAGGAACCTGTTTATTTTATAAGAGGTATAAGAGCGAACCTGATCGAGGGAACGGAAATGTAAATACTGTATACTTTGTATCAGGCCAGCGGATCACACGGAGTTTGTTTACGATGAACGAGCACTCGATTGCAAATGTTTACTTATATTTGAGCTTCCTGCTTAGAATAATGTTCGTAAAAAATATACTTTTACAAATTACAAGTTAATATGATGTGAGAATATTTAGCACGAAATCTGAAGGCTGATGTAAATATTTTAGTCCTATTAAACTTGTGAGCCGGAACCTGGCGCCGTCACGCAGTGCAACGTAGTTTGTACCGAGACCTGTTCAATCTGAATGGCATGGAATTTGTTACTGAAATATCTTTCTTTAAAACTCCGGTTGTTGATAAAAAAGGTTGGTTTTTAGAGGTTAAAAGCCAGCTAGGGAAATCATTTAAGGTATCTGTATAAAAGTTTATACGGCGTCGAACGCACTCTCATAATCTTGTCACTGAAATATCTTTCTTTAAAACTCCGGTTGTTGATAAAAAAGGTTGGTTTTTAGAGGTTAAAAGCCAGCAAGGGAAATCATTTAAGGTATCTGTATAAAAGTTTATACGGCGTCGAACGCACTCTCATGATCTTTGATTACTGCTAGTAATAATGGTTTTCAATGGAGTAATTTGTCGATACCATTTACAATTCTTGTTTTGATATGTTTTGACAAAAAGTGGTTTCAAATCAATGAACAGCAACAATTTATATTGGTTTTGTAGCCTGTTGAACGGGCGGATAAGAGAAACCGAATGGTGCGGTTACCTCTTCAAACGTGCTTCAATATATAGTTGTCACCCTGTTGGTGGTTAATAGAAGGGACACGACTATACACAATCTTTTGTTTTGCGCTCAAATAACCGCCAAAGTAAACATCTATTGTGTTTTGTGCGCAGTCAAGGTCAAAAAACAAACAAAGACATACAACAAAGAACTTTGTGATTAACCAGGCTTCGTCACCGAAAACTATCTGCCTAAAGTGAAATCGTTGAGTCTGAAATTTATTGGCGGACCATTGAAGGAACTCAAGGTGTCACGAGGACAGGAAGTTAAAATGCAAACATCTAAAGTTGGCCAGGCTGTAAGTCATTAGTGACCGCTATTTTTAAAGACTTGTTAACATTATAATACCAAATTTTTCAATTATTAAGTAAATAAACGGAAGATAATTTGAATTTGTCCCCTGAGGCATATAATCCTTATTACATTTTCAGCTGTGAAGGTTTATTTTGTTTCAAGACACCGTCTTAATCTCCAATTTTGTTCGATTTTGCTATTTTGTGATTATCTAGTTTGCGCTTCTTGCTCGACTGTTTTCATGAATTTGAGCGCAAACGGATAACTCCTTTGTATATAGGAGATGCCGGAAATTCCAGGCTGCTAACACATGGATTACGGTTTCATAACGAAATGAATTTTCACTGCAGTAGATAAGGTAAGAATTTAAAAAAAGAGATAAAAGGTTGAAAAAAAGTTGAGCATCCGCTATGTTTGCAGTACTGTTGCAGCTCTCCCAGATTGCAGTTCTTGCAAATCTGTCTGAAACATTTGTTGAGAAGTACATCATTAATATTAAATTCTCCCCTCCCTCGGGAAAAAAAATGACGTTGCTATAAGGCAACGTAAAAACTCATCTGTGACGCTACTCGATACAACAAAATGTAAGAAATTCTTAAATAACAAGCTACAGAGGTAACTTGAATTCATGACAGTACAAAGAAAGTATTTAATCCCCGGGTCGAGGATAAAACTCTGCTAACGTACCTATATAAGCCCCTTCCTGAACTCGTGCCATTTTTTTTAGCTGATTAAAATAAAGTATAGTTGGCACGGCGTTCAGTGTTGAATGTTAATAAGCTGAATTAAGTGGCCGTTTTTGTCATGTTTTGTCTACTGGTTGCTCTTCAAAATATCAGTCACCGAGAATTCAAATACTCCCGTCGAGGCAACAGGTGTTTCAGACAAACGCCTTGAATATTTGTCAAATCCTTATATAACTTTATTCCATGATCGATTTCTATTTGTCAATTTTGCAAGGTAAGTGGCTTAACCAGTCGAGACAAACTTATAAATTGGTGTTAATTAAGAAGTTTAAAACTGTTTAAAAAAGATCTTCAATGTGTAATAACAGTAGCATTAGCAACTACAGATTCTGTCGGTCCTAATTGTTCATAAATTAACGCGAAAAATGTTCCAAGTTTCGTATGTCGCTATCTTTCTAAACAACGTCAAAAATAAGTTGCCATTTCTTTTCGCATCATCAGGTCAACGAGATTTAGACGTTAGATAAAATGGTTTACACAGACTGATTGGGGTTTGCTCGCCTGTTATTGTTCTTAGGAGGGACATGAAAAAACATGTGCTAATTGAGAACAATAAATTGCACTTCATTAATTTCTTCATACATCAATGATAATAATTGGAAAGACAGAGACAAAATTCAATGCGTTCGTTACCTGAAATTTTCACTATGTGCTCTTGTGTCCATTTGCTACGTATACCCCCAGTTCAGGTCAGTTTATTATTGGGTTACAGCGTTGTCTGTTTTAAATGTTGTATTATTTCGCTCCTCGCAACAGGCCTTGACCATGATGACTAGTCATGCCGCCATACAATCAGTCTCGTGTTTGCGGAACGAGAAAATCTGATAAGAAATCTCGCAGTAATGTTGTTTCAGTAAAAGGCATTCACCTTTCCCGGATAAAATAGCTTCTTTAAAGCTTCTGCCGTTTCACATCAGTTCAGAATTCTTCTGTATATCGCCGACTTTTCTCTCGTTAGAAAATATGTTACCTTTAATTCTTGGTCACCTCTGAGTAGGGGTGAAAATGTTTCGACCAGCTGGCTTTATACGAACTGATCGACTTAGCTGCTGGAGTTTTGAAGTAAATCTTGGACCTAAGGACACTATCAGCAAATGAATGTTTTGCAACAATGCCATTCTCAACGCTGATTGTAAACTTCCTCTCTGAGTTCATTTAAGCCCGCTCCTTACTTTCGATGCTGGGATAGACGAAAGTTATGTTCAGCGAGGACATGCTGAGTACAAAACATATTATGCTCGCTGATTGGTTGAAAGTGTTTCGCATATGGCTGCCTGCTTCGAAAGTGAGAACAGAGCTTTATTAGAGGTAACTGTCGGTTGCAAAGAGCACCGCTTTCCATTTCTTGCTGCACCGGACATTTGGGAATGTTGTAAGGTAGGATGGGAGAGTTTTTCATGAAAGCTAGCATTGCAATATACTGTAAGGGTTAATTATAAAATGTCCAGAGTGTTCACTGAATGAGGGAAGAGCGGGGAATGGAAGCGAAGTTTACAAGGATTAATAAGGCTTATTAAAAATATAGTGTAAGAAACAAAACATTGCAGTAATTAATAGCACATATAATTAATATTTAGGATACTGGATGTAAGAGACATTACCTGACACTGCCGGCCATAATTATCTCGATCTACAATTTCTGTAAGACATGTCATACATGACAACTGTGGTGATAAAACTTCAAGCTTAAGTGTCTCTCCGTCTTATGCTGTTCTCGACTCCAATAACCCTATCAGTGAGGTCTTTAATTATTATATCGATTGACCCAAACCGAGCTAATGGCTTGGACTTGTTCACAATAAGGAATATGTCTATCTATACCACGCTTTAATTTTCTGATGTCCCCACCCCCTAAAACCAAAATAAATTTTATAAATTTTAATCTTACTTGCGGGCAATTCGCCTGTACCAGAAGTTCGTTCTTTGGGAGATAAATTAGAAAAAAATTCATCGCAGTCAGGTAATTCCGGTACACTTTTTCTGTTTTTTTTTTATATATATATATATAAGAATATCTTTCATAAGAGCACTGAGACCACTATTTGCAAGATTTTAAAGATATTTTAAGTATAAACCAAAGGCCGAGGTTTTGAAAAGAAGAAAACTTTATGTGTTACAAATTTGTAAATAGAATACAATTATATCTTTTTCAACTAAGCCATATAAAATTCTTCTCTTCTCTAGACGGCAACTAGCCAAAAAGCAATAAACACGCCACTAGCCTTGTGTTCGATGCTAAAATCATTTTTGTTTTCATGCCTTTTATAGGCTGGCTCTAAAATTACTTCAACATCATGCAGACCTAATACATGGTAATAGATGTTCAATAATAGCAATTAAATAGTGAAGGATGAAAGATGCGAATGTAGCCATAAAACTACTGGAAAAATGACGTGAAAAAAATTCAGGCTTTGTACGGGATTCGAACCCACGAGCTATGCGTTAGCGGTGCAATGCTCTACCAACTGAGACAATTTTACTTCGTTAACTACTTGTTGAGCTCTTAACATAATCATGGTATAAGCTTGTATTTATAATAGGAAAGGAATTAGATATCGACATAATGACAGATGAGTAGTATTAAATAAATAAATGAAAGATAATTTGGATTTGTTCCTAGAGGCATATAAACCCAATTACTTATTTAGCTATATGAAGGTTTATTTTGCTTCAAAACACCCGGTCGACGTCTCAATTTCCAGTTTCTCGATTTGGCTACTTTGTGATTATCTAGTTTGTGCTTCTTGTTTGCTTATTTTATGAATTTGAGAGCAAACGGCTAATCTTTGATAGGAGTAAAGGTTCCCGTCAGCTAACCCATATGCCGCATTACGTTTTAATAACGATTGAAAGGAAAGAGCCACAGACTGTGTTGGTTGTTTGCCCTTTGAAAAGTATTATAGAAGACCAAATTGCTGAGGCCGAAAGTATGGGTATTCCGGCAGCTTCAGCAGTGGATTTATCCGAGGGCGAGTTGCGTGCTGCCAGACACTGGCGATTTGGTAAAATGCGTGCAGGCTCCTCTTACCCGGCGCTTCGCGCCGAAAAAATTTCCTCAGCGCTTGCTCCTCCAGAGCTTGTTCACAGGCTAGCTTAATTCATATTGTGCATAAGTCAGCTCGTGTCTTGGTTTGTAATTGTTTCTTTTCTTTTTCGTTTATGAAAGGGAGGGTGTTATAATAAGATGCGTTATATTGAATAACTTAGCAGCACGTGCGTTCTCCAGAGACCCGTTCCCGCCAGTTTGACCTACTTAAATATTCGCAGTCAGTTGCGATGAAGATTTCACTGAGTAAACGTCTCTTAGTTTTATTCTGGTCGTCCTTAATTTTATTACAACTTTAACAAAGGGTCATCAAAGCAGGAATCTTCTTACAACTAGTAATAAAAGTTAGCAGCAAGTGAAACAGATTGATATGCTCAAGGGAAATGTTAAGGTCCTGAAATAGACCAGGCTGTTTGGGACTCCCGGAAAATCAGCGGTAATGACGTACAGGAAGGAACAACATACCTCTAGCGAAGCAGACTACCTGGTCAGTGTTTTGCAAAACAGAAAGAAACTTCAATTTCGGTTCGCTCTTGACCTTGGCTGAAATTATCGGCAGAAGGACCTTTAATACAAGTTTAAGCATGGTATTCCATCTTTTTGATTGAAAGAATCATCACAGCAACGTGTTATCTTCATTTGCTGTACAAAGCCTTAAATTAGTTTTGTTTTTTCCTATCCAGTGGTTTACATCATCTGACAGTCATGCTTGATTGGAACAATAAGAGATAAAATAAAAGAAATATCTATGTAATAGGCTCTAAACTGCTTCGTGCGTCAAGCTTTGTAAGTACATTGATGCGGCTTTCATTTTGATTCAAACTTTTCGTTTTAGTGAGTTAATTGAGCCTGAAATCACATGAACGGGTTAACTTGAAAGCTATTTTGGAATCTAGAAGAGAACATTTTAAGATTATTAGTATTCTGAGAACTTATGATCATTAGAAAGGGAAGCATTTTGTCATAAGCCTTGTGGTTTGAATTAAATAGGTTTTTCATTCGGGCTACTAATACTTAAAGTCCTCTGATCATATAATTCATGCACCAATACACAGCTCAGTATTTCGGGAGCTTAAAACAGTGTTCAGCAGTTAGATTTTGATGGGCCATTATAACCACTTTGTCACTTGATTTTGCTACAATCATTGTATCAAGAAACTGCTCAATTATTGGTGGACACGTTGTTATTATTTTCATAACAGAATAGGTTACCATAGCAACGGTATAACCTGTTAAAACCCCCTTGAATGACAGCTCAGGGGCATATAATTCAAAAACAGCATGGTGCAATCTTTTTTCATATTATCAAGCACGATACTGAAAAACGTTTCGAGACACCAACAAACGGAATTTTTCAAATGTGGGACGTCTAAATGAGTGATGACTGAATTAAAAGTTGCGGGGACTCTTAATTTTGAAGTACAAATTTTTCTCGCAAGTAACTGAAAGGTCTACATTTTGTGTAAAATTCACGAATCTCGGACGCGTCCCACTTTTTCAAAAGTGGGACCGCTATATGAGTGATGACTTAATTAAAAGTTGCGAGGACTCTTAATTTTGAAGTGCAGATATTTCCCGCAAGTAACTGAAAGGTCTACATTTTGTGTAAAATTGACTAATCTCGCACGCGTCCTTTAACTGATTCTTCTTGGAGTACCCCCTGGAGAGATTAGGTCCCTCTGGCACCTATCAGATTAAGTCTTGCTTCAACTAAAGCATCAATTACGTTAGAAGTAAATTCTCTGCAGTAACAAAAGCCCGAAAACCACCTTAAAATTTTGTAGAAAATGATGAACACCTCGCTCGTTTCTTTCTCGTACAACTGCTCTAGTGGGACTGGGTCTAGTGCGGTCATGTTGGAATGGCTCAAAGGATTGTGAGATTTGTAAACAGCGAGCAACGGCGAGTTGGATTTTCTAAGAAATGTTGCATAAAGAACAATAATTCATGCATCATGTGAAAGGCATTGTCTTTAAGCAGTTTCGTGCGAATACACCATTTTGCTAATGATCAGTTCCTGGTGAATTGTGGCTAGATCCAGTCCTTTGTGGGGGCAAACGGGAAAAATTACAATTTCAAATTATGTCCTAAACTGGCCGTTTGCCCCCACAAAAGACTGGATCTACCCACAATTCAAAAGGAACTGATCATTAGCAAAATGGTGCATTGGAAAGGGATTATTCTTGATGCAACTGAAAGAAAGCAAACTTCAAGCAGGAAAAAGCAAACTCGGTCCAAACTGACTTGTAATTGATGCAACTGAAAGAAAGCAAACTTCAAGCAGGAAAAAGCAAACTCGGTCCAAACTGACTTGTAATTGATGCAACTGAAAGAAAGCAAACTTCAAGCAGGAAAAAGCAAACTCGCTCCAAACTGACTTGTAATTGATGCAACTGAAAGAAAGCAAATTTCAAGCAGGAAAAAGCAAACTCGATCCAAACTGACTTGTAATACGAATTCTTTGTCCCAAATGAGTTCGATTTTACACCCTGAGGTTTTAATAGTACAATCGCTTGAATTGCAGCAATGAAGATTTTATTTCAATACACCAATATTGATAGTGACTCAGTCGATCGTGAAATCCATCAAGCAGTTCTTGGAAAAGCTATTACGCTCACTGTCACAGCAGAGTTTGCGTTTCGATCCTTTCTTTTATCTGTGCGGGTTTCTATATTTACGCAATTGGCAACCAAAACTGTATAAAAATAGAAGCACGCACAGACAACAGGAGAGGACCTTTTTTATGAAAAGATAATTTTAAAATCTATTAATCTACGATTTTAAACGACGATGCGTAAAGCTGATTTATGTGACGGTATATTCCCAGTTGAAAAGTGTCAGTCTACTAAATACGTTCATGACACTTTGTAAATGTGAAATCTAAAGTAAAGTAACACACATTGTTTTCTAAACCAGCCAACGACCCATACAAAATGCAGCATATAATTCTTCAAGTAGTATGGGGCGCAGCGCGGTTTCCCCTTTTTTGCGGGGGAATCTCATTAATTAGCGGGGGAATAAATTATCACCGATGACATCATAGGCTCAGCAACGGGTTCTGATAGGTATAGGTATAGGTCGAGGGAAATCATTGACATGCATAACGGCCGTCGAGGCAACGACGTCACCTATTGTTAAAACATATAGAAAAAATGCGTTCCTCCATGCTAATGTGGATTTCGGTATAGGTTCACTAATAAGCGTCGCTCTAGTACAATACAAACAATAAACTTGTCTAAACTTGCCCCCAAAACAGCAGTAGTCAAATTCCCTAGATGTTTCTGGCATGATGTTTATAGGATTTGTCCGATATGTGCACATCAAATTCCTGTTGATCGTAAACACTTGACAGATGGATTTATTTGGTGCGCTGACTGCCACGCGGTAAAACACATTGATTCAAGAACTTTACAAAAGACTTATTATCCTCCAAGCGAAGATGAAGACGATTGATTTCCTGATACTTTACTCATAAACAGTTTTGTTCAGTTGTAATTTTAGTGTGTTCATTTCTATGTATTATTATTTTGTATTCTCTAATAAAAGTAATATTCAAGAACCGTGTTGTTCAAAAATTTTTATTGTCGCGTGTTGACAATTAATTAGCGCTCCGAACTTCTATTGTGGTCATTTCAATGGTAGAGCTAGCCCCATGGGTTTCTCCGTTGGAGAGTTTGTATGCAAATCTAGGGTTGAATGTGGAGTTGAGTGCGTGACTAACGGAGCGGAAAACTCGAGCAGTTTAGCTCAGATTTTATTCTCTCTCTCGCCAGCGAAGCTGAGAGTGCAGATAAAAACATAATGGATATTTTCATGAGCGAAACAGGGTTAAAAGAACCCGGCTTCGAAAATCGGAGAACGTTTTCAAAGAAAGCTAGAAAACCTTAGAAATTATTACGCGTTCAAAAATTTGCGCTTGTCAATGTTTCCCAATCACGGGTTCACTATTAACGGGCAAGTTTAGACAAGTTTATTGTTTGTATTGTACTAGAGCGACGCTTATTAGTGAACCTATACCGAATTAGTATGCAGGAAATCCACATTAGTATGGAGGAACGCATTTTTTCCCTATGTTTTAACAATAGGTGACGTCGTTGACTCGACGGCCGTTATGCATGTCAATGATTTCCCTCGACCTATACCTATACCTATCAGAACCCGTTGCTGAGCCTATGATGTCATCGGTGATAATTTATTCCCCCGCTAATTAATGAGATTCCCCCGCAAAAAAGGGGAAACCGTGCTGCGCCCCATACTACTTCTTCATAAACCCGGAAGAATGAGAAAGTAATAACGATTTGAGCTTGACAATTTATTAACCGACACTCCGAAGTCGCGAAAACATCACAACGAACAAATTAAGATTTCATTGCTTGGAATATTTGATTGGCTGGATCTAAAAATATAATGGAATCTATTGTTTCAGTGGCCCCGGTCTCAGTAAAGACACCGTAATGACACAGTTTTTACTACCATCCTTGGCCGTAGCCCAAAGTGCGATCCAAGTCTTGCAAAGTTAGTGTGGCGCCACCTGAAGTGTACCTCAAGTTTACAGTAAGTGCGGCGCCACCTTAAATGCAGCCCCAGTTTAAAATCAAGAGACGGTGAATCATAAATCAATTGTAATCATAAGTGGAATTTTGACGCAAAAGAGAACAACGAGAGTCCAATTGTCCGAAAGATTTTCCGTAATATATCAAGATATCAGTATACTCATGCATTCTTAACTTGTGATATTATTGGTATTGCGTGGTTTAAGTTCTTCAAGGTTCTTACTCGGTCAGCTATCAAAAGATGTCATAACATAACAGCTTAGTTGTAATAGTGGTTTTCAATAGAGTAATTTGTCGATACCATTTACAATTCTTGTTTTAACATGTTTTGACAAAAAGTGGTTTCAAATCAATGAACAACAACAATTTATATTGGTTTTGTAGCCTGTAGAACGGGCGGATAAGAGAAACCGAATGGTGTGGATTTCTCTTCAAACGTGCTTCAATTTATAGTTGTCACCCTGTTGGTGGTTAATAGAAGGGAATAGGTTCCGAAGACTGCACACAATCTTTTGTTTTACGCTCAAATAACCGCCAAAACGTTTCTGTTGGAAGTAAACATCTGTTGTGTTTTGTGCACGGTCAAGGTCAGAAAGCAAACAAAGACATACAACAAAGAACTTTGTGATTAACCTTCGTCACCGTAAACTATCTTACTAAAGTAAAATCGTTGAGTCTGAAATTTATTGGCGGACCATTGAAGGAACTCAAGGTGTCACGAGCACAGGAAGTTACAATGCAAACAGCTAAAGTTCTGAAAGTTGGCCAGGCTGTAAGTCATTAGTGACCGCTATTTTTAAAGACTTATTAACATTATAATACCAAATTTTCAAGTATTAAATAAATAAACGAAAGACAATAGGCCCTTCGCACGACCCAGTCACATGGTACAAAATTAAATATACTGGCGATCAAGCTGCACAGTGGCACTTCTAAAACAATGCACCTGCCTTTGTTTTGGAAGTCCCACTGTGCAACTTGCTCACCAGTATATTTAATTTTGTATCATGTGACCGGGTCGTGCAAAGGGCCTATTTGAGCTATATAAGCCCGTTCCGTAACTCGTGACTTTTTTTTTAGCTGATTAAAATAAAGTCTAGTTGGCACGGCGTTCAGTGTTGAATGTTAATAAACTGAATTAAGTGACCGTTTTTGTCATGTTTTGTCTACTGGTTGCACTTTACAATATCAGTCACCGAGAATTCAAATACTCCCGTCGAGGCAACAGGTGTTTCAGACAAACGCCTTGAATATTTGTCGAATCCTTATTCCATGATCGATTTCTATTTGTCAATTTTTCAAGGTAAGTGGCTTAACCAGTCGAAACAAACTTATAAATTGGTGTTAATTAAGAAGTTTAAAATTGTTTTAAAAAGATCTTATTCTGGGTTGCACGTGACGTCATAATTTTTTGAAATTCCAAGCTAAAGATCCACCAAAGTTATTATCTCTGTCAGGCATGAGAGAGGATAAATGTATGTCTGTTTAACAACTTTCAGCTCAGGAACATGCTTCGTCTAAAAACAGGAACATTTTAAATTTCAAAGTTATGGCGGTGAGTGACACAAAGCTATGATTGTTTTTATCGAAAAATATTTACTTATCTCGGGATATTTAGCCTTTTAAGAAGTTAAAGTATTAGAAAAAGGTCTTATTTAAATGTTTTCTTGATCAGTTAAGATAATCCGAAGCCTACATAGCCAAAGTAAGTTCCAGATGTTTACATTATTTTCCGGCCGCCATGTTGGTGTTCGTTGGAGGTACACCAACATGGCGGCTCCATATTGGGCTCTGTAAATTTGTGCAAAATATTTCGACAGACATTTGAAGATCGCGAAAACGTACAGACCTGAAACCTGGAGAAGTGTCTTAATTATTAATCTCCTTTAACATGATAATTTCTTGAGCTTATTCACTGAATAATTTTCGAATTATTTTTCAATTGCGTGACGGTGCAACCTAAGAATTAGCAACTACAGATTCTGTCGGTCCTAATTGTTCAAGTTTCGTATGTCGCTACCTTTTCAATCACTCCAATCGCAAAATAAAGTTACATAATGAACGAGGGACCGAGAACTAGCCGCCACCAACTGTTTGTTGATTGCCATTGACCCGCGTCTCTAGTCTAAAAAAACGTCAAAATAAGTTGCAATGTCTTTTCGCAGCATCAGGTAAACGAGATTTAGACTAGATAAAATGGTTTACACAGACTGATTGCGGTTTGCTCGCCTGTTATCGTTCTTAGGAGGGACATGAAAAAACATGTGCTAATTGAGAACTCTGAATTGCACTTCATTAATTTCTTCATACATTGAGGTAATAATTGGAAAAACAGAGACAAAATTCAATGCGTTCGTTATCTGAAATTTTCACTATGTGCTCTTGTGTCCATTTGTTACGTATACCCCTAGCTCAGGTCAGTTTATAATTGGGTTACAGCGTTGTCTGTTTTAAATGTTGTATTATTTCGCTCCTTACAACAGGCCTTGACCATGATGACTAGTCATGCCGCCGTGATGTACAAAGCCATACAATCAGTCTCGTGTTTGCGGAACGAGAAAATCTGATAAGAAATCTCGCAGTAATGTTGTTTCAGTAAAAGGCATTCACCTTTCCCGGATAAAATAGCTTCTTTAAAGCTTCTGCCGTTTCACATCAGTTCAGAATTCTTCTGTATATCGCCGACTTTACTCTCGTTATAAAATATGTTACCTTTAATTCTTAGTCACCTCTGAGTAGGGGTGAAAATGCTTTTATTCGACCAGCTGGCTTTATACGAACTGATCGACTTAGCTGCTGGCGTTTTGAAGTAAACCTAGGACGTAAGGACACTACCAGCAAATGAATGTTTTGCAACAATGCCATTCTCAACGCTGATAGTAAACTTGAGCTTTGAGGCAGCTTTCCTCTCTGAGTTCATTTACGCCCGCTCCTTACTTTCGATGCTGGGATAGGCGTAAGTTATGTTCAGCGAGGACATGGTGGGTATAAACATAGCGTGCTCGCTGATTGGCTGAAAGTGTTTCGCATATGGCTGCCTGCCTCGAAAGTGAGAACAGAGCTTTATTAGAGGTAACTGGCGGTTGTAAAGAGCACTGCTTTCCATTTCTTGCTGCGCCGGACATTTGGGAATGTTGTAAGGTAGGATGGGAGAGTTTTTCGTGAAAGCTAACATTGCAATTTACTGTAAGGGTTAATTATAAAATGTCCAGAGTGTTCACTGAATGAGGGAAGAGCGGGGAATGGAAGCGAAGTTTACAAGGATTAGTAGGGCTTACTAAAAATGTTGCGAAAGAAACAAAACATTGCAGTAATTAATAGCACGTATAATTAATATTTAGGAGGCATTAGAGATATTACCTGACACTGCCGGCCATAATTATCTCGATCTTCAATTTCTGTAAGACATGTCATACATGACAACTGTGGTGATTAAACTATCAGTGAGGTCTTTAATTATTATATCGATTGACGATTGTTCGTTCTTTGGGAGATAAATTAGAAAAAAAATTCATCGCAGTCAGGTAATTCCGGTACACTTTTCCTGATTTGTTGTTTTTTTTTTTACAAGACTATGTTTCGTAAGAGTACTGGGGCCACTATTTGCAAAATTTTAAAGATATTTTAAGTATAAACCAAAGGCCGAGGTTTTGAAAAGAAGAAAACTTTATGTGTTACAAATTTGTAAATACAATACAATTATATCTTTTTTAACTAACCCATATACAATTCTTCTCTTCTCTAGACGGCAACTAGCCAAAAAGCAATAAACACTCCACTAGCCTTGTGTTCGATGCTAAAATCATATTTGTTTTCATGCCTTTTATAGGCTGGCTCTAAAATTACTTCAACATCACGCAGACCCAATACATGGTAATAGATGTTAAACAGTAGCAATTATGAAAGATGCGAATGCAGCCATAAAACTACTGTAAAAATGACCTGAAAAAATTCAGGCTTTGTACGGGATTCGAACCCACGCCCTATGCGTTAGCGGTGCAATGGTCTACCAACTGAGCTATCAAAGCCACCTGCATGATATGAGAGCGGTCGTGTCTGGGTTCGGCCCTTTATATTCAGTGGACGTAATACTCGACTTAAGATGTCCAACAGTAGCAATTAAACAGTGAAGGATGAAGGATGCGAATGCCGGCAGCCATAACACCTGAACACTACTGGAAAAATGACCTGAAAACATTGAGGCTTTGAACGTGTGGTTGACTCCTTCACTAGACCCAATACACATTCGAAAACAGACATGTCTGCATACGCTATAAGCTAAGAATATTCACAAGAATGTTTTCAGCCTAAAATCGGCAGAAAATAAGAATATTCAGCCTCGTTTTGGAAAACAATATTTTCATGAAAAATAAAGAGTGTACTAAAGAGTGTAGTAACACTAGTCTCTATATATTTCTCGTATACTAAGTACTTCTTTAGATAATTTAATTTGTTTATTCATGAAGACAACTTTACTTTGTTAACTACTTGTTGAGCTCTTAACATAATCATTGTATCTATAACAGGAAAGGAAATAGATATCGACATAACGACAGACGAGAAGGACATACTCCTAGCGTAAATCATTGCTGTCCGTTTGATCTTTGAGCCATTCAAACAGTCTTACGGCTGTCGCCTCCTCCTTATTGAACCAAGCATCTGCCTCCTCCACATATGTTCTCATAGCTTGTGCTTTGTCATTTTCGTAAGCGTTCTTATTTTTGCTTTTTGTGTAAGATCCTGTCTGGTTGGTACGAAATAAGCAGTGACGACCAGTGTCGGTTGAACATGGAGTTAATTTTCTATGATTGCCGGTTTCTGTTAAGTTGTGACCGGCTTTTTCCGGTTGGTCGATTTTTAGGTTTGCGATCTTAGCTTGAGTGATCTGCGGCAGTGAGTTAGATTTCGCTTCTTTAATGTGTCCAACACCGACTTTTCCTAAGGATTCACTTGCTGAAAAAGACAACGAAAATAGGTCTACCATATTTTCTGTTGAAACTGGAAGAGATTTTCTCCTGCAATCGTGTAAAGTATTTTTGATTACAGGAAATGTTGATTTTGCGCTTAGGCTCTGATCATGAGGTGATGCATTATTCGTTCTACTCTTTACGCAAGCCCAGCCTTGAAAAGACGTTTGTACCGTTCCTTCGCTCTCGTCACTATATGAATGCAGTCTTTGCAGTCTTCTAATTTTCTTACCAGATGTTGGTTCAAGGGTTACCTGCGCTTCTTGCAGCAAAGGAAATTGAGTGTTCCTTGTCTCCACAGCATTGTCACCTCCTTTCATCGAGCTTCCTTCGACACACGGCTCTATATAAGATTCAGCCCCTGGATTGATACAAAACGTGGACTCGCCAGTGAAATCCTGTGAAGAGGATACTGTGTATGGTACGTGAATTGTATGTCTTCTGCCGGCATCAGCTGATAGGTGTTTCCGTAGCTTTGTGTCGAACTTCACAAGAGGGTTGCTTATTTCTCTTATGCTGTCTGGGAGCGAAGAAATGCGCTGTCGTGTTTTCAATCGAATCGGTTTTGCCTCATCCATGGTTGCTTATGGTTGCTGAAATTCCACAGGATAGGTACAGGTCTCCACACTTACATTGGTTAGCTCTTTCTCAAACTAACCGGCACAACACAGGAAAGGTCAAGCCCTGGTGTGCAACTGTTTCTGCACGAGTAGACAACACGGGAATCTTTGAAATTTCACAATAAGATGGTGTTCATTTGTTTTGTCTTCTTATCCATGTCTCCGTAAAAAGATATCATGATTGTTTTTTGGCATATCATGAAATAAATTTGCTTATCTGTTTTGCTATTGGTTGTTTGGTTATGATGGAAGTCGTGTCAGGTAATTTACTTCCATCTTACTAATAAACTTTTACAGAACATCTTCGAAAAGCTGATTTGCTAGAAAAGAAAGAAAACAACATTCAGATTTAAGCTTGCCCCCAGGGCTAATCGAAACAGAAAAATGCTCGTTAATGGTAGTTGTTTGTGTTACCTTATGTCACTGCTTTCGTAAAGGTTATCATTTTAAAATTGAAATTGGATTTGTTTCACATTAATGCAGACTGGAACTAGTTTATTTTTGTAGCCAGTGGATTTTGAACCCAATTTGACAGAATGTCAAGTAATTACAGCAGTTGAGACGAGAGCAGAGAACGCCCTCTTGCGGTAACATAATGGAATTAAACGATGCTAAAAATGCTATATTTTCATTTCTGTGTACTGACCCCAAAAGCTCCTAAATTTTCGATATTATCTCTGATTATTTGAAAGCACATCATGAAAGGTATCGGATCGATATTAGACACTGATTATTAGCAATACTCGATACCTTAACAGATATTTTTGCACGAATTAATCTTTTGCACCTTGGTTCTTGCCCGATAGTGTTGAAAATAATTGACTTGATAGCCTGCCAATGTTTGCTTTCAGCACGCATGACTGGACAAAAACAGGTGATCGTAATCTCTCGTAGCAAAAATCCTATTTATAAAGAACCTAAAATGTCTAACTAACTTATAAGCGGCAAGTATATACGATAATTCTAAATTGGGCGAAGCGATACGCCTCTTGCAATTAGAAACTACATAACGTTGCGAGTGTTAAGCTAGGCAGCGCCTGAATCTATTGTAGCTAATATTGCCATCTGCTAATGGGATAAAGAACTGCGGACAGCTTTTCAAATTGAACCCTTGTTGGATCTGCTACCTTGAAAATTGTTTATTTTTGATATATCACGGTTTTTACGTGAGTGATTTCAAGTTGCAGATGATTAATTGCGTTCGACGAAGTGGAACGCAATCCTAATTTTTGCCTGTGACTCTGCAGAGTTGGTTGTCCTGTTTAAGGTTATTGTCTGGAAAACCCACATTCCTGTAAGGGCACGAAAATGGCCACCCCGCTTAATTTTTGCAGGGGCATGTCACGACATAATTACTAACTATGTCACGACATAGTTATTAACTATGGTCACGGCCAGTAAACTGGTACCGTAACTGAGACATGTGATAATACATGTGACGAACATGTGAGCACGTGAGCAGGCCATGTAGATTTTGGACTTTCTTTCAATGCGCTCTCGATCACAGAGGTAGCGTTGGATACTTTTGCCGTGGGATTTTGAGGCTGAGTAGTATTATATTCAATAGTATGATGTTATTTAAACGTTTGTTCGGGCTCACGAGGTACTTGTTTATTTTATAAGAGGCGTAAGTGTGAACCTGAGCCATGGAACGGAAATGAAATACTGTATACTTTGTATCAGGCCAGCGAAATACTCGAATCAGTCACACGTTTACGATGAACGAGCACTCGATTGCAAATGTGTACTTATATTTGAGCTTCCTGCTTAGAATAATGTTCGTAAAAAATATACTTTTACAAATTACAAGTTAATAATGTGAGAATATTTAGCACGAAATCTGAAGGCTGATGTAAATATTTTAGTCCTATTAAACTTGTGAGTCGGAACCTGGCTCCGTCGCGCAACGCAACGTAGTTTGTAACGAGACCTGTTCAATCAGAATGGCATGGAATCTGTCACTGAAATATCTTTCTTTAAAACTTCGGTTGTTGATGAAAAAGGTTGGTTTTTAGAGGTTGAAAGTCAGCTAGGGAATTCATTTAAGGTATCTGTATAAAAGTTTATACGGCGTCGAACGCACTCTCATAATCTCTGATTACTTCTAGTTTAAAGCTAATTGAAAACAAAATTGCACACGTAAATTTGTTCAATTCCTTTGTTTATAATCCTCCCACAAGTCGTCAACCGGTTAACATGCTGAATAAATACATTCTGGATAAAACGTTACTTCGTGTTAGAAAGCAGCAATCTCGATTTTTATTTTGTTTCGTGGAACAGTTGAACCACGATAATGCATGACCCTTTTAAAATGCTATCAAAGCGAGAACTCAAAATGCCCCAGAGGCTTATTTTGCGACTTTGAACAAAATAAAATGACAATTGTGTTTTAATTGGAAACACAATGTACCTTCCAAACCGAAAGAAAGCAACATTAAAAAGATCTTAAACGGGGTTAAACGCAGACAAAACTTGTCGAGTGAAATCGCCTTCATAAACTCTCGTCTAAAATTTCAAACTGAGATGGGTGTTTTGTCTTATTTGTGCGAGTTTACAGGTATGCATGCTTACTGGCCCGGATCAGAATAACTGCAAGTCACCAGAGCGTTTCGGTGGGTAGTTCGGGATCGCGGACTTCAGAATTCAGTCGCTAAGTTAAAACTGCATGAAAAGGTACATGGGTTAGACATGAAGAACAGCGAGAGAAAACGATCGTTAACAAGCGAAGTCGCGGATGAAACTACGAAGAAAAATAGTTTTGAGGAACGACGGCTTCGAAGAAAACTTGAGGACATTGAGCAGCTCGCTCTCAAACAAAAGAAGAAACGCAACAACGAACAGCTCGAGTATGCTATGGAAAACCTTTCTCTTGAAGATATGGATACGTTTAACAGTCTCACAAGGAAGATTCTGGAATCCAATTTTCTTCCGCTAATTAATCGTAAGCCAAGAGGGAGTAACAGCGAAGAACAACTCGGAAGCAAAAATGATTTACTGGTAGAAAGGCTCAGAGGCTCAAAGATGATAAACAAATATCTAAAAAGTCAAAAATCAAGAAAGTTGACTAGAAGTTTGTCCGCAGACTCAGGACTAATTCCAGGTGCTATGAATGGAAAGAAAGAAGAGCAAATCAAACCTGGTCCCTATTCTGCCTTCTTATGTAAAAGCAGGGTTGTCGAATCGGTTCCTCTTCCTACCTGCCGACCGGTAACCACAGCAGACGGACGCAGATTTGATGAAGCGACACGTCCAACACATTTTGTTGAAAGTAAGAATGAGAACGTCAAGTCACATTCAAAGCGTGCAGCTATGAAAAAAGCATTCCTAAGGCAGGTTGGTCCTGAACGAAAAATTCAGCACAATTGTCTTAGTGAGGCTATAGAACACAAACTAAGAATGCGCGAAATGGAACGGAAATCACTTCAACAAAGCAGGTGAAAGACAAATAAGCGCTATGTTTTCTACAGCATTTTTCGTTTACTTAGCAAAACATATTCAACGAACTGAACTGCTTCAGATAAGGATCAATTCAGAAGTGATTGAACAAAACGTTGTATTCGTCGTGTGTAGTGTGTTTCAGTGTGGAGCTTGTTTTAACAATCTGTTATGAATGTATTTTCCAAGAAATCATTTCTCGTGGCTCTGTGCGCGTTTAGAACACTTGTTACCGACAGTTTGATTTTCTGTATGTTAGTATTGTGTTGGTTTGTTTTGTCGTGAAATTAAACTTCTCGAATTAAATGTAATTTAACTTTTATTAGTTTCCATGGTCTCTGATTTTATATTTTCTTTTCCCCACATCTCAATTCAGTTCTAATAAGGAGAACTTCACTCTTGAATAAGACGCATAGAGGCATCGAATGTACCAAAAATGGCGAATGAGGTAAATCAATTCCTTGTTCAAGAGCCAGATTATAGTTGAAGAGGAGTAATGAATATACATTACAAACATTACAATGTCGTTGCTGACAGTTAATATGAATTATTTCATATATGTATCACATCGTTTCACTGCACGTGAAGATATGAACTCAATAAATTTTCCTCGCTCCCAATGTGTGGCTTCGTAGCTCAGCTGGTAGAGCATCGTACCGGTATCGCGGAGGTCACGGGTTCGAATCCTGTTGAAGCCCTAATTTTTTTCAGGCTTCTTCTTTCCAATTGCTCAAATTGAAAAATCATCACGTGTTCTTCCCGTGGTATTCAAAAAGAATCATAAAGTGTACGACTTGCTGATTTGCTAGCCGGAGTTGTGCCAGCTTTTACGAACATTGACAGCTTCGTTCAATTGTGCTGGTTTTGCTCACTGAAGATTGTTAATTAAATACGAAAACATCAATCACCGCATAGCACTTCTGACCTCGAGCCCGTAGTAATAAAGAAAGAGTGGGTACAAGACCATAGCCGAGATAATGAAAATTCCAGAAGCGAAGAAAAACTTCGGTTAACAACTGCTCTCCTTGGCATTTTGTTTTGTTTTGTTTTTTAAATTTCACACCAGAAGAGTAATAGCTTCACTTCCTTGTCGAAAACAAACATGAAGAGGGACAATATCGAACCCGCTGAATGTTGAACAATAAACTTATTAATTAATACATACATAGGCTTTTAATGGTCTTCCTTTGAGTGGTTGAACTGTTTTAATATCTTGCTACTGCTTGAAAGTGATTACAGCTAGGATTGGTCCGTAGAGTGAAAATTCGCTTATAGACTCTTTTAATGGTTTCTTTTTAAACGTACATTAATGTGCTTCTGTCTTAACTTTAAGAACTGCCACATGATCATGGAGAACAAAAGTGGCACTTAATCACGCGACGTAAACATACTACAAAGACAAGCAATATCGGCAAATAAACTTTAATGCTTAACACCTGAATCTGGCCTCAGGGATACTTCTGTAACCAAAATAGAAACACCGCAACACTCTCTTGCTTTTTCTTCATTTGGTGCTAGAATTTAACAGAAAGAATGTTGTTCCTTCCTATACCCTATTTCTAATTCCAGCCACTTCTACCACCATACGTCCAACGTCTTAGCAGATTTTTTATCTGGTTCCAATCATGTAGTCATTGGGAGTCTACAAGGGTAGATTTAGTTCTGTAACAAACCAGTGTAACAACCAAAGAACAGTTTTCATACGCACTGAGTCAGTTATGCCGATTTCAAATTCTTCGGTCCTCAGTTATATACCTTCCCAATAACATAACGTTTCTGGATAAATATATTGTGTGTATGTCTCAGACTTGCGTGATAGAATTAATCGCCCTTTTTTTTCTTTCCGGGATTTAGACAATGTTTTTAAAATTTGGCCTAATTGAATCAGGAAAATTCAAGCTCTAGGGCAAATTCAGTGTATTTTGGTGAGGTCGACTAAACAACAACCCAGCATCGTATGTGAATAAATATAATTTTTCATGTTGTCATTGTAAGAAGGTTGTGGGTCGATATGTAGATTCGGTGGTATATAAGTTACGCAATCATACTATGAAGTGGGGCTGTTTATATCTGATCAATAAACGAGATGCCCGGCTAATAGTTTCTATGCGACCGCAGAGTGATCAGACAATAAATGTACTGACAATTACTCCGCAAAAAGACGTCGACCACATTGTTAAAATTACTGAATCACGAACGGAAAGATGATTTAACGTTCAGATAAACAGATTCTAGAACAGTTGATTTTTAGCACAGAGGCACAGCTACTTTGACAATGCCATGACGAAATTCATGATCAATAACAGGATAGACGTCAATTTGTTAATTTGAGTGCTATTTCTCACTACTAAAGTTATGTAACCAACTCTTCGTTGATTTCCTGCATAGTGTTAAAAACAGCGTTCAAGTAAAGATATCCTGTTGGCAAGGGCTGAACTTCTTAAGCATGCTAAAATCCTTTTTTATAGCTAACGGAAGTTCAATTTTAGTTTATTTAGAGCTCTATTTCTTTCAATCGTTTTTTAATTGAACTTTGTTC
The DNA here is from genome assembly GCA_022496165.2 of Catalaphyllia jardinei. Taxonomy (NCBI): domain Eukaryota; kingdom Metazoa; phylum Cnidaria; class Anthozoa; order Scleractinia; family Caryophylliidae; genus Catalaphyllia; species Catalaphyllia jardinei. The sequence goes on from CM042746.1 coordinate 49,102,189, forward strand.
TTTTAGCACGACAAGATAATTTATTTAAATTAGATAACCTCTGGAAGGGTGAGATACTATTTTCCGCTTCATGTTGACACTGGAGTAAATATCATTTGAGGTCCGAAGCATTCTCTTTAACGCAACTCTCAATTGTTCATGCTAAAAGGATGAGCGCACAAGATTTACAAGTTTACAGTCCAACAAATGATGGCTCAAGGAACAATCAGCGAAAAGTGACCCGTGCTTCAAGTGAGATATTACGGCCGTATTCGGAACTTTTAGAATCCAGATGTGGCAATGCAGAAATCTGTGACTTTCCTAACCAGAGAAGTCTTGTAAGGTCACAGTCAGAAAGCAGTTTTTCCCTTCAAGCTTGGAGACTGAAATAGTTCTTGGACCGCGTACCAGGAAACTTTACTGTTTACACTGTGGCAACAAAAGAGGGATGAAGAAATGGAAATTGCCAAGTCAAGGAATTTGCACCGGTAACTTCTAGAAAAAGCAGTTTGTGCGTTTTACCAGACTTGTCCAGTGGCGCTGAAAAGCGGGTACGGTTTAGACCCTCGACACCTCTGACGAAGCATCAGGTTGAGAAAGTGAACAGTACTTTTGATTCGCTGGAAAGCAAATCACAAAATTTGGTCAACTGGCTCAGAGATCAGCAATAATCATCGCCTACAAGTTTTATTTGCGTGTGTTCCTTTGTTGTACACGAGGACTTGTATAACATCAATTCAGTCGCTGAAAAGTGAATCAAAAAATGATCAAAGGACTAGAATAACAACATTAATCAACTAGCAGTTTCATTTCAGCGTGAGCGTGTGTCTTAAGATAAAAATTAGCGAAAAAATACGATGTTTCGATCTCGCTGAGATCATTTTCAAGTAAGAAATAAATGAATAGAATTTTGCATATAAGATGTAAAATCACACGTGAGAATATAAAAAGCGATAAAAATATGGAAATATGTACTAAATGTTACAAAAGGTAAGTGATAAAAAACTAAAATACAAAAGGCTAGATAACAATAGGATGAAAAAATTAGGATAAAAATTTGCTTCCTTTTCGTGTTACAAGTGAAGTAAAATTATCCGTTTTTCAATATAAAATAGTTCATAATATTCTGTATACAAATAAAATTCTGCACAAAATGAAAAAGAAACAGCAACCAGATTGTCCGTTTTGCCATGGCATTGATCAAACCCCACTCCATTTATTCGTGGAATGTTTTATAGCTAAATTGTTTTGGAATAAATTTTCAAACTGGTACAACGCTACATGTGGAGAAAAAATTGCTTTGAAGCAAAATGAAATTATATATGGTGTTTTAAGACACACATCGTCTTGTTTAACTCTAAATCACCTAATCATAATTGGTAAATATTTTCTTTACATTAACGGAGTACACGATGAAAAACGACCCCAGTTCACAGATTTTGTAACCCTTGTTAAAGAAAAAATTGAATTAGAAAAATATATTGCGATTACGACAAACAAACTACTTTCTTTTACTAATAAATGGTCCAACTTTGCAAGCAATTAATCATTAATTATATCAATTTGTAAGTAATTGTATCTTTGCTGTATTAGTGTCGTTCTTAGTAGCATTTGTATCGTATTGTAAGTATTTTCGTATTTCTTCAAGTCCTTTTTTTTTAGTATCGTATTGTAAAGTAGTGCATGTATAGGTAGTGTAAGTATAAGTAGCATAATTAGCAAGTATATTGTAAGCGTAAAGGTTAGTGTAATATTTGTAGTGTAAATAGTGTAAGTGTTGAAATTGTAAATAAAGTCGCATAATAAATAAATTTAAAAAAAATAAATTTGTCGGCAGGCAGCAGGTGAAAATATTAGACAGCATATCAGAATAACCATCAAGTAACAGACAGAAGATTAGCAGTTTGTAGCAGGCAGAAGACATGAGTAGACATGCGTCATTCTGTTAGCAGTAGTCAGCAGAAGGCAATAACAGACAGCAGATGTCAGCCAGCATTCAGCATCAGGTGGCACAGAAGAGTAGAAGTATGCAGCAGACAGCAGATAAGAGCAGGCATTAGTGTGTCAGCAGTATTCAGCAGACATGGTAGGGTAGCATTAAGTAGTATTAAAATGTAATTCCATCAGGTATCTGTATCTTGAAGCAGGCAGCAGATGTCAAGGTTCGTGTAACAGTCAGAAAAGCAAGGTGAACAAGATGGCAAGTACAATGCAGGAAATGATCAGTACACAGCAGTGATCATGCAGCATTAGGTAGCAACTGGAAAAACAGACAGCAGGCAGGTGGCAGCTAACAGTAGCATTACTCTGTCATTGAAGTAGTCTGCAGATGGCAGGCACAGGGAAATAGTCAGCAGGCAGCAGATAGCACATGGGCATACAGTAGCAACTAGTGTCATAGAGCTTTAGGTAAAGGCAAAATAGGAGAGAGAAGGTATCAGAGAGCAAGCAACAGACAACAAGCAGCAGGCGGAGGTGAGTAGGTATGTATGTATACCTACATATATTTAGACAGACACAGAGACATGGCATGGGGGTAGAAAGGAGGGTAGGTAGTAATTTAGTCTAACAAACATGCAGTCAGTGAAGTTGATCAGAATCAATATATGCAGGCAGGCAATAGGTTTGCTTATGCCTGACGAACCATAAAAACGTCCTTGCATTGAGTGTTAAGCGTCCAAGATAGCTGTGGATAGGTGCATGAATTGTGATAAGAAGACTTAAACATTTTATTAGCCCATCTGAGCAAACTCGTGTGTCCGATTTACTGACTAACTTAGGGTGAAGTGTGCAACATTGCAAGTATGATGAAAAGAAATCATACAGTTTTACTTCATCAATTTAGGATTACAGTGTTTATACGTGAGTTCTCGTTTTGTGAAAATTTCCGGTTTAACAAAGTTGGGCTTTACATACATGACTCAAGCGATGCGACACATAAAAGAAAAGTGAATTTTGTTATTCCTCATTTCTTTGCACTTACCATAATAATCGATAAATCGAAATAATAATGGCAAAACACGCCAATATGGTACAATAACCGTGAGCAGCCTAAAAAAGGGAAAAAATAATCTAATACTTGACTGATTGTAGACCTAAAGCCTTGTGCAGCAAATAAAAACAACACTTTCTGTCGTGATTCTTCAGTGAAACAGATGGAATACTATGCTCAAACTTGTATTAAACGTTATTCTGCGGATATTTATGTCAAAGACAAGAGCTAACCGGTTAGATATCGAAGTGTCTTCCTGTTTTGCAAAACACTGACAGGTAGTTCGCTTCACTAGAGGTATGTTGTTCCTTCCGGAACGTCATTTCCGCTGCTTTTCCGGGAGTTTCAAACAGCCTGGTCAATTTTGGAGCATTAACATTTTCCGGGACGATAAAGGTTTGTTACACTTGCTGCTGACTTCTAAGCAACAGTTGTAAGAAGATTCGCGCTTTGCCGACCCTTCGTTAAAGTTGGTAGATGAAATTGCATTGCTAAAGGACCGAGTTTTCAAGAGGTTGGTAGTTCTTTCTGTCTATTGATTTTGGGGGGTTCAAGTACGTTCCCAGGAACAACTAAGCTGAGAAAAAAAAGCTTCAACGGCATTATAGGAAGCAAAACGGAAAAAGTTACAATATCTTCGACTTGATATGTTCTTCGCTGCACTAAATTGTTGCTTACATCAGCGAACAAGGTAACGAAGTCAGTACAACACCGTTAGAGGACTAGAAAATGTTTCAAAGCGAAGAAAAATGCACCTTAAAAAATCTATATGAATGTATCACTTTTACAAGGAAATGAGAACGGAAGGTGGAAGGGAAGGACGAAAAGCAACTTCAGGAAGGCTTTAAAATATCGATTTATAGCATGCGAACGTTTTTAAATGTTTGGTATGACTGGAGCCGATTTGAATAGGGTCACAAAAGATGGAAATTTCCAAACTGCTATCTGTAACATGCATAGCAAACCAAGATATGTAAGCCGGCGTGAAATACTCTAAGGTAACCGAACCTTTACACAGCTAGAACAACTTACGCCCAAGGTCATGATAGAACTAGCCTCTGTGGGTTTAATTCGTTTTCTGAACACCTTACGTCGAGAATCTAATCGATTATTCTTCCTATCAAAACTTAAGTCAGTATTAATTAAATGCAAAAATATTCACAGTCATGCAACCAGCTTTGTGATTCTGCAGCAAGCTACGCTGGAAAACATTGTGTCCACTTCAGGAGAGTAGTAAAACAGGTCCAAAAGGTAACATCGGTGTGTAGCTAGTCATGCAGACCAGTTGGCTTTCGAAGCCGTTACGTTAGGCCTCAAAACTCTTCGTGTGGAACTGAAGTTCGCTGATGCATTGTTATCATTTTGTTCGAATCAAGGCTTAGCCTTGTAGTAAGTAAGCAAGATGTTGTTCTGGATTCACAGCTTAATCTGTTGATTTACGTTACGGAATGCAATCTGAAACACTGTCCATTTTATTGCAATGTGAAATAAGGTTTTAACAGGTGCCATAGATTTTGTGGCTTGCAAAATTAGTCCGGCTAGATCATTAAATATTTAAAGTCGGCAGAAAGGCAAGATGCAGACCACATAAAGGAACTAGTTAAATTTCTTAAATTAAAGCTTCTGTGAAATCAGTAAGTGAATAATATTTAGCCTTAGTACTAAGGACGCTACGCAGTAACTACACTTAAGGGTTATTCTGATGTATGTCAATACTGAATGTTTTTGATCAAATGATGATCATCAGACGGATCCAGCCAGACAAACAAAGAATCATGACGATGATAACTGCTAATCGTAGTAATTAGTAGCCAAAAGCCAACAGTTTTTATTACTTAGTTTTCATGCCAAATAATGTATATATTTGTTCACTAAGATAGGCTGTTGTAAAGAGTTTTCCAATTTTTTCACTTAGCTATATCAAGGAAGCACTTGATCACAAAATGTAGACAACAAATATTTGTCAGTTACAGAGCACTGAACAGTTCAATGGCTACAAACAAGAAAAGTTGTGACAAGCCTAAAAGTAGTACATCCATTTAGTTGACAACACTGAGATTCAAAGATCAGCCTGTTGTTATGTTGGTTTCATTACCAGGTTTACGATATTTTACTTTCTACTTAAGTCGATGGCCTTAAAAGGAAGAGGAATGAAAAGCCTAACATTACATTACACTACATGTCCTGAATAAATCATTGATGCTTTTTCTTGTGAAGCCACAAATGTTCAAAAACTACGGAAGAATAGAGACCCACCACGATACTTGTTCGTCTCAAGAGGAGTTTTTCCTTTTTTGTAACATTTCGACATTGATAAATACAGAAGTACCCAACAGAGCGATGAACAAGTAGAAATATAAACAGTTAAACAACTCAAGTAAACAAGAAGCTAGGGAAAAATCTCCAAACCACTCAACAAAAAGGTTTCCTGCCCGATGAAATACATCAGCTAGTCCTATTTTGACTTCCCATTTACACTAAATTCCTCTTACACAAGCTGTGTCACGGGGAGGCGTTGCCGCCAAATTTTCCCTTTTACTGTGATGAGATCAAACAAAAGAACTTGAGAGCGATCACGCGATGCTTTTAGAAATCACACCCTTGGTTGTGTTTCCAGACAATTTTTGTGGACAACCAATGTTTGACGGAGATGAAAACAAGAATCGAGTCGTATACAGAGCCAAAGAGAGAGCTTAAAATGCTACTTTAAGTAAATTAGCTTCACGAGAGTTCAGTGATGGATCTTGCAACTGCCCCGTGCCTTGGAACGATGGTCGTTTAAGAGAAGTGTGGCTCAATAAGCTATCTTACCTCTAACTTTTCAAGGATGATCAAGCACACTTAGCGAGATTTACCACGGTGAAATTTTTGTGTTGCTTTTTGCAAAACATAGTATGAACTAAACCAGTTTTGGCTTCGTCAGGGCAAAATAATTAGGTGTGCGGCTTCTTGCATCTTTGCAGCGTATATGTATAATAATATTTGGTACTGATTCATCGATCAACATTAAGAATTTTCTGTATTAAAGTTATTTAATATTTCGCCAATAGATGAGTACTTCAACAGAGTTATCCTGCTTCTCCAAATTACATATTAGGCCAAAAAGATTTGAGATTTGTAAGGCTAGACACAGTTCTAGGTGGCTTTTATGGATTTCTAATCCGTATGCAAGAGCAGTTTACATGATGAGTTTATACAAGCTTAAATTTGCAAATAGAAAAGTCGATTGCTCCAGACAAAGTAAGAAAGAAATGTTTCCCAAAAGATCAGAGCCGTTTGAGATTCCAAAGAAAACAAAAAGGTGGCGGGATAAAAAGTTTCCAGAGGCTAGAAATTTGCAAGCAACAACTTTCCTTAGTTGTTTACGTCTAGCAAATAACTGAAGTGAAGATTGCCTCGCGGTCTTTTAACTTGAAACCTTCCTATCAATGTTCACACAAAAAGGAAATCATTAATAAGATGTAAGGGTTTCTGATGAGTTGCCATGCTATTATATAGACAACGGTGCAGCTTTTAGTTCAATGAAATGACTAACGTGAACAGTTCTTGTGATTTCTGGCAGCCCCTTCTGGGCATGCGGTTTATTGGAGAGAGGACTTTGAGAACAAACTTGGTTAGTGGTCCTTTCTGTCCATTGATTGTAAGGGCTTGATCACCTTCTTAGGCCGGAACAAGTTGGTAGAGAAAATAAATTTAAATAAAGGGTATATAGGAAACAAAACGGGAACAAGTTACGTGTTGGACTTGTTATGCTCTTTGCTGCAATGAATTGTTGTTTACATCAGCGAACAGGGTGTACAGAGAGAACACTGTAAGAGATCTTTTCAAAGCTATGGAAAATGCGGCTTAAAAGAAACTATAACTTAGAAGCAATAGTTGTCATAGTACCGAAGAACGGAAGGATGGAGAAAAGGAAGATGAATCAACTTCAGGAATGCTTTTTCAGTCAGCATACAAATGTTCCTGCATGCCAGGTGTAACTGCAACCGCTTGTTGTCAAGGGACATGGGTCTTGAAAAATTACTCTCAGCAACATTCATAGCAAATATTTTCGAAGCATTGAATTCATAGAACTAGCCTCGGCAGATTTAATTCTCGTTTGTGAACACCTCAGTTGAAGTCGAAAATCCATTCCTGCCATCAAGATTTTAGTAATAATTGGATGCAAAAATATTCACAACCAAACACTAAGCCTTGCTATTCCGCAGCAAGCTACACGGGAAAACATTGTGTCTACACCGAGACAGTACTGAAAAGCGCTGCAAAAGACAGCATTGGTGAGTAGTCAGTTTCCACCGAAACCCTCAGGCTTTGCTTCAAAACACCTCGTGTGGTAGGATGGATGCGTTGTTCTTCGTTTTTTTTTTCAGTTGATTCAGTCAGCCGTTTAGTGAGATGATGTTCTGAATTTACAGCTTAATACTGAGTTACATGTAAAAAATAGTCTAAGACATACTTTTTGTTGCAATATGAACTACGTTTGTACCAGTCACCAACAGCTTTGATAGCTTGCAAACTTGCCTATTGTCTTTCATAACAAAAGTTAAGGGATGAAGATTGACGACATATACTGAAGTGACCCGGGAAAACCACGCACACTTCACTTCACTTAATTTTGCGCTTACATTTTGAAATTACAATATCATAAGTATAAAAAAGTAAAGCACCGAAAAGATATGCAGGAAGACACCGCAATGCTCATTCGCGTCAAGGAGTTTTTCCTTTTCACTTTTCATAAACAAGTAGGTCCATATTCAATCATAAATGCACGAGTACCCTTTGGAAATAGCAAAGAGTTGAGAGACTTAGACACAAACTGTTGAACAACCCAAGTGAACAAGACGCTAGAACAAAATCACCAAACCACTTAACAAAAACGTGTCCTATCCGGCGGAATACAACAGCTATGTTATTTTGACTTCCGTTTGTCACTAAATATTCCTTTTACACATGCTGTGTCACGATTAGGCGTTGGTGCAAAGTTTTCCCTTCAAGGGAAAAACGTAAGAGCGATCACGCGATGGATGAGAAAGCGAGTCACACCCCAGGTTCTGGTTTAAGATCATGTTCGAGAATAACCGAATTTTTTGGACTAAGGGAAAAAGACATAAGTAGATTATATAAAACCAAGGTAGGATGATATCCGGCTTCAAGAGTCCTCAGGGGTCCGATGAGGATGAGTGAGATGGTTGAGATCCTACTTAAGAGTAAGGTAGTCAGGTTCCCCAAGAGAAATAACAGATCTTGCATGTACATGTATCTCCCTGGAGGAATGTTCATTTACGAGAAGTCATGTCTTTTCAAGCAAGATGAAGTACCCTTTGGCAGATTTAATTTAGATGAAGCTTTTGCATTTTTTTAACATTTTCAAAAGCAGTATATAATTAAAACTAAACCAGTTTTGGCTTTATCAAGGATAAATAATTAGGTGTGTGGCTTCTTGTAACCTGCTCAGTTGCCGCGTGGGTGTTAGGTTTAGTTCCCACTAGATTGAATTTCTGTCCTCATTCTTCTCTCATGAGTAAATTGTTTCACTGTTTTCCCTAGCGTAGCAGCGCGTATTTAACATGTCTTTGCACTAGTTCATCTATCAAATTCAGATTTGTCCATACTGGAGTTCTTTCTTCAAAAGAGTTACTCTAATTCTTCTCAGTCTGGTTTTTGGAAGGATTAAGAACGGTACGCACTCTTTTATGGATTCCTAAATAGGCAAGAAAGACTTTTGAGTAGTTTACAGCTAATTGCTTCTGATATAGAAAGAATATATTTCGCGAAAGTTTTCTCAACCGTTAATTCGACAGAAATCCAAAAGGAATATTGACAAGAATTAAAATGCAGACTTAAGTTCTCCAGATGTTCCAAAACAAAACAAGCTAAGTTGCGAGGTAATTTTTTTTGTCGGTAACAACGATCCAACTTGATTTGTGCCTCTCCGCACTTTTATTATTTTGGTTTCCTAATGAAAAGAAAACCACATGGAAATTGCAAAATTTTCATGCAATGAATTTCCAATGTACAACTGACATGACTGAATCAGCCTCATTCAGGATTAGATTTGTTTTATGGAAACAGAAGGACAAGATTGATTCTGGAAGTCACTTTTTATACTTCTGATCGTTTTATTGAGGATAAAGGACTTCTTATAAATCGGATAATTAATTAACGACTCAGAAGACTTTGAGAGCAAACTCAGATCGGGGAAATGGCTATCCTAACTCCCTTGTTTTAAAAAGTCTAGTATCATATTGCAGGTTGTAATCGCGATACTTTGTAAGAGAGAAAGTATGCAGACACGGAAAGCTGATCTTGTCTCGTGTCAGATAATTCCTTGCCACATATATTTCGCTAGGAGAGGGCATTTCTAAGAAGCTTTTGGTGAGATTTGGCTATAAAATGGAAGAAAAGGACAGGGCGACTTGTAGTCACGCAGTGATATGTTGACCTCAGCAAGCGGCGTAAATCACTCAGTGCCTCGAAATCGCCATTTATATAGGTCAAAACTTGGTTTGCAAAACTCTCATATCAATAGTGTGAATCTCTACAAAGAGAACAGATTTCACAAACCACAAATTTAACAAACAAACCAAGCAAAACAACAAACAGCTTAAGCCCAGAAACGTAATCTATAATGGTAACAGAAGCTGCCGCAGTGTCGGACGTCAGCCTTAACGTCATTTTCGCCTGTGTATCAAGCATGTGTTTTAACAATCGCAAACCCCAAAATCGTTCAGTTTCTGTTAGTGCCAATGTTCCTTTTAACATTTCTCGGTATCTCAGAGAGTCTGACCTATCCCTTTCTCATCGCTAGATATCTTAAAGTTTGTCGAGTTCAGTACTATTACGGTAAGTATTTTGACGCGGTTTGAAGAAAACTTCGATCATGCTTTTTACCGATATTGACAGATATTGCAGATTTAAATTAAATAACAACACTGATGAACAGCGGATAGAGCAAAATATGATAGTGTTCATTAAATCGTATTTCATTTTGATCAAGTTTGCTTGGAGTTTTCGCTTACAATGAAATGAAAGCAGTAAAAGCTGTCTGAAACTAAAGAGGGGCGCGAAATATGCAATAAATATGTTAAATCTGATAAATAATCCTCTCATACGGAGTAAGAAGTAGGATAATGAGGCGAATAAAAAATTGTACATTGCTGTTTCTCCAATGTTATCATGGGGGGACGCACACGGATTCACGATCTTTTATATATCAAGACTCCCGTTAATTTAACCAAAACAGTAATAATATCATTTACGGTATAAACATTCCTTAGGTATATCCTAATTTGCTGAACACTTCTGCTTGCTCAGCCACCGCAATACATTTTCTCGTTTAGAGTCCTCAGCAAAGCGGCTTTCTTCTTGTTCTATATGCTCTTGGAGGACTCGTCTTCGTTCGTTAGAAGTTGAATACAGCGGTGCCAATGTTTCCCTTGGAATATCGTTAACAGGTTTTGAAATGATTTTTTTCTTAAGCTCAGTTCTATCCAGAAGACTGCTTCTTGGAGAGATATCTGGACTTAGCTTTGGGAGTTGAAAAGTCTGGTTATTTTTTGCTTCATTGACTTCACGCTGACTCTTGAGATCAAATGTGTGCGCGGCGATTATGTTGCCTTCTGATCGTGATCGGTTGTCAAACGCTAAAGGTTTGAGATAGCTTGTAGTCAAGGGCGTGCTCCTTGTACCATCTCCTCGGCGCATGCGCGTTATGCGGCGGTAATCCCTCTTTTCCCACTGTTGGTCGTTATGTTGTACCTCCTCCTTTCTTCTTGGCTTAAGCTTCAATTCCTTCCTTTGCATGGCCTTTGCTTCTTGTGAACTTGTTTGGCTTTTTGAAAAACAAGGAAAAGAACAATTAACAGTCATAATAGAAAAATTTTGGTTTACATTCATTGTTTATTCAACAGTCGCTATTCTGCCGGAGCTACAAAGGTATCAACTCTAATTGTTGACAAAATATAGCACGACCAATCACAGTTCCTAGATCGAAAGTTGAGCCCAGTATACTATAATAAATAGCGTTTGTGCGACACGGGTTAAAAACTAGAATAATATACTGGGTGACAAATTACTTCTGAACTTTGCCGCGAAACTTCTGCGTTAATCAAAAATAATAAACAAACAGCAGTGATTAACATACTGATCAAACTACGATTTTACAAGAACACAAGTATTCAGCGTTAATTTATGATTTCAAATGTGAAATTACACAATTGCCATGACAACATTTGGCGCGAAATTTCTTGATGAAATAACAAGAAAAAAAATCCTTGACTCTTAGCATTATTTGTCACTTACGATATTATATTATAAGGTAGTCAATTGGTGAAGAGTTTAATTAGGAAAAAATAATAAGTTCACGAGAGTTTTGTCAAAATTCTAAACAGTAATTAGGTGAGCCTTTTATTGCACATGCGAACAAGGTTTATTTACACTTTGCCAGCCCGGTAGAAAATTTTTATATTACACACAAAGAGCTAAGTGCCTCACAGAATAAATTTCGATCATTGATAGATGACTTCTGTGCGTGTTTCAAGGAGCTGAAAGTAAACACTGCCAACGATAGAGAGTCACCTAATCTCGACTAACATGTCTATGATCATATCTATGGTTTAAATAGTGCATTTCAAAGCTCTAGAATGTTTAGACAGCGAGCAATACTGTCCTATTTTTAGTATTTTGAACTTTTTTTTAAGTGATAACTTTGCATAACATTTTCAATGACATGGCAGTTTTTAATGCCCTGTGGCTGAAGATAAATGACCGATATTAGCTATATAAATGAAAACTAATGATTGCTCAGTGGCTCATTCACTTTCTTTTTTTTTATTCAGCAATTTTAAGTAGTATTTTTTATGCAATGATTGTCACATTGATAATTTAGAATGGGGATTTTTTTTCAGTTAAAAGAGATATTCACGAGTCTAACATGTTTGTAAAGTCACAGTTATGGGTTCTATAAATCGTTCTTGTACTGGCCTTGAAAAGATAGTATGGAATATTAGCAGTATTGATTTAAGAGTAGCAAACCTATTATTAATGAAAAATCTCGACTTATAAGCTATCTCTAAACTTGAAACCGCATGCAAATCGCTCCGGCATAGCAAATCAAGGAGTCCTACCGGCCATAAAACAAACAGAACATTCAAGACTCGTATCGGAAACTGAAGACACCGACGCTAAACGCTGGCCAATTGTCAACTTGATGCGCTGGCTATGTCATCTCAGTAAACTTAGAACAGTTGGCTCAACTTAAATTTAACTGAAGTAGCGTCACCAGAATTACCAAGTGGAAGCATAAAGTCAAAACTAAAACCAAACCTTGTAGATGGCTTTTGAAGTCTGCCTTCCAGCTTGTAAACGAGGAGTGACTTTAAAAGCTAATCAACGTTCTTCAGTTAATGAATGAGGCACGAAAATCGCGTGCATTGAGCTGACTCGCGTCATGAGCTCAAAATAGCCCAGAAAACAAATCATTCCATTGTGAAAGCCGCCAATAAGCACCATCACTATTGATTTTAAATTTAATACGTATATTGTTATCGCCATGACAAAGCGTTCTCATGGTTTAGTTACTGGCTCTGCCAGGAAAGAGTGAGGACATCGCTGGGTATATATAGACACATATGTCAGGCACTGGTTAGGATCGAGAGCTTCTAGCTTCTACAAAATTTAAAAAATGGGTCTTCTTTCTCATAGACAGCTTCAATTTCACTCCGTAAGTCTAAGATTGGGCGTGTTTTACCAGTTTCATCTCTCTTCTCGACGAAGCTTTACGAGATTCAGTAGAGGTCAATCGGATGAATACTGACGCATTTCCGGCGGCCTGTTTCGGACGATCAAATGTCTGGGAAAAGGACGCCATGATTAATTGATCCCAGCACTAGCTCCTATCCATGGCATTCATAAGCAACCCGAGAATAAAAGTCCCACTACAACGTTGGACTAACTGAATGATTACTGCGAGATAGTTTGTCAGCTTTCAAAGAAAGTGTTGGGTCTGATGGGAGTCAGATTTCTTCAATGCAAACCTGACATTTACCAACTCTTTCCGTAACCTTGGTTTATGGTGCTGAGTGGGCCGGGTTGTTCGGAAGTCGGTTAACGTTAACCCAAGATTAAATGTTAACTGAAGCACTATTTTTTCTTGTTTAAAAATGTTTTTCACTTCTAACGTATGTAGTTTGAGATTACTACAGCTCAAAGCCAAAGGTTAAACAATATGAACAGATTACCTAACCAAAAAGTTACAAAACTAAAATCAAAATTCTCGCTAACCCTGCGTTAGCTTAATCGGGCTTTGAACAACCCGGCCCGGCCCTGGTGTTTTGGAAAACTATCTCTTTTTTCACCGAAAGATAAATCGTCGCGTAATTCTTCAAGAACTAACATGATCTTTTATTAAGTTCTGGTTCTGTGCTAAATGTAGGCACATGATAACATATCGCGTTATTCCATCAAAGTGACGGTTAACGATTACTACTCAGTTATAGTAAGACTTTGTAGAACTGAAGCCATCATGGCTGCTGAAAATTAACAAAATCATGGTAAATAGCAAAATGGTTTCTATACATTGACACAAAGCAAAGGAGGACCCTAATGGAACAGTTTTTTCCATATATATTATTTTGTAAAGTGTCTCAATTTGTCATCTTTTGAATGTCTGTCCGTACGAAATTAAACGATTTGACTCTCATTCCAATTTCACTGTTGCAATACTTCTAAGGCTTAGACTTTGCAGTTTTAGTTTTAGAAACAGTTGTTTCTTAAATACACATGCACATCTGCCGAAGGTGCTTCTAAATTAGGCGCGTTGTGTATATTGAACAGTTGGAAACAACAATAGATCGCTTGGTTAAAGAGACGTTTTGGTTATAATTTATGTCATTCAGCTGTTTACCTCTTGGGACTTCAAAGCTAATTCTATTGATTCTCTCTTTCAGGCAGATCTCTATAAAGGGCAACATTTTAAAAAAAGGTAAGATTTGGGTGAATTTTAATCTCAAAGCGAATAAGAAAAACAAAGTGAAGGAAAAATATAACAGGTGCCATGTGTTATAGTTTAGCATAAATTCACATAAAAAGCAAAAGTATTATTTTACTTTATTTTTTTGGCTAAACATCGGAAAACAACTTATTTTAAAGCGGCTTGATCATGATAATCCTCACAGCTTGAAATGTTTAGCATCCCAGTAAGGAAGGCTTCGTTCAAGTGTGACAATATTCCTGCAGTATTTGTTTCAAAGCATTTAAAAAAAAGTGATCCTCGCTCATTTTCCGAGTCATATCACGATCAACGCAAAATTCAATGTTGGTACTATTTGTGTTTAGAATTTGCAACATAAAATCAGTCAAAATAATAACAAACCACAATATTATTTGTTCGGCGTAATGCTTATGGATGATGTATTCAAAGGCCCATGCATTGCCTCGCAAGTTTACTTCCAGCGATAGAACAGACACCGATCGACATAATGTGGAGTCTCGTTTTTAGTGCAAGTATTATAAATTTCTGTTAATGGGTGAAGGCTGGACTAAACTGTTATCTCACACAAGCACTGACTAAAAGCTGACTTCGACTGATAGCGCAAGTCAATGTTACATAATAATTTTTCTTGCCAAAGCCCTATTTTTATTTTTACGCAGCGGATTAATAATGCATTAAATGTTTGTTCACAAACCGTAGCTTTTTCTGGAATGAGCCAGATAAAGAAAGATTGAGTCCACAGTTCCAACTACTCTGTTTTCTTCTGGAACTCATTCGCCTGATTAAAAGCCCAGCAAGAGTATGAAGTATACTGACTTTCCAGCTGTGAACCAATTCACAATCTTTAACAGTTACGTATACAAACATCTGATGGCTCAAATGAGATCGACCAAGCCGGTTTAGTTATAAAAATCAGCGACATTTGAGTTACTCTCTTCGCGTCACGTCAGTGAATTCTACATTGTACGTCCCACAAAACGCCCGATAGTCATTTGTTAAGATTGTTTTTAAGCTGACGGCTAGATTCCGTTAATCCTGAGTATTTTGTTTGTCTATTTCAGTTTATTAAAAGTCTGATAATCCACTTGTTCAATTTGGTATCACAAACTCTTCAACAACAGAACTGTTTTCATATACCCATATGACATCTTGAAAACCAAGTTTACTAACAAAGTCGTTGTTATTCTTTTTTCCGTAGGTTATGAAAATGACGTTGGAAGAAGATCAAACAAAATTCACAAAGCTCTTCGTTGGAGGAATTCCTTATCACTCAGCTGACGAAACATTGAAAGAGTACTTTGAACAGTTTGATGACATTGTGGAAGCGGTGATCATCCGAGAAAGAAGCAGTCAAAGATCCAAGGGATATGGCTTTGTAAGTTATTCTTTTTTCTTCATAAAATCTGTTGAATGAAATTACTGGTAACCAGTTTTGATGACATGAATCCTAGCTCTGATAACTTCTCGCGTGAAGCAAGTAACGCAAATTGTTGGATTTCACGAGATTTCTCAGAGAATGCAAGTGCAACAGCGCAAGAAGTAGCATTTAGTAACCAGCTCGCAAGGGGTTTAGGCCTTAATTTGGATTTGGATGCACTGTGCGGCAGACGTGCAGTTTCTATTCACCTACATATGAACGATTTTTGCACTTTTTTATTGAAGGTTACCATGGCCACAAAGGAAGGCGCCGAGAGAGCCTGCGTGAACAAGAGACCGATCATTGATGGCAGACGGGCCAACGTTGACCTCGCCTACCTTGGTGCGAAGCCCAAAACCACCACTGAGGGTGCTGCAACCGAGGGTGCTACCACCCCCAAGTCCTAGTGCTCCCTCTTCGCCAACGGGCAGACAGGCAAATGCCGACCTGACCAACTTCGAGGCAAAGCAAAAATCAGAGCAAGATAATACTGCCACTGCAGAATGCTCCAATGCTTCAACTTTGACAGGGCCTTTTGAGATGATTAGCGCAACTGACAATGGTTCAACTCAATCGGCATCTGAAGAGCATACTCCAAATTACAGCACCGTGCAAAATAAGCACAAGTTTGGACGTCCTGCTCAGCTAAAACCCACACGAGTCAGCGGCATGCAGCCTGTTACCCCCAATATGCCACTCCTGAACACAATGATCTACTACCAAGGAAACATGCCTTCTTATTCACCACCTAGCAGAGTGGCCCCTGTTGATCCAAATTTTCTGGATCAAACTACTAGAGTTAATTTTGTCACTTTTATGCCAGCTCAAGGGCCTGTGACTCCACCAATACAGAATACGAGCATGAGTATACAGTGCCTTCCACACTTTGGCCAAGTTTCTCCTCAACCAGCCTCAACAGAGTTGATAACCAGTCCTCGCTTCATCTACACTGTCCCTGTGTGGTACGTTGAACAAGGAGGGGTGTCCTGTGGGCCAGTAAGCTTGGAGCCTCTGTCGAGCTATTCTCAAGCTCCTTTGATTTCTGCTGAGATCGATGAAAACAGCAACGGCGGCTTTTCTACTTGCAATATGTACCCCATTGCATCGTATTACTAACATTATAACATTAAACAGTTCTGTAATTAATGTCTTTCTCTGAAGTTAGCATGCACTCAAAGGAACATTAGGAAGATATCTCCAAAACGCAAAACGTAGTAAGAGGTACTAAAATTTAAGATAGACACTGAATAAGCTTAATGGCGATAAAAATACGTTTTCCAGAGGAAACCATCGCAATTTTAACCAGCAGTAGATCGATACAACGGACTGATGAGGTTTTCGTTTCAGAAAATGAATCAGATAATAGTAGCTGAAAGTGCCTTTCCTTATACAAAAAGCAGTTCAGCCGATCGCTATGTAATATCACTTTTTAGCCAATGGTTCATCGTGATCACTACGGGTAAGAACGTCAGTTTGCCTGATTTGGCAATCCAGGAAACATGATGATCATGTCTACGAACTTCGAATACCATGCAAACCATTATGAAATGCACTAAACTCGCTATGTCTCGCGTTGTTTTGAGTTGTTTAATGGAAATAATTGGTAAATACAAGAGACTGCAGTCTCTTGGTAAAGATAATTTTAAGTTTCATCATTCAATTTACTGGCCTAAAGAAATGTTGCAAAGCGATAAGTGTATATTAAGGTAAATTACAATCAAGATTATTGTTGATCAAAAATTAAAATCATAGTTGTCAGCATTATCAAGTGGGATTCAGTTTTAGCCAATGCCAGTTATTAGTCTACATTACACATGTTATACATGCATATAGTTTTGAGGACGACGTTTTATACGAAAAATAATCCTTGTACTGGTTTGCCACTATTAACTGCACTGTGGCTTAAATGCACTCAGTTTAATGCCACTTTTACATTGCTAGATGACGTTTCGTTTTCCAGTCATTTTTGTAGTTTTGTAGCAGTTTGACTCGCAAAACCGATCAGTAAATTGGTTCCGTGAAATAATAAATTTAGGTTAATTTTGTTGTACACATTCATTTTCTCGTTTACACAAGTATGTTACGAAAGAATAAACGTAGAATTAAAGTTTAAATGGATATTTTCAGACTGAACCAATCCTGCACTTATTAAAGGTTTTGTTTGCATTCAGTGCAAGACTTTTACTGAAACTCAGTCGAAAAGTTACCGGGAGCTGCGGGAATTCCGGGGCTCCTAAATACAGCATCGCATAATATACAACGTTGTTAGTCGCCAGGAAGTGCCAGAAGTCATCGAATTCAGATACCCTCAAAGCGACATTGTAACAATAAATATCAAACTTATATGTGCATCAAATCAATGATTAGTGACCTCTGATTGGCCGCTCAAAGTCCCGATAACTTCTTCCGTATTTACTTTGCATAAATGATACTCTCGGGCACCGTACATGAACCATCGACTGACACATAGTTGAGTGGTATCATTCTCTGACTGAGATGTTAAAGAAACAAAAGAGACTTCGTTCCTAAGGACGTCTCAGGTATATACTCCTGCAGTGATGCTAGCCTTTGCCCGGGGCCTTTGCTGACGTCTGTCTTTACTCAAATATACAAAACTACCGCAAATAATCTTGATGGCACTTGAGAATCGCGTGAATCAAAAATTGGACAATTTTTTTAGAGTTAAGAATTTTCAGAAAACGACAACACTTTTCGATTTATATATAAAACATGTTTCAACAGAAACTTCTGTCATCTACAAAGCGGTGGAAGTTGAATTTATAATATAAGTAGAGAAGGTTAATTGGTCAGGCACAATTGTCACGAAAGGCATGAATTAACTCTTTTATCGGTGATATTTTTTGTTATGTTTAGACAAATAATTACAGAATAAAACGTTATTAGCATAGATTTCTTACCCCAGATGATTTTGATAACTCACGTCTGCTCTTTGCTCGTTGTTATTGGTGATATTGCAGTTTTTTCGGGCTCGCAAGCCCCAGTTAGCTTCGAAATTACCAATTTAAAGATGTCTCAATCACCAGAAACTTACGTGGAGTGTATTTTATAAGGTCAGCTCTGCGTGGTGAGTACGTGACTTTGTGACGTAATGCTTCACGTTACTGACGTTATCGATAGCTACACAATGGATCTACCGGTGATTGCACAATTCAGCAGTTCAGTCGATAGAGCATCTGAAACTCGCTGGGATCTGACAAGACTCCCATTCAACATACAAAGATTATTGCTTTCAACGAAGGTTAAACACTTTTGGTTCAACATTGTCGGCGGATGTTTTGATATATTGAGGTTGAGTTCTCTGGTTACGTTTTTAACAATGCACTGCAGAAAAACGCAGCTAATATTAAATGTTGTTATTTGCATGTTTTCTAACAATTTGAGCCAATTTTTTCATCTAAGTGTAGAATCACTCATAGCTGAATCGTTTGTCAGCCCAACACCGCTTTACAGACGTACAGTCGGAAAATATATAACTAACAACAATAAAAAGAAACTAGACTAATGATTGTTTACGTAAGTCTTTCTAAACAGCCAGTAAGGAGAAATACTGTCGTATGGTGATGGCTGGATTTTTTTCAGGGTCTCAACTGATCTTCTGCTACCTCCCTCTACTTGCGAATACCACACCTCGCACCAACTATTCCTAAATAACTTTGAAAAATAAAGAATGTACGACAATAAGGCCACCAGAGAGTGGGTATTAGACTTAGTAGGTTGTTTTCCAAATTATCGATATTGCCATGGGAAACAAATAAATGTCAACCGCTGGAAAACATTCTTAATTAAATAAGTTTGTATAGCCGTTTAATGGCGGTTTCCGTACCGTGCTGTAACAGAAGATACGATACGAGCTTCAGCGGGAGCCTTGAAAATTCTTCTTTATTTGTTCTTGATGTCGTTTGGTTTCTTTTTATAGAACTGATGATCAAAAGGAGGTCACTGAATAACGACGACCTATTTTTTATTGTTGACTTCCGTAGATGGAAATGTCCTGAACCAAATCAAAACCGGCAACTCAAATAAATTCTCTTCAGTGTGGGCCAGTACAGTGCCTTAAAGATCAGCTTCTTCGTCAATAGCAAATTGTTTTCCTACTTCATTTACTTTCAGAAGACACTGAAATCCTTTCGTCTACTTCTACTTCTTCTACTTCTACTTAAATTTATTTTTTCCCAGTCAAAGTTCGTGTGGACTGATTTAGTATTGTACTGTATTGTATTTGAATGAAGACTCCAGATTCTGGCAGCAAGCTTTGTAAAGAAAGGCATGAAAATCCTCAGAAGGTCTTAAAGTCCTTAAAAAAAGAAGGCAAAAAACTCATTTTGCCGATCAAGCTTATTCCAAATGTACTTAGGAACAGTCGACAACTACTCAAAAACTAAAACGGAAAAAAATCATTATATCTCTTGCGTTTCGTGGCCCGTCGAACTTTCACCCCGTTTCCTTCACGCCAGGCCTGACTTGACGTCACTGGAGTGAGTGAATGCTACAGAGCGTGGAAGATCCTACGCTTCCACAACCTCGTGAAAAATATCACGGACAAGTGAGTGTAGAGAGAAGGGCTAGGCACTGTCAGTACAAGCTTATCCTAGTTGGAAAGTGCGCTATTTGAGTGATTAGAATGTGTTGAGGAGTAATTCAATTGCTCCTTTGTGTAAATTCTAGCAAGGTATTGATCTAGTTTTCTGTATAATTACGGTATCATATATATGTAAATCTTTAGGATTCATCTGATTAGTGAAAAACATTGTTTAAAGCAATGATATTAATCCAACGAGTTTGTGCTCAAATTTGCGGCTAAATGACAAGTTCTTTTTCAGCTTGCTGCTTCAATGAACTGCACTTGATGGTTCATCGTGGATTTGCAACTGATTAAATTCATTTTAATTCGTTTTATTTCTTTTATTTCGTTTTGTTTTCTTGTATTTTCTTATACAATCTATCGATGTTCTGTAACAACCATGCTTCAACAGCTACAGCCTATGCTTATTCATAATGGCTCTCACATGCATAAGAAAAAGCTCTGACACAAAATGTTAACCATCAGGTGGTTATAAAGATTTATTGCTATAATTAAATGCGGATAGAATAAATTAACTATTAACATAAGTTGAGCAGTCACCGTGATTTACACCTTAAGAACTCCAAGACGTCTTCCTCTGAATAATATTAAACCTTTCGAAGGTAAAATTTAATACAAGCAAAAGCTTCTTTGTTGAAATCAATCAAAAAACAATGATGAAAATGTAGAAATCTTCTTACTTACGTCCTTCCATTAAAAACGACATTCTAAATATATGACCAATATATATGCAAAGCTCCGATCACGGCTTTGCACACACGGCAAAGGAGAAAAAAACTAAACAGATTTTTGAGAAAAAACAATTTCACGATAGGATTGTGCTCTTGAAATTTGTAATACATGTCAGCTATTTAAAGAAATTGTGGGTTGTCATGTCGCATGTTTTACGGGCGGATTCAACGTCGTTAGAGGTGACGTGCACTCTGACGTCATGGCTGTTGTTTTGTTCTCTTTGGGTTAAATCTAATCAGAACACTAAACAGCATGCAAAGGTTGATTTCATCT
Organism: Catalaphyllia jardinei; assembly: GCA_022496165.2. Classification (NCBI taxonomy): domain Eukaryota; kingdom Metazoa; phylum Cnidaria; class Anthozoa; order Scleractinia; family Caryophylliidae; genus Catalaphyllia; species Catalaphyllia jardinei. Next base: position 49,123,175 of record CM042746.1, read on the forward strand.
CATATTTACAAAATCAAAGAGAAAATGTCAGCTGAGTTTATCTAACAGAGATATAGAATGAACGAAGTGAAACGGAAAGCAACGTCGAAGTACTTTGAGCAAGAAATTTGGAACAATTTGTCAAAGCAAAATTCTTTTGAAGATCGGCGATTGAATTTGAAATACCACAAATTGGAAAAGGACGAGTCTATCACAGTTAGATCATGGAATCAGGAACAGCTGGTCATGTTGAGGAGGAATAAAAAGCTGCACAGTCTCATGGACATGAATTACTCAAGATTCCTCACTCTACCAACGATAACCCCAGCCCCGCGCTCACGCTCCACAACTGCTTATACTCTAGGAACTACTGGATCAGGGTTGCTATCTGATACACGATCACGGCCCCGTTCACATTCAGATCATTTGAAAAAAGACGAGCCATCGACGAAGCAGACGACAAGACAAAAGGGGGTCAGTTTTCCTGCAGTTTCCACCACATTGAATGTACGGAGCTCGCATTCTGCCAGTTCACAGCGTTCAAGCTTATCAGATAGCGAAATAACTAAACAAGGTAGAACGAGTTGGACTCGGCCATCCACCCAACTTCATAAGAGAGAAAACACACCTCGGCTGTGACTAGTTTCACCAAATATTAAAAAATTAGGACCAATTAGGGATCATTAGATCGCTCGTGAAAAAAGCAAAGAAATGATAAAAGCTGATAAAACTCACGGATTAAAAACACTCCAATCAATCTGTGGATGCACTCAGCCATTCAATGGAAAGTGGTTAAAACCCGCACGTCAAGTCGAGATGTTGGACCTCAATGAACAAAGCGAAAAAAAATTCAAGCTGTTTATCCAACTTGAAGAAGACAAAAAACAACAAATATCTTGAACACAGACATTTTGTTACGGCTCCAGTAAAAATTTTCAAATAATATCATGACAATAATTAATCCTATGTAATATTCATAATTAAGAATGAAACCACAAACTGCAGACATTGTCACGATACAAATTGAAACAATTGTAGCGGTGTAACCATGGAAAACACATCACTTATAGTTCGTCATAAAACTTCTTACTTCATCTGAACGAGGCTGAAATTCCTAAGGACTTTTTTAATGCGCTTAAATTTGAAGAAAATACCCTCTGCTTTGGAAATAAAACTCCTCTGTTTTTTTTAAATATCTTGTTCGTGATCTCCGATAAATTATGTAACAAACGATACCTATTCCGATTTATCCTTGGTGTAATTTCCAATTTACAAGGAAAACGTCTCTGCAGCTCAATCTTTCTTGACAGGAAATAACCCATTAAATTCTCAGCAATAAAACCTCTGAGGACAAACAAGCTAGAAGTTGAAGCAGGTCAGCTCAAATATGGCTTCATTTCAAGTTCTTGCAGGGTTCCATACTTTCATAGGCATGGTCGGTCTTCCTGGTAATTTGTTAATGATAGTCACAATCGCCTTGGAAAGACGATTTCACGTCATGCGGCACATTTTCCTCGCCAGCCTCGCAGTGGCAGCCTTTTTTATTCGATTCTTGTAAACTCATTTTTCATTGCAAGCACAGGCACAAGAAATATGGTTCCACGATCAAACAAATTGTTATCTCCAAGCATGCTTTTTGCAGTACTTCTATCTATTGAATATTATCTATGGCTGCAACGAAACAAGAATTTCAATTTTGAGCCGTAACTTAAGGTTTTACTGACAATATTGCTTTAGGTTTCCGTCCAACTTTCTTGTTGTAAAACATCTCAATGTTAGACAAAGTCATTACAGATTTCTCTTAAATTTATTTCGCTACATATACAGTCCTTTAAAGTCTATTTTCACTCCGTTTGCGGCAGCAATTTTTCAAGGCATTTTATCGTGTTGCCCCACCACATAGCTTTTGCTCTTTTACAGAAAACTTCGCTTAAGAGTCTTTTAGGTCTAAGTAATGAGAGGAAGTAATAAAGTAATAAACTTTCAAAAGCAAACCCGCTGGACTTAATGATGCAACAAAGCAAAGTATATATAGAAATGAACGAGGGTGCTTTATTGTCAATGTTGAGTTGAAAGATTGTAACAAAAGGAAACTGCATCTTGAATACCTCTCCGGTGTCGAATCCATTTTTTGTCAACTTTTAAATTAAGCATGTACAATTCTAGCTATGTGGCGGTAACAAAATCCTGTGAATTACTAATAATAATATAGTAATAATAATAATAATAATATACGTAATTGGCCACTCCCCGTCGGGGCTTTTCAGGACCAATGCAAACAAACAATGACAAAGTAATATTCAAATAAACATAACTAGGTTAAGAATCCCAACTGGCGGGAGGCAGTTGAACTCGGGGCTTCCGAGAACAACATCAGCAAGAATGGGATTTGAACCCGCGACCTACGGATTTCAAATCCACCGCTCTAACCACTCGGCCACGCTGCCTCCTTGTCCTAAACAATTTTATAAAGACGTGATCATTTATTACTGTAGAGCTTCGTCGCGTCCTGCATCTAGACCTCCAGTTAACACTTTTAGATGTGGCTCTGTCTGGATATTTTATCTACAATACAATACAATACAATACAATACTTTATTGACAACTCCCCATGGGGGCTTTTCAGTGACAATGCAATTAAGGGAAGTAACAATAATAAGTAAAAAGACTAAAATAGACTCTAAAACACTGTATTATGTATTAATTTATTGATGTATTTATTTATTAATTTATCTGATCTTCTTGCGTGTTTTTCTTAGTTGCAGTGGCTCCCCAGTCTTCCGATATGCAAGATGCCTCGTCGACTAAGGACTACTTTACGAACGAGTTCCCACTGAATTGTTCGTTAGATTGGCGAGTCTCCTGCCCTGCATTAAACATATATGCGTTATTGTTCCCCTAAATGGTCACCACCGTTGAACAAACAATGTAATGCCGAAAATCACACAAACTCTAAGTTTTCAATTCAATCTGATCTGAACAAGCTGAGAGAATTCTCGTGCTCATTACTTGAGAGAGTATAGAGAATAAACGAATAGGTAACATAAAACTCGACATTTCAAGGAGGCACCATAATCCAAGAATCAAAGAGAACACGAATTTAGTAACTGATATTTCTTGTTTTTCATTCTGTTTTACATCTGAAAGCATAAGTGAACTTTGATAATAACA
>CM042746.1:49126334-49138834 GCA_022496165.2 Catalaphyllia jardinei
TCTCAGAAAAAACCTAATTGGTAGTTCGGGTTCCTTTCCTCAACAATGGCTGGTAATCGAACCTTGTTCGTTCTAAGTGGTATAAGGGGATTTAAGTTTAAATATGCCGAGATTTTCATGTGGCACGTGCCCCTCTGGCCACAGTTACATCTCAAACACACGCGCAGTCTTTTTTCCCATTCTGCACAAAAAGTTATATCAGGGTTTGTTTTCTTTCAGGGGTATGCGGATCACCAGCTAAGATCGAGGAGCATTCACGCTCACTAACACGTCAACCATTGTCATGATCCCAAATTACCTCTGCCCTAAAAACGTACAATTGAACTTGAGTTCTTCATTATGTTAACGTTTTAATGATTTAACAATTTGCTACAATCTGTTTAAAAATTATGTAACTCTCCTATTGTAAATTTATTATTCATTTTTAAATTTACTATTAATTTTTCATTTTCATTTTTTTTCTTTGTATGACTGTTCCGCCCAGACTAGCAATGCTATTTGCGGAACAGTCTTTCTTGTGCTGAATTTATACTATAAAGTTGTTGTAGTTGTAGTTGTAGTTGTATAACTGCATTTTGAAATAAAGATGCGTTCATCACAGTTGTAATTGCAAATTTTAGCCTGAAAAAAATTTTCAGGGTTTCAACGGGATTTCAACCCATGCAATTTCAACTGCGATGATCACATCTTCACATGTTCTCACAGTTCAAAATCACTTTCATTCAATGTTTCATTCTTGTCACACTTATGTCCAGAAACTCAGGTTATTGAGGTTCAATGCTCTTTATTTATAAGCATCACAAAGTCGGTCACTTTCAAATGACTTCATATTTGACAGAATTGTGTGTGTTTTTAGGAATGAGGACACTTTGTGATGCTTGTCATAAAAAGCATGCATCTCATTAACCTGCATTTCTGGACATATCTGTCTTGTCACGAGCTAAGGTGAGCTCAATTAATTGAACAAAAAACTTCAAACTCTAGAAAGGGCCAACGTACAAGTCAAAAGTACCGGAACCTGGTAGGTTCTGATCAGCAAATGCAAAGGCTTGAACAAACTGGACTCAGAAAGGCTGACCGCACGGTTGGGGTTAACTGCACGGTCAGCCTTGCTGAGCAGTAGTCATGCACCTCTTCGGAACCTCTAATTTTATTTGCTCCCGGAATCATCCACCTCTATTGTTTTCAGGACTAGGGCCATTGTTTCTGTTGTTTATTCTATTGTTTTCTCGGCCAATCCTGTTAGACCTTACGAGAGGTGCGTGGCGCCTCTTGCTGAGTCCAGTTTAAAAATAACACACAAATTGGGGTTATAAACATAACGAGACAACGCATGTTATAAAAACTTTGATTTATGAACTGAACGTTTCGTATGCTCCAACATACATCTTCAGAAGTAACGGCTACCAAAATTACAATTAAATTTAAACACGAAGCTAATACCAAAAAAGGAAAGTAATGACAATGAAAAAGTAAATGAAAATAAACAGACCTAGTTAAATCTGCCGGAAAAATATGAATGGCTAGTAGAGAAGAAGTTTCTCACTGCCAACATTTTCATTAAGCGCTGGTTTTAAATCGCGAATCAACAAGGTTTCCATAATTTTACAGTGTATAAACATCAGATTGTCCTGTGGCTAAAATGTCAAAGTGATCCCATTTAATCTTGTGGCCTGTTTGAGTCATGTGATCAGCAATGACAGAAGAATGGCTGTTACTCGTCAGCGCCTTGAAATGTTCTGTTTTCCTGTCATGTAAACGACGTTTTGTTTTCCCAATGTAGCAATCTTTACAATCCCAGCAGCTAGCCCTATAAACTACTTTAGACTTAAGGGAGCGAATGTTTTTGATAGCAAAACATGCTAATATCTCCGACCAAAAAAACCCATAAAGTTAAGGACGTTCACACCGAAAACCTTCCCACGTACAGATTTTTTTAAAACTTTGACCGCAGGTAGAAAATTATAAAATTAGATTGAAAACGTAAGAAAAAAATCGGGGGTCACCGAACTCCTTTTGAAGATAAGGCGTAGCACAGACCATAGCATTTCCAGGATTTCCAGTCACTCGAGGCGATTCTGGCCGGATACATTACTATCGGCATATATTTAAGTTGAAGAATCATATCTAAGTTGTGTGTATATATAGGCCTATTTGATAGATCTTTGCTACATATGTCATTAATATCAGCTAGAATTAGCCTTAAAAAATACAACTTCCAAGCTACGCACACCTGTATCCATGTATACGTACCAATTCGACCCTATTTGAATAGTATATGCGAAATAATTAAAACTTCCCACGTACAGGTTTTTTTTTGTTTTTTGGTATAATGGAAAGGATCAGAAAAGGAAGTGATCTGCCGAAAAAAAAGGGGGGGTCACCGAGCATCCAACAAAAATATTCGCGCACAAAGTTAACGCAAAGGTCATTAGCTCTATATTTTGTTGAGTTTTTGACTCGGTGCGCGCCCTTGAAAATGACGTGGCATGCGCGTGACCAATGAATAGCGTGCGCACTAGAGATGCGCAGTGGCAATGGGTACGAACGTCCTTAAAAACTAAGAAATACACTTAATAGATAAATTCATCAAAATTGGTTAACAAATGATTTTGGAAACAGATAAGCCAATAAACAAGTAAAAATAAGCAATATGTATATGATAACTGATTAGCCGGCTACATTAAAGCCTAGTATTTATCACAACGTGACCAACATTCCTTGTCCAAATCTAAAGTTTTCAGTGCATCTTCAAAAGCAGCAAAGAGACGTGGATACACGAACCCTATCCGGCAATGAATTCCATAGTTTGCTGGAGAGTAATAAAGAAATGAATGAAGGCCATACTTCGTTGTACTAAGACTTAATTAGTTTGAGTCAACTCTCCCATCACAGAAAAGCAAGCAGTTAGTTGTGTTTGAATGGCCTCATATCCAACCCATTTTCCATAAAGTATCGATAGAACCGTCTTTTTTGACGATAATGCAGCTACCCGACATACATCGTGTAACCTTGGTATCAGCTTCTTTCAAACATGTCCGGGGTCGTTCCGACAAGCATGTTCTTTCAATCAACGTGTGAGTACCACGTCATGCATTTCTAGATTGTGTCTACATGACCCTAGATTAACAGAAATCCTTACAATCTTACAGGTTCACGTGATAAGCGTACCTGCGACGGATGTCAGTAGAATGATATTTAAAACTCAAAATATAAGGTTTCACACCTAATGTCAGTGACTGGAAGAAAACTACATCACCCGCACGTGTGCTTCAGGTCCTATGTGACTTTGTCACGTTTATTTCTTAATTTCATTAATGTTGATACAGAAAACAAAGAAAAGAACCATTCAGTCGTAGCAGCAACCGAAAGCAATACAAATGCTTGTCATAATTTCCTTTGGTTATTATCATAACAGCTTAACAATACTTGTCACACGAATATCTGTGATTCGTGCGGACAACAAAGCATGTCTAAGTGTCACAAGCTGATGTCAACACCCACAGCCATTGTTTAATAATCACGCACCATGTCGTGACCTGTACGTGATGGATATAGACTGAAGTCCGCAGTTCAGCTTCCTCAGTTCATCTCTGTTTCCACGGCGGACACATATGACAGTTCAGCAGTGAGTGCAGACGTCCTAATCAACAGACACCATGAGGACCCTTAGAGCAGCGACGCCGATTCCTCTGCCTTCACATTGCGAAGACGCGGTTTGCCCAGAAATTTTGCCTTCGAGGAGATTAAGTATGGCTTCCACTACAACTCATCTACCTACGTTGTGTGAGGGTTCATTGGACTGTAACATGCTGTCAAGAATTGTATCACCCGCATTTTCACCATCAGAACTAGGAAAAACAGAGATAGTAGCGCTTGTAGGATCGCCTTCTCATCCCAGAAGAGGAGAGCTGTTTAAGTCAGCTGCAGAGAGAAGAAGATCTCAAGAAGACAATGTTCTTCCAGAGTTGAGCAGGAGAGAGATCGCTAAAGAAAATGTTGATCCCGACAAAATACCGGTATCATCTGAATGGGTGAAAAGACTTCGACGGCCCCAGCAATACGAACTAACAAGAACAGCGTCGAATCCAGTTATTTCTAAAACGATAAATTCTACCCTGGGTGCTATGAGGTCGAGCCCTCCAAACTCTAAAAGTTTACCACGACTTAACAATACTGAACCCTCAAGAACAATCACCGAAAATGAACATTCTGCAGAGCTAAGAAGACACATCCAGCAAGAAGATATGGACTATGATATCTTTTCGACTAAAGCTGTCATCTTAGAACGCTTTCTGAATAGTCAGAAATAAGTGCACATTCAATGTGTCTTATGTATGTATTTGGAGCAACTGGATTGTCGTTGCATAACTACAGAACTATTATTCTAGTAACCGTTCAAATGTCATACTAAGTCAACTTATGCAACATCACAACTTTGTCAATATTGTTATATAACAAGTCTCCCAGGCCGCGTTGTTAATTTTTGAGGAGAAAAAGTCTCACCGCCTTGAGCGCATAAGAAGCACAATGAGACGAGATAATGAAAAGATAAATTATTGATTGCGCCGGTTCGCAAACAAAACTGGACAAACGCCACAGAAACAAACAAACCTGTATATTTCCACTCGATTTTGTAAATTCTTGTAAACCAAGGGAACTGGCATCTCTGAAATGACCCAAGTTGGTTGTAATTCTGTTGGCGTTTTGCCTAGAAAGTAAGAGTATTTTATAAATTGGATTTATCGGCTGTATTGTACTATTAATTGCAAAAGATGGGAATTATTGAAAAAAATATCTGTACATATTTCAATAAACTTTGATATTTGAGTTGACTATATCTCCCTGACCTGAACACCTGTACACTGACTGATTGAAGGGATAAATTTTCAGCCGAGTACATATACTTCAGCGAAAGAGTTGAAAATTGTTCTTACGAGCTCCCGTGGAAGATTCTTCATAGGATCATTTTCAGTCTCCAGTAAGAACTCAGTCTTCGATGTAAAACTACTATCCATAGCGATTCATCTTCTACATTAGCAAAATTTTTTCCGATTTCGCGTTGAGTCGGCAACCGCCGGAGTGATTCTTACGCAAATCAAAATGAATACACAATGCGTAGAATTTGAAGGGCTGGTCAGGGATCTGATAGTCAGCTGACCATTATTTTCTACGGCAATTGTCCATGACTCAAATTAAATATTTAGTGAACACTTTTTTCAGTGGTCGATTAGTAGTAGCTCCTAGTGTAGTTATGCTGTTTTAGGAGTATATTTATCAAAGATTAAAGATTAAAGCATAAGGCTAAAATTTGGACGTATCTGAAGCTTTGGCCAACTATCACTGCCGAAATTTTGGAAGTCTTTCTGAAGTCCAATAGACTTCCAATAGACTGACAGGAGAAATAAATCTGACGATTTCAGAATCTCGTGTCTTTCTTTAAATATGCAAGAAAACTTCTTGGACATTCTATTTATCTCAAAAATATGTAGATCAAAATTTCAGGTATCGATTTTCTTCACAAAAATTTGAATGACATGAGACATCGCACGTTATGTGCCTTGATACGTGCTGGCTTTGATTTCAAGGCAAAGGTCATCGAAAACAATGAACCCACAATTTTCGTATCTCTTCCTTTAAACACTTCTCAGTCTCGTTCTGTTTTCTCAGTAAAAGAAATCTTTGTAGAATCAACAAAAAGTATATCAAAAACCCAAACCAAATACTTCACAGATTTAAGGGAGCCCATTCTTTTGAAATCTATTGCTAATGTTCCAACCAGTAAAGAATTCAATGATTCTCCTACTGTACCCTTGTTGAAGCAAGGAAATTTATTTTATCTTATCTGCCTATAAATTATATTTCTTCCATTTCAAACGCTGGGTAATTATGAAAGAAGATTTCCGTAACGAAGTTGAAACAAATTTTCGAGGAAGTTGTAATGAATTTTCTTTGCTCAATATGTGGTAACTACAGTTGTAGATGAAAGTTTTCCCTTCCCAAAAATAAATGCAACTGTGGGCTTCCTGATAACGGCAGACACGTAATTTTCTGATAGCATTAAAACGACTAGATAATCCTAAAGCTCCTATGACAGTGACAGGTCCAAATAACTTCCTTCCGATCTAAAGCGTTAAGCATCGATCAACTAACTTGAAGAACATTGATACGTCTTCTAGACCAATGAACACCAAACTGGCAAAAGAATAAACTGAAATGTTTTGACTTCGGTTTCGAGTGAAATGTGACCACAAAAAAAACAAAACTCATCACATTCAAACAGCTAGCTAGAGATGATCCGCCAGTAAATGAGAAACCCGGCGGGTTATTGGTGTGATATAGACCGGTGACGTTCAGGTAAGCCATTTTCTTATGTTCTTGTTTTCAGGCGCCAAGTTAAATATTTTATTTCATCAGTGATAACACTTCTAAGAGACTGAATTTTCATGCTGTCTTTTCGTACAGAAAATATGTTCCGTGACATCTGAACGCGCCAATTTTGTCAAAGAAAAGACTCAGCACTCCGTTTCAGCTGAGAGCAGCGGCCCTGCCGCGCTGGGAAATAATTCAAAATTAGGGGCTTTTATTCCGGCAGTCAAGTCTCGTGATCTCTGCTGTTTTAATTTCGTCAGCCAGCAAGACCAGATCAAAAAAATCTGGTTGTAATTCCTGTATTACCTTTTAAATATAATTTTATCTGTTATTCTTTTTTATCGTTCAGCTGTTCTCTGCAAAGTTGTATTGAGCCGTTAGGTGATCATTAGGAATCTCGAAATACAATAGCACAACTCAAATTCATCAAATTCATATAATTATTTTTCTTTTAAAAAAGGTTATTATCTCAGTAATACACTGACAATCAAGGGACTAAAGCTACTGACAAAATGAAATGTTTGTTTAGTTCACTAATTGTAAAAAAATGGTAAAAGCAAAAACGTCAAGTTTGCGTCACATTCCGTGGCATCGGATTTAATTAACTAAAATACCGAAGTTATTGTAGCTTCAATGTTCCACTGGCGTGTGTGTATTTCGCAATAATTTTGTCTAATCATCGTCTTAGTTGTATAACAGACGCCATGTTCTGAAGAGCGTGAAATAAATTCAGTTCTCACGTGTTTAACAGTGCGGCCATTTCAGTTGAGTGGTTCCTTTGCACTTTATTAACTGTACTAAGAAATGGCCATCGGGCAATGTATGTGCTTTCATGAGCTTCACTACTCCCAGAGTCATCAGTTCTAATATTAAGAATCTGAGAGTACCTTGCAGCAAGAGCTTGAGTATTAAACCCTGATCTAAAAGCACCACTAAATCAGTTAAAGTGGCTGAACCTACTTATGCATGACTGTCATCCATGTCACGAGAAATATAACACTGAGCTGTACATTGTTGTCTGCCAATGCAAAATCTGTTTAATTCCATTTTATTAGACTAAAGATCCACATTTTTCATTTCATTACAGCTTTCTTTTCACAGAGAGATCTTTGAGGATTTCAATCTACTTTGACTAGAACCTTCAATTGTATGCGTTTCCATGGAGATAAATTTTTGTTCAAAGAACGACCGTTTTTTCACAACTGGTCCAAGCATAAGTATGAATCGACAAATTTGATCTGAAACTTTCGCAACACCGCAAACATTCATTAGTCTTTCAAAGCAGAAGATATAATTTATTTTAATTTGGGTCTGGACGTGCCAACTGCCACATCCTTTTCCCATTCGAGTGCGTGGTAGCCCCACCATTACTTTTTCTCGAGAACAGGGAATTTGTTTTGTTAACACGAAAAGATAAACCTACAAACAACTCACGGTTTCAATTCAATTCTTCGATTGCTTAATCGTGTGGCCGAGTTGGTGAATCTATGCGTCAAAGTTGAAAATATCCAGGTTTGGTGTAGGTATATGGACAGTCAGGGTTTTTGGGGCGCAACCATAGTATAATTTTTAACCCCTCCCTCTCTCCCAATTTCCCCCCAACCCCCCCCCCCCATATTTTTCCCCAAGCCACCGTCAAGTAAAAGCCTAATTTTATCAGGAGATGTTTCAGGTCATTTAATTAAATTCCTCGCACTGAACACATGTTACATCGATACCGTTGAATTTCATCAAATTCTCTTGGATCAATATAATCCAGTTTCAAATGTGCCGGTCGAGTAGTTCATACCTCCCTCAGAATAGTGCTATTCTTATCCTCTGTGAGAGAGTAGCCATGTTCCGGTGCATGTCTCGTCTTTCACCGCTGCCGGTGAAGTGAATAACTTAACTCCGATCCTGTCACGAACACTGAGTTTTTTGTTTTGTGACAAGAAAAACTTATTAAACAGGAATCGAAGTAGCAGCCAGTTGCTCTACTTGATGTGCGAGCTGGAATTTAAAGGTCAACACTTGTGCATTCCCTGACACCCCCCAGCAGCAAGCACTCTGAAAGAAAATCATTGTGAATGATCTTGTGATTAACTGCTGATTGCAAACTGATTGCCTAGATACAACATTTTGATTATTTTAAGTGTTCACGCGGAACTGAAGAGCAGTTCGAGTACGTTCGTGACAAAATTTGAAACCGACCGGAAATTTTTGCGCCCCATGCAGCTAATTCATTTAAATTCGTCAGGTTCATGGTGCAGTCGTCCTTTTAGAATGGCCCTTAAATAAAACAAGTGATTTCCTGTTTTACACTTTAAGTGTAAGAGTTAATTGTCGAACGCTTGTGATTCTTGACATTCATGTGATGAATTCCTACCAACTGAATACTTAAAGGATATAATTCCGTCTGAGAAACTGATTAATGTCTCCCTTCTGAGTGACTGGGCACGAATTCACTGAACCATGCTAGAGCTGAGAGAGTCTGTACAGACCACAAAGGAATAAGGTAAGATCAAGAATACAAAAGAAACCAGTGAACATTTTACACTGATAACACTCGGAAGGTAAATTATAGGAACAACCAAACGTGACTAACATTTAACTTCTACCGCATTTTTTTTTCCAGAGGAATTATTAACCCAAGTTAGAAAAGTAATTATCACCAGGCGACTTTCTTAAGCTTTCCACAACACTCTTTTATCCAGTTAATATACAATCACTGAGTTGTACTGCTGCCTCAGTAGAACATTCTTTAAACATGTTTCAAAAAAATTATTTGCTCCACTCCTTCAACTTTCTTAACCTAATAATGGCCATGGAAGACGGTTAAGTTCCTTGCAGGATCCTTGTGAGGTTTAAGCTCTGTTCACGGTGAGTGTCAAGCCTTCGGATGCGCAAAACGTATTCACAATCACTTTTTTACCGGATACTAGCGAGAATTTTTTTGTTACATCTCCTTCATCTGATAAGTGAAGTGGAATTCCTAAGAAATTTATATTCAGTGCTCAATAATCAAACTTCTGAGCTAATTAGTTATCTCACTCGTTAAAAAAGGAATCGGTATTATGTTGCCTTAAACACAATCACGTCTTGTGTTGACCAGTTAAGAAAGAAAATGTAAACATTTTTCATCTTTTTGAGCTTATCCTGCACTGTATATACGGCAAGAAAAATTAGGCATTTCGCCATCAATTTCAAACAAGCAAGCTTATGAATGGAAACAACTATCTAAACCGAGACAGAAAACGGAAATTACCAACCAGAGATGAATGTGTTGTATCTTTAGGGCAACTAAAACCTTCTCAAAAATACTGAATCATATCTAACCGAATCAAAGTTATCTATCACTGATAAATAAGTTTTGTAGTGAATATGAGAACGTATTGCGTAACGCGGTTTCCTCTGGTTATATTCTTTGGTTTCGTCTATCCGGTATTTAAAAAACTTTGCGTTTCCGACATTTTTTTCACGTCGCTTGACTAGGTCTTGATATCTCGATATGTGCGCTTTTAGATTTGTTTTTCTGCTTATTTATTTAGCCTTATCGGTGTTGGTCTTTGTTGTTGAGGCTTTCCTGAAGTTTTTTTTTTTAATAAATCTAAGGTATTTAACCGTCAACCTTAAGAGCATTGTAAAAATGTAGTATCATTTACATGGCAGTCGTCAAAAAATATTTCAACGAGGGAGAGTGCTCTATACAGGATCCAAAGTTCACTTTAAGGCTAGACGCTAGACAAACCGAACTCAAACCACAATATGCAACACTGAATAGCAAGTTGTCTGGGCAAGTCCCTCAATCAGGTAAATAACTGTGGGGAAAAATGAGTTGTTGATAAATTCTAACATTCATATGGAAGTCGAATATAATAATTGCTATTATCCAAATAATACAAAAGAAAAACTGATCGAGTCCTATGTAACTTGAGCATTGCGGTATCAAAACTTTCTTCGAAACCATTTGAATGAGGCAAGACAATTGATTATTATGTTCAGTTCATCAGCCCCATTTCAAGTTGTAATCTATTATGTACAACATAACTTGATACATGTCTGTCTAGCTGTTTCATAATTTTACTCAAGTGCAAGCGTTTAAGTCCATTTACGGCATCTACTGGAATCCATACTTCCCCAACTGTGCGCCGAAAAAACTAATATGGCCGACCCGGCCTTAAGTCGTGCAGCAAAGCACGTTTTGGCTTAGGACGATTAACGTCATTGACAAAATTTTGCTTTGTCATTTAATTCTCTTAATCTGAACAAAGAGTTTTGTCGCGGTTAAACTGATGATGTTGGTATATACAGCTGTTTTGGTAAAACACTGGATTGTTCATGACTCATGATATGTGACTTCTGAGCACAATGGCACATGATTGCGCCATAGTTAATAGAGGAGACTATTAACTATGATTGCGCTGTACACGACTAAAGACAAAGAAGACATAAAAACACATAACCACGTAAATAATATTTTTCTAAGATCGGATTAAGTCCTTTTCCACTAGCTCTGCTGGCGGCCTTTTCAGTTTTAATGGTCCTTATATGTATTGCCATTTACTCTATAAATCCTTACTAGACATTTGCATGTGGTTGAACTTGTTCGTCTCCATATCAGCATTGTTGGTCCAAGAAGCGGGTGTGGCAGACTGTTGAACAAAAGACAGTGGTAAAATGTAGATTACATTCAAAACATTTAACGCCAGCCGGCTGGTGACTGAAAAACTTTTAAAGTAATCTTTTTCACACCTCCTAAGAAGTTTTTGTGTGAGGAAAAATTACAAACATGCCCTGAAATGCGACAGGTCAGGGAAGAAACTTTCAAGTAGCCAAACTACATTGTGTTCATGCTCCACTGTTCTCTAGAACTTTTTATTTTTATTTAGAAGGTAGTTAATCTAATTCAATTGCAATAACTTGTAAAATTCTCTGATTTTAGATTCAAAGCCGGGCGTTAACGCAACCGTTCTCAGGCCGGGATTATTTGAAGTTTTCCAACTTAAATGTTTAACGAAGATTAAACGAAAAATTCAGGATTAACATACATGTGTATTAAAAGCAGTTTATTATTTAAAAAAGCTTAACAGGCGTTATCTAATAATCATTGACAGGAAATTCAAGAAAGGAATTGAAAAAAACCTCTGGAAAGAAAGACAATTCACTGAACAGATTCAAATTCGCTAACAACCTTTACGAATACTTTGGCCATTGATATAAATTAAAGTTCAAGGTTACAGACTGAAAGAAAAGAAAAAATCAAAGAGTGCTTCCGTGCCAAACTAATCAAACAAAAGATTGCAAGTAACCTAGCAACAGATCAGTTGGTGAATGACAGGCAACTAAAATAAAAATTCCATTTTTCCTTAAAACGTGTCTCTGGAGGAAATTACTTTGAGAGCCACGTGTGACAGGAGGCTCGAGTAATCGAGTCATCATTACACTCATCTTTCGATCATGTGAGAACCCTGACATTCCCTCCATGTAATTTCTATGCATTTTTTAATTGTAATTTAGAGATTTGGCGAATTTATGGTGTTTTACTGAAAGCAAGCGTTTGTGCCCTGTCGGCCACATCAAACATCTTTAGAACGTGATATAATCCGCTTGGTTAAATGTTATAGCAGATCATTTGTTAATTGTTCTTTTTTCAGCTAAATTGTCACATTAATGCTTGTCAAAGGATCTAATTAATTTCTTTCAACATGACTGGAAAAGAAAAGAAAAAAAAACACCACCTGATCACGTTCAATACTATATAGTGTATAAAGGTTTAGTTGCCAGAAGAATTGTCTATACTGTCCTTTGCAGGGTCTTCTGTCTTCACTTGTTTTTATTTTGACTTGGGAAGCTAGTAAAAAATCCAAAAGGTTTGAGACGTGAGCAGCGTAAAAAAGCATCATCAGCTCTTAAGGAGTCAAGTGACCATACGTGTAATAAATGTTTCACGGTATGTCCTACAGTGCTTCGGTCCATAGCTGGTCTTCAGAATTTTCCGCAAAAACGTGAGTGGCAGGGGTAAAATAGGGTGGTAATGAATAGGGACAGAGAGCGGGAATCAGGGAATTGGAAGCTAGAGAAGAAAGTGCCTTTTTCCCTCTGTCCATTTGAATGTACTTCGTTTTTAAATTCCCCTCTTTTCTAAGCAG
>CM042746.1:49160686-49173097 GCA_022496165.2 Catalaphyllia jardinei
TGATTCGCCTATCGAGGAATATTTAGAGGAACTGTGCGATGAAGACGACCTACTTAAACAAGATGAGGAGGAAGAACACTTGGAAAAGTTTAGTATGATATGTCACTGGCTAAAAGAATGCGAAAAAGCCAAGGTCGTGTAGCAGCAGGATTTCAGTAAGCCATTTAGGAAACGTATCAGTAAATATCGATTTTTATGGACCTTGCCCCGGACCTTACGTGCCTGCGTATATGTATTGAAAGATATCTGCGCTTGATTTCTCTTTTCATTTAATTTTACCATACCTAAGGTACTGGAGTCCCTGGGATAAAGAGCCTTTATCATGTAGAGTCATGATCGCACCCTGACAGTCACCATGCAAACGTAGAAATTAATTGTAGGCATTACTAAATAGAATAATTTTATGCAAAATGTTAATTTTATGTTTCCTTTGAGTAGTATTGCTTGCGGAGTTGTGTTTGCCAAACTGTGCAGTTTTTTTCGCAGTGATTGGTGATACATAATAGCTGTGTTATGTAAAAATGTTAAACTTTCTGCGTTACATTTTTGGGTCCCTGTAAGAAGTAGCTGAAGTTGGTGACTAACGTACACCTGATGAAATTGTACATATTTTGACAACATTCTGACCCGAGTTCTCCTTTCCCGGTTAGAATATCACTGATTTTCTTAAACGAGACAGAAACTTACATACATACGTACATATACTTTATTGTATTAACTCCAGATGAAGTTAGTCATCTTATATGGCATCATATGAAACATGGCGCACCATCAAGGAAAACAAACAACGAGCCGGATTTACGTTTTTTTTAGTTTTTCTTTCTTTATTCATTGGAAAGTCATTCAGAGCGTGATATGAGTTTGACCTGGGGTGTCCTCAACAGACCACTAAATCCGGTACAAGTCACGAAATCCCCGGCCGGTACGGGGTTCAACAGAGGAAGATTGTTATGAGATGTATATTGCTAGCTAATGAAGTGATAAATTGGTATAATTTCGTTTCAAATTTGAAATTTGCTTTATTTCTTTATCACCAAAGCTTTTGCTTTTTATTTTAGTGGTACTTTAATTTATATAAAATTTCCCTGATATAATACTACAATTAGATAAAGAAAATACGGCAGCTTGCAGGTTAGTGGGAAGGTGACCGTCCAAGAGTTTTATTTACGTCCTGTCCTCTAGTATAGTGTCGTAGTAAGACAAAGCTGGATTTCTGCTTATTTTACTACACTGGGTGGTCTTTTTGGCATATTTACTTTTTACAGTAGAGATGATAAGACTTTTTATCGCGCGACCCACGGTGTGTCAAGGTCATTTATCTACTGTAGACTTAGTACATAAATGAGTGGTGTGTGAAAGATAATTTATTCTTATATTGTTCAGTAGACAAGAACGGGTTAAT
Organism: Catalaphyllia jardinei; assembly: GCA_022496165.2. Lineage (NCBI taxonomy): Eukaryota > Metazoa > Cnidaria > Anthozoa > Scleractinia > Caryophylliidae > Catalaphyllia > Catalaphyllia jardinei. The sequence goes on from CM042746.1 coordinate 49,162,089, forward strand.
GAAATAAAACTCGATTCTATTCAAAGTTTATTGTTTGCATGTGTAAATAGCCTTCCTTACTCGATTAGGAGTACGTGGGTGACAGCACTGAAGAAACTCATCAGCTAGAAAATATATAAACAATAACCTCTATGTGGCGCGAAAATATGCCAGGAAATTTGTCCGCAAGTATTATCTGTTCCGAGAATTGGGAAGCAAACAGTTTTCCGAGAGGAGCTTCGCTTGGAATATTAATGAGGTTTCGGGGAGGTGGGGAGGGCTGCGAAGCCTAGTTTTCTAAAGTGAAGTTTCTGTGCAAAGAATAGGTAATGCACACGCAAATCAGCGATCAAATGGGCCTGGGTTTCTAGCTATTTTGCAATCTGTGAGAGAAAAGGTGTCATAGGAGGTCACATTTTTTTCATGGCTTAATCAAATTTAAAAGTTTTAAGGCCGTCCAGCACGGAAGACTCTCCGTCTGTCTACATATTGAGGGTTTTGTGTTCTTGTCCACCGTTTTCAGTCCTTCAGTCAGGAGCCGGTTCAATCACTAGCAGACAAACATTTGGGCGAGCCCGGACGGGTGACGGAAACATCGACATCCATATAGCCTGCGATGGACTAATTCTATCTAAAACTACTGACAGCTTTATGCTACAGTAAAATTGAAATGACCCGTAACCACCCTAGACGTAATCAGGAGCTGAGCTAACTGAACAAATGAAATGAAGAAACATCTTTTACTAACTAGTACAACAAGTTTTATTGCAGCCGTCTTAGGGCCAGTTCAGACGTCGTGCTCCGTGACACGCCGAACTTAACCGACAGGAATTAAGTTCGACAAAAGTACGGTGGAAGCACGGTGTCTGAATCCGAAACTTTTGTATTAAGTTCAGCAAGCAATTAAGTTTGACAAGCTCTGTCGTGCTACACGACTTTGGCACGACAGCGATTCAAACGTCGTGCTTCTGCCGCGCCAAACTAAATTCATAAATGATGTTCATGTGTTTTGGCGAGGTTGCGTTCCCTCAAGGAGTTAGGCGGAGTGTTAGCTAGAATTGTTGCGAGGCTTTAGTAAACCCTGAATATTTATTCGACGCTGGCACTTCGTCTGAATCAGAGAAAATTTCCTGCCGTGCTACAGTCGTGCTCAATTGCAATTTAGTTCGGCACGGCAGAAGCAAGACGTCTGAACTGGGCCTTATGGAGAAAATGTATCACTCGGGAACCGTATAGAAGGGTATTAGCCCGGTACTTTAAGCGTTCAACACCACGCGTCCATTGTTTTGAGTGTTAGAAGATTAAAACAAAAATATTGTATCTATTGTAGCCACTAAATAGAAAGAAAATGTCAGCGATCACGAAAAAAAGTAGGACGAAGAGTAACAGAACACTTCGATAAAACTGTCGGCAGGCTGCTTAACACTGGAAGACCTAACAATTCAAAGTGGTTTCGAATCCAGTGCGGCGATGCTGCATTATTAACGATCCAAGGGAACTGCTTTCAACAGTTACCGTCATACTGGCATCAGCTTGCCTTGCATATCGGGCTAAAATCAAATGCAGAGATAATATAATTTATTTCCTGAAATCCTCTGCCTAATTTCTCTCTCTAAGGAACATATTTTCAAGGGATGTTAACCAGTGAGAGAAACAGGTTAACAGAATCGTCATTGCAAATGACAAACAAGAATGATCCTTTTGATTAATTAAATTAACTAATTTTAAACTTTTAGACTCTCTTTAAATCTCCAAACACTTGAAGAAGAATCCTGCTACATGAAAGCGCTGGTGAAATATGTAGATACTGGATCAGAAGATTTGAGGGGAATTATCAGAGAATTTTAAACTAGGGAAAATGAAGCTTAAAGGCTTCAGTGGAGACTAAAGAAACAACGGATCGTTAAGATTTGATTCCTGCTGCTTGTAGGTGTACTTAAATGGCTGTTTACAAACATTTTCTAATATATTTGTAGTTCTGAAAGCATTCCATTAAAAAAGAATCATGTTTGAGTATCCCTGTTGTAAATCTTGGAGCTATGTGTAAGACGAGTACTCTGCAGACGGCCGCCCACAATGGGATTATTTATTTTGAGGGCTCTGCTGGCCCAGTGACTGTTGATTCAGGACACTTCAAGAAACCAAAGTAAGCAACTGAATAGCGACTAAAAGAATTCATAACCTTCAGCCTATTTATTATTTAGCAAGAAATAAAGAAAGAAAATTTTTCTGTTTTTTATCGAATTATAGACGAACTTGAGAGAATGAAGAATGCAATCAATTAAAACACTGTAGAACTTGACCAGCGAGAGTGATTCCATATCTAGTTTTCCCATCTTCACTGGTGTTTTCTTACAGAGTTTTAGTTCTCCAAAATATTTTGAGCAAAAAAAACATTTGAGTTCACATCTTTAACTGAATCTTGACAAATCTCGTCAATACTCACAAAATGTAATAATTGCGCGTTTATACTGGTATTAAACTAAAGCTCTTGGAAATACAGTTTCATTGGGAAAGATACACCAGCCGAGACAATTTATGCTACCAGAGAGATGTTACTGCTATTGCTGCTAAGAATTTTTTTCTTCGCTACCCTTTCTCTTATCGTCATGCTCATAAAATGACTTTAAATCGATACAAGTATGCTTCATGGCACTTTGTAAACCTCTAAGATCTTAGTGCCACACGATCATGAGTTACCAAAATGACTAGGAATTTCGTCGAATTTCTTCGCTTGCTGCACATATGTGTTCACAGACTTCGCACGGTGAAGAACTGACGAAGAGGAAATCAGGGATTCTTTCTTCTCAAAGGATAAGCTACTTTCACAAGCAGTCCCTTTCCCCAACAGACTACATATCTTGACGTTCATTGAACATTAAATCGTTGATCGATATAAGAATTTCCCTTCGTCTGGACTTAAGCCTTTCCTCAAACTTAGACCACGATCTTTTAGTCTTGAAAAAATGTTAAACATGCCGCATAAGGCAATTTTGGAAACACTGATATCTATAATCCTGTCAGACAAGTGATAATCGGCATCATGGTGGGTCAAAATATAAAGCAGCTTCCATTTAGAAATAAAAATATCCGACTGGATGGATGACCCTTGACATTTCTCACCAGAGTCTCGTGCAAAGTAAACGGTGGAGATTTTAAAGTTAACATTTCTAAAAGACTGTTGAAAGCTTGGCCTTACAAGCTGGATTCCATATGCTCGATAGGACCGCAGAAGGCAGATGACATGCGCACCCGATAGATCTTTTTCATTTGGAGAGTCATTACAAAGCTAGTGTCTCGTCTGAACGGGAAAGGGGGTATACAAAGGAGGGCGGACAATACGAAGACCTCTAGTAACAGAAGGATGCTGTAATTTCTCCAAGGCAGGGCTTTTTGGGGGCTTTTTATCTAAACTTTTACTAAAAAAACTTCAAACATTAAACATAAAGGACACATTTGAACACTCCCTTGGGTTTAGTTTTCTGTGTCAAGTACTGGCACACCTCCGCTGTCCAGCCGCTATCCCAGCGGGCAGGAAGCTCGAGCTCAGTAACACTTTTTCCAAATACGTAAAGTTTAGATCTTGTCGCCCTAGTCTCACTCTATGCAGATTCCTTCCCAGAAAAAGAATCATATTCCTACTGAACGCTCATTTATTCACCGGTCCTCCTTTTACTATTGTTATACAATCATGAAGTGTGCGAAGCAGGAGGGTCTTTTTATAATTAGGATTTTTCATCTTTATCTCTTATAAAAAAGCAATTACTTTTGAAGTGGTAGAAATTTCTGGTGAGACTTTTCAATCTAATAATTCAAAAGGATTATCGAGCCTCCGTTTTCACCGCAAAAGATTAGACCGCAAAGGGTCAGAAAATGATAACCAAAAACCAGATCTGTTATCAATCAGAATAAGATATGACAACATTACACGCTGACTTTCCATGACCTTTTTTCTTCTATAAATCTGTAAACGCCACAACTTTTCAGGGCGACGAGCACATGCACGAAACATAATTATGCCAACATTTTGATATTTGCTTCGCCAAAACAGACCTTCATCCACTGACTTGTTCGATACTGAACAGTGCAAAACAAGTCTATGTAGTTTCACAAAAGGCAGCATCAATCACTAGTTTGACCGAGTCACGTGCACTACATACAAAGAGCCCTAAGCCGGTGGTTATGTAACTCGGGTTATGTGATAACAACAATTTATTTCAGTGCTCACGCATTGGTACATATAAATATAATAGTTACCAAAATTACAATAATTTAAATGATTAAGTAACAGTATTCTGTCTGCAGCTCTAAGTCTACAGTGGTGGTCAACGATGTTGAAAATAAAAGTAATTTCTGATCTATCACCTAAAACACCAAAATTATTGTATTTTCTATCACTGCAGCATAGCGTTCCCGTGATGTCAAGGGGCACAAATAGGGCTTTAAAATCTCTGTTTCTAGGCCTCCGTTTTTTCTACGATCCTTTTCCTCCTCCGTTGCTTCCTGGTGCTCTGACACGCTCCTTTTTTTTAACACAGCCATAGCAATTTCCCGTGGAGATAATTCATCAGCCATCCAATGAACTGAAATAAAACACTGATGACAAACTTCGATCCGGTGAAAAGAGGGATTTATCCATTGCCTAGATTATGACTTAACGTGGTTAGGCGATATATAAAACTATTTTGTTTGGAAGACTTGTAATCTATTCGTGAACAAATTTGAGTAATGGCCAAATGTACCGTACCGAGAATTTGGCAGGTCTTTGTAATCCCTAGTTAGGTTCCAACGCTCTTAAAAACATTTCATTTGCATCAGGACTCGTTTTGAATTTAATACTGTATTTTTACCGAATCGTCCATCAAACGAGCTAAGGTCTCCATTTTGAAGACGACCTCCAGCTACTGCACCCTACATCTGATAGTATTCAGACAAATAGCTTAGCCAATCAGCTTGAGCATTTACATTGGCCGGGACAAGTGGATTCGAGGCACAAAGGGAATAAATAACAATTATTCCATGAGCCCGCGTTGGATATGAAGTGATAAAATAACCAACTCGCGCTACGCGCTCGTTGGTTATAATCACTTCATATCCGACAAGGGCGAATGGAATAATTTGTTCTACTAAATTCTCAAACCGGGTTTTGCCGCCGATTTTTATTTCCACCATTTTACAAAGCGAAAAATTTTAAATTGGCGCACTATTTTCCATATGACGTAAAACTACGACTATTGGCTCATAGTCGGAGTTTTTTAGCCAATCAAAAAGCTAGAAATGCAATAGTCGGAGCTGAGAATTTACTAAATTTTGATAACAGCAAGATATCTCAACGAATAGTGAATTAATCATATAAACTCTTGGTCTTCGGCCATCGTAGCTTGATTAAAAATATAAAGCAAACAGGGGTGATAAACATATTTAAAACATTCATTTTATAACCTTGACGTTTCGTATGCTAGTCAACATACATTTTCTAAAGTATAACCCTTACAAAGTTTTTGAAAAGCTATTTATACTGTATAAATGGAGGTCTGGAACCTAGACAGAAAAACATCTGCAAAAGAAATTTAAGACGTTTCAAACGGAAACTGTCTGTAAAGGGACAATGAAAAGGCTTTCTAATAGAGTAAAAGCTTTTCACTGCTGACATTGGCATTCAAAGCTGGCTGTAACTCTTGAATAAACAAGGTCTCCTTAACTTTACAATGGAAATCAGTCTTGCCGGATGCCAAAATGTCAAAATGGTCCCAGTTGATGTTGTGACCAGTTGTTTTAACGTGATCACCAATTGCAGAAGAGTGATTGTGTTTCGAAAAGGCCTTGAAATGTTCCGTTTTCCGGTCGTGAAGTCTTCGCTTTCGTTTTCCCAATGTAAAAATCGTTGCAGTCCCAGCAACTAGCTTCGTAAATGACTTTGGATAATTGTGATTGGTTGAGTCGGTCCTTGTATGGGAAGAAAGATTTGATGCGCCGGGTGTTTTGAAAAATAACTTTAACATTAACAAAAGAGTAGAAACGATTAACACAAGATTTAAGACGCTTAGTAATGAGGTTGCTATGGAGACCTATATAAGGTAATAAAATAATAACATCTTTTTTGGGGACCGTTGCAACGGGTTCTTTTGGCGGCGTCTTTGCTGTCAAACATGGAAAAAGTGTCATCAACACATCTATACCAAAGTGCAGGGTGAAATCTGGGACTGTTAGTTATCCATTTTTCTTCAAAGTCACACATGAAAATGTTAGCCAGAACGGGGCCTAAAGGTGAGCCCATGGCAACACCATCAATCTGGTCGTAATACTGACCATCGAAGATAAAGTGGCTTTTCTTGTTAGCAAAGTCTAACAATTTCTTTAAAACAGGACGAGGTATTGCTAGGGAATCAGGAAGGGCGTACAGCTTGTCTAGACAAATTTGTATTGTTTCGTCAAGTGGCACATTTGTAAACAACGAACAGACATCGAAAGAGCACATTATTCCATTATTATGTTTAAAAGATTTAGCCCAATCAGCAAACCGAAATGAATCTTTAACTGTATGTTGATTAGTGGAAATCGGCTGAAGTATTCCAACAAGGTAAGACGCTAGGTTGTAATTGTACGTGTTCACTGACGAAACAATAGGCTGGAAGGGGCATCCAGTCTTGTGAACTATTGGGAGGCCATATAAAACACCTGGGGAAGACCCACAGGGTAAGATCTTCTGGAAGACTGCGTCATCAGTTATTCCATCCTTTCGTAGTTTACGCAGGTAAGATGAAAGGCTCTCTTCTCTAGCTTTAGTCGGATTGCTTGTAAATGGTTTGAATTTGGTATTATCAGAGAGTAACTGCTTCATTTTGTTAAGATAGTCAAGTCTACTAACAATAACAATGCCATTTCCTTTGTCTGGTTTGGTAATTGTGATGCTGTAATCACTGCATAGATCATTCAGGGCCTTCCACTCATCCTTGCTGAGGATGTTCTTTCGTTTAGAAAAGTCATAGGAATAAATATAATTGTAGGAAATATTCTTCAATTGATTCCTTAGACGATCTTGATTTTCGCTAGTCAATGGAACATTACAAATATAAAAAGGTTTTTCAAAAACTTTGTAACGGTTATACTTTTGAAAATGTATGTTGACCAGCATACGAAACGTCAAGGTTATAAAATGAAAGTTTTAAATATGTTTATCACCGCTGTTTGTTTTGTGTTTTGAATTAATCATGTTTGTATCTTGACTTTGTTACGATTGGTCTACCTCGACCACACCTTCCTTTCATGCTTTTTTCAAAACCTATTCTGGACTTGTCTTCTTTGACAGCCATCTTCTTCATCTTATTCATGTGGCTATAAGCAGCGCCCCGGTCTATTCACGTAATTTACTGCATCTGAAAGTTCGTCAAAAGCCATTAGTCATTCTGGGTTTCGCAGTGCTTTGATAGCAAAATTTAAAGTGGCTGTTAGCCCCCTGGACAATTTTTTTTAAACTTTAAGAAAAGTTGTATCTTATCACGCTGAGCAGAATCACGGGGCTCGTGTTTTAGTTATAACCACTTAAAGCTTAAAGTAAGGGTGTTTAAAACAGGTTATACTGTTGCTATGGCAACCTATTATGCTACTATCATCATTGGTTCTCCAGCGGCTGGACATTGATGTGATACAAATATTTTCACTTATAACAAATGTCTAGCTGTTAGAAAAGTGCTGGAAACTGCTTTGCGGCTTGCTTAAATGAAGCGGTCCTGGCTCGAGCGTTGCCAAAGATCATTGTGCTGTGTTCTTGACACCTCGATGTCACATTGCTCCTCTCCATGCAGGAGTACACAGGGTTACCAGCAGCCTCCAGGCTGGTTGTGAAAAAGACTTGGGACCAAAACGAATGGGATAGCTTCCCACGTGGGGGACTGAGTATCAATCCCATGGTCGTTTTGGAAACCGGGATAAGCCAGTCAAGTATAAGCAATTGTCAATTGTAATGACAACGACTTACACTTCACTTACCCTTGCCATTTTAATAACACTTACAATTTTAATTGTTTGGATAAGCAGTTATGCTTTCAATGTAGCTTATAATGTTCAGTCTAATCAAAACAACACAATATACATTTTATTGTACTAGTTATTCTTCACCTTCCACTTCACCTTCAACTTATTCTTCAACTCTTAAACGAGTGTATACACAACGTGACCAGCTCCCAGATGGCTAGATAGCTCAGTTGGTAGAACACTGCAGTGGTATCGCAGAGGTCATGGGTTCAAATCCTGTTCAGACCTGAATGTTTTTCAGGCTTTAATTTCACAGCTGCATAAGTTGTGTGCATAACTGCGATGATTAATCATATCTTCATACAAATTTCATTAACACTCCCCAGTTGGACTTTTCCAATCGGGGTTACTAAGTAAAATCACAATAAAATCGAGACAAACATTACAATTAACAAATATACTAGTAGTAATTGTAGAGTAAGGAGTGCGTTCGAGTTTTGGTAGGTTTCGTACGTTGAAAAAACAAAAATTCGAGGGATAGCACTTATTCCTGAGTTGTTAGGTAGACGTGAAATTGGTCTCCCTCAAGCAGGGGCGAAAACAAATGAATTGGTCGCAAAGCACATGCACACGAGAGGGTTTGTTCTCGTGTATACATGTAATATGTAGTTACGACCGGTCAGTAAAAAACATTGACTGCAGTCGGTAGGCCGCATTTAGTCCGCAGTCCGCATTTTATACCTCGAGTCCTCGTTTTATGCCCAGTCCGCAATGCTTACCGTAAATGATCTAATAAACGCCCACTCTCAAATAAACGCCCCGTATCTAATAGACGCCCCCCCCCCTTGAGGTGTATAGTTTGTATTAGACGCCCCTCTCTAATAAAAGCCCCTTGTCTAATAGACGTCCCCCCTTCCCCCACCCCACCCCCAAGAATCGCATTAAAAATAAAGAAAACTCTCAGAAAATCACGCAATTTATTTAGCTTTCTTCGTGTTTGACCAACAATGGCTTGCCACCAGCATCTTGTTCGATGTCTAGTTCGAAGTACGGATAGCGCTCTTTTATCTTCCTCTTTTATCTTCTTTATCTTCTCGATTTCTTGACTCAATATGTCAGTTAAATTGAAATAAGCGCCCCTCTCTAATAAATTTCTCATATCTATTAAACGCCCCCCCTAGAACCCCTAAAATTTAATAGACGCCCCGGGCGTTTACTAGATCATTTACGGTATTGCGGAATCGCGGCGAAGAGAAAGTAAGGGTACATATGAATGTTGTGCCGCGTAGCACTATGAACACAAATGATGTAACAGAGAATTACCTCTGAAGTGTAAATTTTTTTTTTAGTGCTAATTTAACCCATGAATAACCCACTGAGCGTTAGCCCTAGTAAATTTACACTTCAGAGGTAATTCTCTGTTACATCATTTGTGTTCATAGTGCTACGCGGCACAACATTCATATGTACCCTTACTTTCTCTTCGCCGCGATTCACCATCTAAATCGACCCCGACTTTCTCTGTCCGGCCTCGTAGCTCAGTCGGCAGAGTGACGGTAGATCTATTCCGGAGGTCGTGGGTTCGATTCCCACCGAAGTCAAAAGATTTTTACGACCTCCGGATTAGATCTACCGTTACTCTGCCGACTGAGCTACGAGGACAGACGGACAGAGAAAGTCGGGGTCGATTTAGGTGGTGCATCGCGGCGAAGAGAAAGTAAGGGTACATATGAATGTTGTGCCGTGTAGCACTATGAACACAAATTATATAACAGAGAATTAACTCTGAAGTGTAAATTTTAGTGCTAATTTAACCCATGAATAACCCACTGGGCGTTAGCCCTAGTAAAGGAAATCAGGGAACCACACGAGGTAAAGAAGAAATCTTTTGACCTCGGTGGGAATCGGAGGACGTGGGTTCGATTCCCACCGAGGTCAAAAGTTCTGCAGCATGGCATTTACTGCTTGCTTCGTCTTTGATTTACCTAAGACGAGGGGTTTTGCGAGGATAAGTGCTTCCTTTGATAACCGCGGTTTCATGTGATCTTTCAAAACGTGTGGCTTTAGACTGCGACAAGCAAACTTGCTTTCTGCAAAGCTCTCACCTTGAAAAAGAGATTGTAGACATACCCAGGCTGAGTACGATGCTACTGGTCCCTCAAGTGGCAGCCTTTGGACAACTTCGTCGTAAGACTGAAAAAAAATTGATCCCCTCTCTTTGAATCAGTACATGGCTTTCCCAATAATTTGTCACTAGATGTAGCAAAAAACCACTCGTATTAATTCCAGGGCATTTAAAAATTGAAATGGCAGTGGTTTAATTTGCGACACAGCGCTGCCTGTATCCAAGAGATCTATCATTGTAGTTGCAATGACGTAATCCAATGCTTGAAGCACCTTCAAGTAAGTAAACAATTTGACAGGAAAGTAAACTTTCAACGCGCGCTGTTCTCAGTGTTACTTTGTAACCCTGCAATAAAACATCGCGACAAGCTATCTAAAATCAATTGGTAAATTCCGATACTAATCCTTAGTTTTGAACTCGATTTGGGACTTAGTCAGGAAGGAGTTCCAGGGGCCAGTTTGCTTTTTTCCACTGATGCACTCACGTCCAAGCGTGTTTCATTGTAATCCAGTTGCCAGCTGTATGTTTAAACAAGTATTGATGAATAACGTGTAAATTAACAATCACAATTAGCATTTTTACTTGCGAAAGATCGCAAACAGTGATGGTACAGGCGCTTCAACGCCGCCTTCAAATCGAAGAGAACTTTATCACGGGATAAAACAATCATTAATGTACCACTATTTTCCCAGTCACTTTGTAATATAAAAAAAGAATTTACTTAATAAATCAATTCAGCCGATGAACAAGAGGTGGTTGCCGATATCAAATATTGTTTGTATATTTAGATCTCTTAGGAATTTCGTTTTGCATGATAATGTAGAAGATGCAAGTGAAGTATGATCCTCGCAGTAAATTTTCCAATTTAAGCAATTGGAAAGAAAAAGCCTGAAAAAAATCAGGGCTTCAACGGGATTCGAACCCATGACCT
>CM042746.1:49173107-49188825 GCA_022496165.2 Catalaphyllia jardinei
ACACATTGGGAGCAAGGTCAATTTAGTGAGTTCATATCTCCCGTAAGGAGTGAAATGATGTCATGGGTTCGAATCCCCTTGAAGCCCTGATTTTTTTTCAGGCTTCTTCTTTTCAATTGCTTATCATACTTCACTTGCATCTATAACCGCAGTTCAAATATGAATTATTTCATATACACTTTCATAATGTCGAAGAGTTTTGCGCGCGCTCTGATTGGCTGAAACGTTGGGCTTATTACGATTATTACTGGCACAAGGATGGTTGCGCAAGATCATGAACTGGTTAAAGTTCATAAAGTCTAAATTTCACTGTTCTCAATATACACAACAACGATTGTCAACTCAAAATGTGTTATATCTGTTTTTCTCAAGCTGGATAGTAAATTCTTCATGCGTGATACTGTTTGCAGAATATTTTAAGGTTTGAAAACGTTGAATAGGGCGCGCTCTGGCCCTTCGAGCTAAGCGTGCGCTGTTTCTATAAACAGGGCGCGCTCAGGCCCTTCGAGCTAAGCGTGCGCTCTTTCTATAAACAAAACGTAACGGTTTTCAACCTGAGGAAGGGTAGAGCCCGAATTGTCGTTTGCAGAAGCAATTTATCTTTCCCGCAAAAATTTTCATTTTATTTCCTAGCACCTTTTTTATTCACAAAAAGTGTTGTAGATCATTACGAACTGAATCTACGGACCTGATAGTCACATCTTATTTCATGCTTTTCTAGTTTGATATAAAAATGTTCATTGTGAGAGTATTCTAAGGCATCGGAGAGATTCCGTAAATCGCTGACCTCTCAGATACTGGTCGGGTATTCTAACGAGTCTAAAAACAAAAGAAAATTTCAAACTTTTAGCGCTAGGTGGTCGCGCTCACTTACCAGTGGAGGATCCAGACCTTGAGCTGAGAAGGAGGGGGATGCGCTTTTATTTTGCTTGCCCTGTCAGCTTTTCTTCCTTCTTGTTTTTTACCCAAAATAAGGGTGGGAGGACATGAGCCCCTCTGACCCCTCCTCTAGATACGCCATCGTTTATTAGTCGCTTACAAGAAGTACCAAATATAGTTATTTGACTTGGAAACTTTTAGTATTTTGGAAAACAAGTCACTGAAGAGAGGTAGTCGCATATGAGAGGTTGTCGAAACCGGAGGTTCGACTATAGGTTCATATGCGACACGTGTCCTGTATATTTCTAGGATCAGTGGTTTGTTTTAAAGACTTGTTCGGATCACGCTAAGGAACTAAGTCGCTTTTGTTACAAAGAAATAAAAGTATTAATGGATAGCGTACCGAGTTTAACTTCGCATTTGCTACATAACACCCTGTTTGTATCTACTCAGCGTGATTGCCTGAAGGTTATTTTAATATTATTTTCGTTGCACAGAATATGCCAAAACACTCTGGCCTCCCAGTTTTGTCCCTGCGAGAGGAAAGAATTCACCAAGAAATTTCAATATAAATCTACTAGCGTTATATCGATATCATGAATGCCGTTCTCTGATTGGCTACACTATCCATTTTGTTGTAGACAGTGAGTGGCGTAGCAGTGAATTGAGAAGGATTGTTAAGAAAATGATGGCTGCTTCTTTCCGATTTCGAAGTGTCTGTAAAGAAGTTTTAGATTAAGTTTAGAACAAACGACTAGTAGGCTTATACGAAAACAAAAAGGTTATTCACTCTCGATTGTATGTGTGATAGAAATCTGACTCTCATAATCAAATCGAATCCGGCGTACAAATAACGCCGGAATGCAATTATCTCTCTTTTAATGAACCATATTTATTCCCATTCCCTTACAACAAATTGTGATTCGCCAAGCACTCCTACTCAAAGAAAGCGCAAACATCACAGCAAGATCTGCCGCCTTTGTCACCTTCAGGACCGTTCATCAAGTCCTCGCTGTACTAACAATAAACGTAACTCTTGTACCGTGTTCACTGCAACAGGCTGGTCGGAAAACTTGGTCAGAACCAGTTCAGTTGATTGACCGTCACACCCGGGGATAAAAGGCCAGCCAGACGATAAGCTTAACTGCTTCGGCGGCAAGAGGACGGTATTTCCTGTGGTAGTTATGGTAACACCAGTATATGAACCCAAGCCAGGGTAGTCTGAACAGCTGAAGGGAGACCAGTAAGTGACCGAGGCACCCGCTAAACAGGACACGTAGCCATATAAATGGACCAGCTTTATCTTACTAATGTTTCCACCAGATGGAATCTTAAACGAGCCAAACTGGCTGTCCTTTGCACCAATACACACTGGAGCAGTATTTAGCTTCTTCCAGGGACTGTTGAATTCAAAGAATAAAAGACAACTTGAAAACCACGCTATTATATTTGTGGATTTTTTTTATAATCATGGTGTTCGTTGGACTAGCATTCCATTCAGGGGAAAACGATATTTCCAGAAAAGTTAATACATGCTGTTTTTTTACATCTTCAATAATCATAAATAAACCTTAAACAGTGAAACTGAACAGAAAGCGATACATTAATCGGAATGGCACGACACAAACGTGCAATAAATGAACTCGTTTGGTGAGCTGTATTCAAGCGTAAATGCTCCACAAAAGAACCACAGTGAAAGGAAACACGGTTTAAAAACATGGTGACGTGGACTTAAGTAGTTACCTCGCATATTCATGTAGTAGAGGACATTTCTTACGATAAAACAACGGATTCTCAATGTTGAAGAAAGTATCTTCGATTTAAGAGTGCTTTCAGTATTTCCAAGTGGGAACGACCCTAGTTAAAATTAACCTTTTCCAAATTTGCAACAATCTGACAATAAAATAGAGGATTATACAGTGACAGACTAAAGACTATTACGGTTGTAAATTATAACAGAACCGGCTGGTAATTTTCAACAGAACATCGACCTCGTTCCCCGGGCCTTTTCCCTGGAGGTTAAACAGATCATAACAAACAACCACTGATTCTAATCTTTTGTACATTATATAGCACACTCCAAAGGGCTCAACTGTTTTTTATTAAATCACAATACATATTCCAATCAGTGCAATGTTTTTGCAATTTCATAGTGAAAATTTAAAGAAAAATACGAACCTTTGTTGTCATTGCCATCCTTCGGGTTTAGTTGTTCCACTGCTTTTATCAACTCAGCAATCTGGGCACGGAGCTCTGAGCAAAGAATAGAGCAAACAAAAAGTAAACAAACTTTTTATAATGCTAAAGAGCTATTCTTAACTAGCTTTCGCATTTTTGTTTTTTACTTGTTTAAGCCTCGTCTACAAGAGCAATTTTTAGCTGGCAATCTTTATGCGTGCCTTGCATACAACGGCTGCGCCCACAGTACAAGCTCGGTACAAGAGGTGGTAAAAACTTAGCTGTCCCACTGAAATGACACGATAATAGCCTTTTTCTTCGAAGCTAACAAAAATAAAGGAATTACGGGTTTAATATGACGAGGAACAGGATATTGTATACCAAATAATACAACTAATTGTAGAAATCGTTTGTTTTACACCTGCTGGCTCATAAATTTTCTGCGGTTTCAAGGAGCATAACCCGTTCACGGGCGTGTTGAAAGTTCATGTTGTTGTTCATTCTCGTCCTTAGAGCCTATGATCCTTCTGACCTGTGTCAGGGATTGAGAGTTCTGGTTTGACCCGATTTTCTGAGTATGCGCAGAGTATTCGGTTCGCATTCTCAACCAATCAGATTTGCTAGATTTGACGGGAAGTCCGTGAATTGCAGACTTCAGATGTTGGGCCAAACCAGAGCTCTCGATCCCTGCCACAGGTCAGAAGGATCGTGGGCTCTGGGGACGAGAATGGTTGTTGTGTCCCTTAGGGTTGGTTCACACTTTTACATAAGCATAAGCATAAGCCGGCATATGCAGACGCAGTACGATGTTGATAATTAGCGTCTTTTGTTGGAAATTTCCCTAATAAAAGGTGCTAATTATCTGCATCTTACTGCTTCTTCGTATGTCGGCTTATGCTTATGCTTATGTCAAAGTGTGAACCAGCCCTTAGGGAGTTGGTGAGTTTTGTTCGTCTTAGTGAGTTAGTGGCACATGACACGTTTTCCTCCAATCGGAAACGTATTTGAGCTGGGAGGTATAACAATTCTCTTGATCAAATGATATTTTAATTGGTTGTCATGAAAAATAAATGAATAACAATAACAATAACAACAATAAACTTTATTCAATTGAAAGAAGAACATGTACAACTCGCATATAGCGTAAGCTAGTCGAGGCGAGTTGTGCAGGGAGAAAAAAGAAAAAGAAGAAAACAAACCAATTTGTAAGCTTCAAATAACAGACTATGAACAATGACAGGAATAAACTATAAATAAAATACAATCATTAGCATCCGGAGATAAATTTGGTTACACAATTGATTGGTAATAGGTAGCTTAGTAAACTAAACAAACTAAATAGGCGAAGACGTTAAAGGGAACCTCCACTCTGACAAAAAGTTCACTTCAAATCACACGAAATAATTTGTTTGAAGTTTTAACTAACAAAGCGCGCTTACCTCAAATACATGAATTATAGAATTGTTTATTTTTGTTTTCAAAGTTCCCGGGCGCCGCCATCTTGAATGATTGTGACGTGAGATGGTTGCCCTTTTTGTTATTAAACAAAAGTTCTTTGTGTCAGAACAATAGAGCAACCAAGCACGTCACAATTATTCAAGATGGCGGCGCCTAGGAAATATGAAAACAAAACTACGCGATTCTGAAATTCGTTTTTCTCCACTATAGACACTCTCCTGGAAAAAAAAATTAAAACTAACGTTATTCCAAATACTTTATCCTGCGGTTTGAAGTGATTCTTTGGTAGGAGAGGAGGTTCCCTTTAACAGTGAATGGTTACAAAAAGTTATGTCAATGTAAAATATAAATCAATTTTGGATAGTAAATTAGGTGCCTCAATATAATCCTACTCGCCTTCTAAAGCTGCGAATAAAGCTTTGCGAATTGATTTCTTGAACGCCAGTTTTGGTAGATTACATAGTTGGGATGGGAGACATTTCCACGCTTTCGCGCCAAAGCATAAAAAAGAGTTCCGCTGTTGATTTAAAAGTGAAAATTTAATATGACATTTGCCACAAGATGAAGCCCTCGTCAGTGTTATATGAATAAACCAAGCTGGCCTTGACAAATTTTTCATAGATAACTTTTGAAGGAGAGTTATTTGAAACATCATACATAGAGTGTAAAGACAGCTTCAAAGTAAAGCAGGTGAATGGGTAATATTTTTGAAGAAACAAAAAAGGAATAGCATGAGTTCTTGGATTTAGAAAATAGATCAATAAATTGGGAATTAAGTTTCCTTTTGACTCACTTTTAATGAGACCCGCTGACGTCATTGACATGCCCAAAAGAGCCAGGATGACAATGCTAAATGTGAGCTTCGTGGAGAGTGAATGGCGTTCCCAAGAACAAGAGATCTACAAAAACCAGAAATAAATCATAATAAAATTGACCACCCAAAATTAAACACGGTCACTGGATGATGTAAAATATATCTTAATGATATAATATTAAGCACTTAATGACTGGCCACAAGGGAAACAGTGAGGTTTTTTTCCCCGAGACCCTCAATGTTCCCCGAGGCGAAGCCGAGGAGAACATTGAGGTCGAGGGGAAACAAAACTCACTGTTTCCGAGGGGCCAGTTTGTTATACCTCCCGACCCAAAACTAGAAAAAGCTCCGAAAAAAATGATTTGCTTGACGCCATTGCGTACACTGGCTGCGCTCGCAAAATTTAGCGGCTGCCAAAACCAACCTGTCCTATCGAAAAATCACGATAACAGTCTTTTTCTTCGCAGCTAACAAAAAATATAGACAGTACTAAAGTTGCTTTGGCTTCTTCTAATGCTTAACTCAGGCATTCTGAGTTTGATTTGATCAGAAACAGCATATTTTGTTGCAAATTACACATATTATTTCCTACCTGGTGACCACGATCGAAGATACGAGTTGACGAACGTAGGCGACCCATGGCCATTTTTGGCGCCAAACCAAAAGCTTGGAGACGCAAAACGTTCATATTTTCGCTTTTGTTAATCTGCATAATATGTTTTTGCGACTATAAATCTCTTTTTCTTGAATAATGAATGCCATCTCTAATGAGAAACGTTGTCCTACTTCAATGGTTTTTATTGCGAAGCAATGGATGAGTTTTTGTGGAGAGGGGCAAAACGGCGTGAGCAGAAATCTGCGAAGACGGATGTGACGAAGTTAGCAAAAATAGCAGAAGTGACGTAACAAATTGGTTAGATTTGAGCAGCCGCTGACCAAGTAGCCAACTTGCCACGAAAAGCAAACATCACCTTCTGGATGATTGCAAAACACCTCGAGAGAATTTTTATTCTTAAATTTAGGCATTCAGTAAATAAAATTAGTCCAAAACATATCTATATATTTTTTAAATATTTCTTTTTTTCTCCGAAAATGAGCCCGCGTACCTACCCTTCCTTCCATCTCGTGTTACTGTTACGTGCCCGAGAAGGCAGCCATATTTTAATGAATGTTGTCCACGCCGACACCGCCAGATGGGATGTATACTTAGTTGATACATGGAGTGCATTTGGTTAGAAATGTTGAAAGATTCTAGAAGTTGTGGAGCCCAAACTGTTTTGAGATGTTAGTCGGATTCATCGGCCTCCATTACGGGCTCGATCAATGAGTGCAAACTCCTCAGCACAAGGCAGCCATTGTGGATTTTGATTTCCAGCTTTTGCGATTTCTGGTGAGTAAATATTGCTTTCTTTAAATGTTTGAATTTGCTTTAAGCAAAACATACAGCCCACACGTCAAATCGAAACGACCCGGAACTAAACTAAAGTCTGTTTCAGACTAGGAGTCCAGAAATTATCGCCAGGTTTACGATCCCTGCGTGACAATATTTGTTATAAAGCTCCATTCAGTAATATTTACAACGTTATGAAACTGCTAGTTCCGTTTAAATGCCAAATTACTACTTTTGCGTTATAACAATGGCCCTAAGTCGAATAATATCTGATCAGTAACAGATGATATCCAGGAGGATAGGACGTATACAAAACATGGACCTGGTCCATGGACCACCCCATGGACCACCCCTAATTTTCAACAGGAAATCGCCCCTGTTAATGTGAAAATTTAACGGAGGTTAGGGTATTTATGGCTTACATCTTTGAGGGTTTGTCTCGTAATAGCTGCTTGCTTTGGGATTGTACCCTATAAATGGGAAGACCACCACCTCGTTTTGAGATACAGAAGATCTAGTGCACATTTGGGAGAGCACAGAGGTGTATTTAGTTTTCGTATTGAACGAAGCGTGACCTTAGTCAATACCTTGGTGGGGGTTGCCGGATAACATAACTCGCTCTAGCCCCTTCGCGCTCCTTTATCCAAGATGGCTGCTGCCTTGAAATGATCCAAAGATTAGGTGAGTATTTATTGCTTGTACCCACAAAGTACGCCTTTATTGCAAGCTATGTACAGTCGCAAGACTTTGTTGTACTACCCCGCGTAAAGCCGCTAACCCGCTGTTACGAGACAAACCGTCAAGGACGTAAGCAATAAATACGAGTCTGTATTTTTTCATATCCTGACCTCCGGTAAATTTTCATATTAACAGGGACAATTTCCTGTTGAAAATTAGGGGTGGTCCATGGGGTGGTCCATGGGCCCCGGTCCATGTTTTGTATACGTCCATCCTGAAATGCATAAAGAGGAATGGTATCTGTACTTCGTTTCTGATTATCGTCGCTCGTGTGTTACACGCGTGGACCCAGATCGATCAGGCAAAACAAGACATCAGGATTAATGAATCTAACCATGATAGCAAAACTGACAATTTTAAAAGCTGTGTAACATTTGGTGACCATTGTAATCACCGATCGAAATGCAGGTAAATAATGAATTCAGTATCTTAGATTGCTGGATACAGATATCTGCAGTGTGTTTGCTTTCACTCAAGGCTCTTGTCCTGCCAGGCCCGGGTCAACTAAAAAGGGATGTGCCCTATTTCTGGTATCTTCCAAATTATTTTTGTTTAGATCTTCATCTTTTTTATCTATTTAATTTCAGGGGCAGCAGTTAATGTTACATCTACTGGATTATTCCTGGCTACCCATAATAGTTATTTAATAATAAAAAAAGTAATAAGTAATAATAATAAACAATGATACGCGAGTCAAATGAATAATGACAATGACGACTCAAGAACTTTAAATGATAAATACTTTGAGTGCAGGTTTGATTGTCTTGGCAAACTGACTCCATCAGACTTTAACACTTGTCTTCGAAAACCAAGCTAGCACATTTTCAACTTCATTTAGCCAGCCTATAGCTGATGTACAATTTGTAGCTCACCATCATAGCTTCAACCAACTCACCTCAAATATTGACATAGTCATTATGACTGTCTCTTATTCTTTGAAATATAAACATATTGGTACATATAATACCACTACAACCTCGACTAATACACACTGAAATGCTGTTTTGAAAAATTTCCACGACCAGAAATCAAGACTGACACTTGAATAAAGTGATTTATTTAGTGTTAATGAACTGTCAGACTACCTAATATCTTTGTTGTGAAACGTCTTCACCACATTTTGGAATTATTATCAGGTTAAACTTTTGTTAAATATTAAGAGTTTTTTGAGTTAATGGTATGTGACCAATCCGAACAGAACTTATCACCAAGCATTTTTGCTAACCATTTGCACAAATCGTTGACAAGAAAACTTTTCTGTGTAAATGATACACAACCCAAATTTGCAGAATACTGTGAACAAGACATTTTGCTCTTGAATATCATAATATGATAATATGTATTTATTGGACTTCAAGTGGCACAAGCCTCAATAAATTGAACTCCAAGAGACTACATAACGTAAATGGTCAGTTACGTCCGTGTACATGTATGCTTTTCACCGTACACTCAACCTTCTCACCGTGCAAGCAACCAGACTAACAAAATAGGCTTAATATAATGCATGTGATATAGAATATTCTCCTTTAGTTTCATTCAGACCTGTATTTTTTGTAACATGATACATGTTTAAAACAGTTACATAAGCTTTTCTCAAGGTTAACTGATAAATGTTGCACTAATCACTTACATTTTCGTTGAAAAAATATCATACATAAACTGTAACAAGCAAACAATGGATGAGGCCGCCTTTCACTTCAATTAGATGACACAGCATTTGCTAAACAATGAACTCAAATGTTTGACAACAAAACATACAGAATGATGCTATATTATCCTAATCTATTACACAGCAAATGATTCATTTACCCAATCAGTCAATTGTAAGCCTGCTGATAGCCAAGATATATGTCAGGAAGAAGCTTGATGCTTATTGAAGCACCATTTTTAAACACTATAATACACTTAAGTCATTTCATGGCTAAGAGCATGAATGAATGAGTTGGCTCATAAGAGCCCTTTGATTTAACATCAGGCCGACTGGTACACAAATTTCCCGCGGTTTCAAGGTGCACAACCTGATCACGCGCGAGTCCAAAGTTCAAGTTGTTGTTTCCCCAGGGAGTTAGTTTTAACCCACGGCAAGTGAAGCGTTCTCCTCCAATCGGAAAACGTATTTGAGTTGGGAGGTGTAACAATTAACAATTATCCACCACTTTCACCGACACTGAGATGAATAATTGTTTTAGTACATACCACACAAGCTGAATAACTAGTGGCCCAAACAGTAACTTAGTTTGTGACAATGTACTGACAAAAGCCATTTTGTTTTGAATAGTAGAATATACTTGGTTAATCACCTCCGAGCTAGCCAACAGACAATGTACTGACAAAAGCCATTTTGTTTTGAATAGTACTTGGTTAATCACCTCCGAGCTAGCCAATCAGCGTGCGCGAAAAGTGCTATTCAGCACATTTCTTGTCGAACGACTAACGGATTGATCTTAACAGGTTAGCTCTGCCTGCTGCCTTTTTGTGAATTCTGTCAAAATGTGATGTCAGTTTTAAATTTGGGTCTAATTCAACGCCCAAGTACGTGTAAACAAGCGAGTGTCCTATTAACAGAGATATTAAGTTCGTCTTGTTAACTTAAGATTGATTCTTTTGGCAGTTCCAAAGAGCATAGTCTCAGTCCTAAGTTGACTATCAGTTCGTTTCCTTTGAACCAACGACAGAAGTTGTTAATGATTCCACTGAGGTTTCTTTGGATCATGACAATGTCTTTGGATGAGGTGTAAATTATGTACCCGTCAATTCCAAAACCGCCCATCCCCCCCGGGCAATCCCCGGGCTTTTGACTCGCGTTAAGCTCCGTACAGCGGGGAATTTGACCCAAAATGAGGCCCGCCCGGTGGGGCATTTGACTTTCGTGTCAAGACATCTGTCAGCGATCGGAAACAAAAGGATTTGATTCAGCACGTGAGCCGCGTTCACGGGTCATTGCTCTTGTCGATTCCACGCGGATTTTTCTGTTGTTGTCGTTTAATATAGTTATATCGTGGAATATGCCTTTGTTTAAAGTGTGGAGCGAAGACAAGCTGAACAAGAAATTCGTATTGGCTGAAAATTTCGCGGAACTTGTTTCCACGGTTGCTTTAACATACCTGAAGGGTGGGGGATTTGACCCTCTTGAAGCTCTAACGGATGGGGCATTTGACCGTCTAAACTGGCAACATAGCGGGGAATTTGACCAAACATTTTCAAAAAAGTCAAATTCCCCGGGGTTTGCCCGGGGGGGGGGCATGGGCGGTTTTGGAATTGACCGGTACATTACAGCGTCATCAGCATAAGTGATTTTTTTTGAAAATTGCAGCGGTTTATGCACATCGTTAAATTGGATTATGAACATTATGAACAGAATAGGCCACAGGATATTCCCCTGTAATACGCCTTTATATTGGAGACCCTGTGTTCTAACAAAAAGATAATCAGGGAACTACTCTAGTTCTCTTCCGTGGATTCCGTAGAAAGGAAGTTCGTGCATATAGAAACGAATATATTTTGCGTTTACTTTTCTCCTGGACTTTTTCATTTCCAAAGCTGCAATCAAAGTTACTTTGATATCGTTTCATCGTACTATTTTGTTCTCTTCTTGTGAGAAGTTATTCTTCTTAGTGGACAATTTTCGAATTTTGCGTCGTCGATTCACTCATTTTAGTAAACAGAAAAACGACTTTCATCATTATTTGAATGCTGTTTAATAGTGAATGAAAGAAAATTGCCATCATAGCACAGTACAATAAGATGTCCGTTTATCACAAAGCTCGAAGCGATAAATAAATTATTGATAAAAAAAAGGTGTGATTCTTTGAAAGAACATCTGGTGTGGTTCAACGCTTGACTTTCTTACCTTTTTAAATTTGGACTGAGGAAACAAAACAGGTAAAATAATTGGCGACAATTCGATCTTGCTATAAAGACTGCTATTATGTTGTGAAATAAATGGATGGATGCAAACCTCACAAGTCTTTAAGTGAGTTCCTCGAGCCTCAGCTTTCTGAGCAGAATAAACGGGATGCTGAAGACACTCCTTTTAAATTCATAATTATTACCACGTGACGACTTGATGGTCATCTATTTTTCTTTTGGACAGTACGCTCTGGTTGCCTAGTTTTGCTGAATTCTTTGAAGGCAGATGGAATTTCTAAAATATTAAATGCTCCAAAAAAACAGCAAGATAGTGTCAAAATGTTGACATGTTTTTGGTTTTAAGGTTCCCCTTTTGGGAATAAAAAGTATTAGCTTGTTTGCTGACTTCTTTAAAGTTTTCTTGAAACGGGAGTGACTGCTGTAGCTCTCATGACTGATTAGAACAGATTTGAGCGTCTTTTGCCTCTCTTTATTTCAGCTCAAACAAGTTTAAAATTTCTTTAGCTTCCATCTGCAGAGGAGAATGACCATAGGTTTTCTAAATATTGCAGCCTCAGTTGTTCGTAAGGTGGATAACGCTATCCACCGATTTAATCACTATTCAGGTTTCGCGGTTAGCTTTGTTAAAACTTGTTAACGTACCAAGTAGCGTGCTGAGATCTCGAGATGCATCCGAGAAGTTAACTTCCTGGTGCTTCTGGAATTTCTTGTTGACCGTTCTTCCTGGTGTCGGAATGGGGAACGAGGAAGCCTTTAAGCTTGAAGTTAACAAAACAGGAAGTTTTAATCATTTCGAGGAATATGCTTCTCTACACTAATTTACTAACATGTTCAGAAGATCAGCGATCATAAGTGAGAGCAAATACCGAATAATTAAAAAAAATCATAAAAATTGACGATATCTCCAAAGAAAAATGACAATCACACAACTGCACTTGAGCAAAAAACAGTTAATTAAATATATGTTTATGCTCACAAAGCAGTGCATTCAAATCGTGTTGTTGAATTCAGTCATGCATGGGTTGGAAGAGCGTTTGAATTGGTTCTTGGTATATTTATGCATTGTTCTCAGTATTGTTAGAACTGCCAGTCTTAAAATCTCTACCAGCAGACCTCGGCATCATTACCAAAATGCAGCGCAGCTATTCCGTTGCTGGTTAGACGAGGTAAGGAAAATAAAGAATTACGTACTTTCAGCCCAAAAAGTCAGCAGTCCGAACATTCCTGACATTTACCGTCACTTTTCTATGTTCACCTACTCGTGTGAGACAGCTAATTCCTTCACAGCTAGCAATACCTAATTGCGAGCTCATGATGGTTTTCCGCGTCAAAACTTAACAGCTTAAAATTTCAGCCAAGCTTTCATAACTGACTTTCTCGGATAACATAATCCATTGTTCAGAGTCCAAGAGTCCTGATTTTATTAGTACCTGCGTTCATGACATACAAAAACAGTAAAATCAACGTCCAGCCGTAAGAAATATTGAAGTTTCTCCCGTTTCTATTTGTTTTTCAGTCTCTACCACTGTTACTTGTTTTGACAAACGAAAAGGATTAAATTGATCCCAGGAAAGGTCTCATGTACCAGATAACTTCTCGTTACACCTTGCACACGTGCATCATCTGTATTGGTCAGGTAACTTCCAATCTTGACCCCAGGCCTTTTTCTTTCTTGACCTTCTCGCTGTCCGTCGTGCGCAATAAAAGAGAAGAGCTGGGGTCCAGAATAATATAACTTCAGTTTAACAGGAAATGCGTCGCACTAAAATGACACTATACTTTCAGTTCTTCTTTATGTTTATTTTATTTTTGCCATTCTAAATCCTTTAAGCGTGTTGGCATTTTAATTTTTTTAGTGACAAACAGAAACGGGACCTCGTTATAAAATAGTGCTGGCGTGAAATCAAATGCAAATTTTAAGGTAAATATCACGGTTGCTTGTGCATCAAAAACAAAACAAAAAAATTAAAATTTCTTTTTCTTTTTCTTAAGTAATTAGTTTTCGAAATCGATGATACAAATCCGCGGCAACTTGTGAGATTTCAAATCAAGTGGTCATTGATGGTGTTACTTAAGATGCATTTTTTCGTATTTTAAATATTCAGAGTGCGATTACAGCAGAGATGACAATATCTGACCTTATTGCTGCCACACAAACATCACATATTCCAAGTTTGTTTTGAAAGAGACAAACTATATTATTGACACATGTCACTTCATTAAGCACAGCTATACATCAGCTTTAACTTAAGGACCAATCCATTGTCAGAATACCACATCTCGTTGGGATTGCACAAGCCATGAAAAAAGGAAACTTTTAGAATCCATTAAGAAAAACAGCTGTTGTTATTTAGTTATCCTGACCGACAGCTTCTGTCGTAGCTCATGGGTTTACCACAAGTTCTTTAACATCATTAGTCGTCAATCCTTGCCACTATTACATCTCTTCAGCCATTTCTCAATTTTATAAGCGTTCTTTTGTTCAATGTTTAGATTTTCGCTAGAGCTTGCCCTTGACGAAGCCAACGCGTGATTAACATTCACCTGTGTGAGATTAAATTGTTTGTCTCCGTCGTGGTCACAATATTGGATGTTTTCGTCGGACGCACTTCGTGGTACGATGCCCGATCCATTTTCCGAAAAATTTGTCGAGCAATTCAACAAATCTCTACTCACTGATATCCCAACTGTAGTCGACAGGTCACAGCAACCGTCCAATTCAGAATACAGTTCTGTATCGGCAAGAACCATGTGAATATAGTCCATTGTTTTGTATCGACGAGCCATATTAGTCATACGATAACGCGACCAGGCTTTTAAAAACTCTGGGCAATCATCATAAAAGATTTCTTCTTCAAGATTGCAAGGGAGGCTCCGCCATCTTGGAATCCAAACAGAATGGTCGCTGCGATGGCTTGAAGTTAGAAAAGAAATACAAGAAAATCTGTCGGTCGCTAGTGAAGTCCTGGACTGGATTTTTTTGACACGTAACTTTGTCGTATCTGGAGTTATAATTACTGGAGGCGATAACGGCGCTGACTCGCTTTCTGTATCCATGGCCGTCTTAAGTTCTCAGGAACATCCTTTTGGTGTATATGTAAATATAACTTAGCAGCTTGCGAAGAGACCGTGCGATTAATCCTGGGTTAATGCCATTGAATCGAGTGAATTTACGCACACTTGTGTGTCACAACAGGCGCTACGTAATATATTCCAAAAGAAGATAGTTTCTCCCTGTGACACGCGCATGCTGATCAAAGTCGTAAAATCGCAAACCCAATATTAAATGCCATCTGCTGTTCTGCGATTGGTCCGAATTAAAACTAGGCTTCAAGAAAAGTCCAATACAATTAAAACAATTTGTCTGTTCACTTCATCTCTTTAAGACTGCGATTATCAACGAACACAAAGAGCTACAAAGATACATATTCTTTATTTCTTTATCACTTCACTCGTTCAATTTTTCTCAGGACTGTTAGAAGCTTTCACCTACCATTTTGTAAACAACACGTCAATGCATTGAAGTTTTTACGTATTGTTTTTAATCGATTGCTTTTAAGGAAGTTATACAGTGTCGCAGCTGATTTCCATACAACTCTGACTGTGAGCATGCATTATTGACGACGTTTCATTTTCAAGATGTTTACAGATGAGAATAAGACGGAAACTTAAATCGTGTCATTCTTTACACAAATTTCGCTCATAAATCCGTCGTAAATGACAAAGGTTTCAGGCTATCCTTTCTGACTGACAATTTCAAACACTTTCTTTTTGCTTTTCCAGCGGATTTTATAGAGTAATGCGACAACGTCTTCACATTAATCTTTTTTCCCTTTTCCGAGTTTGTTTTTCTGCGCTTAAAAATGATCGATCACAATCATTAAGATGGTTTGTTTTTGTTTCCGTGCAGTCACTGCTACGGAAGCGCTTTCCATACACAACAGCGCCCAAATAATCTTAAAACCCCACTAAAAGTGGTTTTAGAACATAAATTCTGCGAAGGAAAGAAACGAAACAATGCAAAATTTCCGTGTTTTTATTCCACTGGGTTCATTTATTTTCAAACGCAGCACAGCTTGTACGGAACAAGTGGCTTACTAGTACAATGACAAACCGCTGAGAAGTTTAATTATATCATAAAAAATGGTTGAAAGGCAGGAAATGAAAGAAACATGGAATAAAGCAACCAGGCTTCTGAATAATATATAGTTTGAATTTTCAATATGATGATGAATGTTGCTCGGTTGCAAGAATTTGGGTCCCCACAGGATTGGCTGAGAAAATGATAACCAAACAATAGCAGAGTAACAATGGACCCTAGCCCTAAAACAACAGAGCTTCGTACTAACAAGATCCAATGAAATTAGAGGTTCTAGAGAGCTTCGTGCTAA
>CM042746.1:49200683-49264276 GCA_022496165.2 Catalaphyllia jardinei
AGTTGACTATCTGCTCGTAGAAAACGAGGGCGAGTAGTCTAATTGTTTTAGTATAAATTTACCGTAGTCTCATTGCATAAAAAGAAAAAAATGTCAAGTAACGCGTAGAAAAGAACTGTTTTATTACGTCACATCAGGTTCAAACGTGATGCGCGATGTACGCTGATGCGTAACTGTTGACTATCAGCAGATAGAAAACGGTAATTTAGCCAATCAAATTCACGGATTCACAATAGACTACGGTAAATTTATACTAATACAATTTATTATATGGTTCTGTCTCACAAGGACTGGGAACTACCGAATTGACACATTTGATTGGCTGAAATGGATATTGACCGCGGTCTAGATTTTCCCATGAAGACCGGCATCTAGACCGGTAATGTTTTAAAGCGAAAAAGTTGCAAACCAAAATGCAAAATCATTGATTGTTTTCATCTAACAATATTTGTTTCTGTAAGTGCCAAAAAGCAGATGATAAAAAAAGTAATGAGGACGAGCAAACTTTGGTAGAATGAAATTCGGCTCATCGCCGTTCGCAAACAAAATGTCAGTTTAAACCAATTACATTTACAAACGAATTAAAGTGTTCTTGTAATAAGAAAGCAGCTGGGCCGGGTTGTTCAAAACCCGATTAAGCTAACCCAGGGTTAGCGAGAATTTTGATTTTATTTTTGTAACTTTTTGGTAAGGTGTTCTGTTTATGTTGTTTGCCCATCAGTTTTAAGCTGTAGCAATCTCAAACCACACCAAACATTAGAGGTGAAAAACATTTTTGAATAAGGAAACGTAATGCTTCAGTTAACGTTTAACCCTGGGTTAACGTTAACCGGCTTTCGAACAACCCAGCCCTGGTCTTGATCGAATAAGGAACGAAATCTTGAAAAGTGGAGCTCATTGTTTGACCACTTCTCTAACAAAATTATTCAACTTCATACTTAGCAAAGGAACCTACCCAGATTCATGGTCTACTGGGCTTATAAGTCCTATCTTCAAGTCAGGGAATAAATCTGATCCTTCAAATTATAGAGGCATTTGTGTCACTAGCTGCTTAGGCAAATCATTTTCCGCTGTCTTGAATAATAGATTACTTACTCACCTTCAAGACCACATCCCTCTCAAATCGGTTTTCTTAAAGGTTTCCGAACATCAGATCACATCTTCTCTCCAAGAACACTTATTGATAAATATGACTAATGCAAACAAGGGAAAACTATTCTGCTGCTTTGTAGATTTTCAAAAAGCTTTCGACTCTAATTGGCATGATGGTCTGTTACACAAACTAACAAAAACATAGGTGGACAATTTTATCATTTAATTTCTGATATGTATTCAAGGACGAAATGTGCTGTAAAAAACGGTAACAAAAGAAGTTCCTTCTTCGCCTACAACAGAGGAGTGCGACAAGGGTGCATCCTTTCTCCTTTACTCTTCAATTTGTATCTAGAAAAATTTCCACGCTTGCTAGAATCTTCATGTCACACAGATTCAATTACTCTACCAAACGGGTTCCCTCTTAACTGTTTATTCTATGCGGATGATCTAATCTTAATATCAAGAAGTGCCGCTGGTCTTCAAAAGCAACTAAATATCCTCCACGAATATAGCGAGAAATGGCTACTAAAAATTAATCTTAAAAAGACAAAAACATTAATTTTTCAAAAACAGAATCGCAAATCAACACGTGATAAGTTTTCTTTCTTTTTAAATGGAACACCAATTGATAAGGCCTCACAGTATAGTTACTTTGGCATTACTTTCAGCACAAATGGAAGTTTTGCTAATTCCAAAAAAGGTTTTGGTTGAAAAAACCAGAAGATCAATATTTGCTTCTAAACGTTACCTTGACTTTAATAAACTATCTATCAATACGTATAACAAATTATTTGATACTTTATTTCTTCCCATTCCTTTGTACGGATCTGAAATTTGGGGAGCTTATGATAACTTGAACATCAAAAAATGGGAAAAAGACCCTGTAGAAAGGCTACATACACAATTCTACAAATATTTCCTTGGCCTTAATAAAATAGCACCTAATGTAGTAGCTCGTAATGAAACTGGACGACTTTCTTTGAAGTTGAATATCTTATTAAGAATAATAAAATTTTGGATACATCTTGAATCTCTTCCAGAAAACAGTATTGTCAGACAATGCTTAATCAGTTCCAATCAATTAGCAAATGAAGCAAAAACATCTTTTATGTTAACGGTTAATGAAATTATACATAATTATAACGACATTCATCATCAATCATATAACAAAACAATCCAAACTAACAATATACCAACGATTATAAATAATTTACAAAAATAAAATGTCACATCTCCAGCAATTTAAAAAGACATCAGCTGAAGCTAATCCGCTATAATAGGAAATTATGTTTCTACTCTTTATTTAAAACAGATGTAAGTAAATCTCATTATTTAGAACAAATAAAGAATTTAAAACATAGACGAGCTGTGGCTAAACTACGATCAGGCAATCACAGTCTCAGAATCGAATCGGGACGACACTGTGTACCTAAATTACCTGAATGTCTTAGAATTTGTTAACACTGCCACTCTAACCAAATTGAGAACGAAAATCATTTCTTATTTCATTGTGATCGTTATAAAACTATTAGACAACAAATAACTAGGTGGCACATAAGGCTGAGACCAGAGATTTCCATTGCTCCCTGTCCATTGCTGCCTTCTCAAGTTCTTTCCATGTCTTCCCTGCTGTTTTCATTTCTTCCTCGATCGTCCTTCTCCAAGTTTCCCGTGGACGGCCTCTCTTCCTTCTTCCACTATCCGGTGTCCACCTTAATGCAGTTCGTGTTATGCTATAACGGTATTTCCTGATAACATGCCCAAGCCACCTCCATTTTCTTTGCGTTATTACCATGGTGATGTCCCGCAGGCCTGTCCTTTGATACAGTTCCTTGTTTGTGATCTTCTGGGGCCAGTATATCCTACATATCGTCCTCAGGCAAGAAGTGTGGAAACCTGACAGTCTTTGCCTGTCTCTTTGGGTAACCCTCCAACATTCCGCACCATACAGTAGTACTGATAAGACATTGCTGTGATAAATCTTTATCTTCGTTTTTTCACTGATGTTAGGTGACCTCCATACTTTTATTTAGTTGGACAAATAATGATTTGGCCTCCTGGAGACGGTTGGTGATATCCTTGACTGTAGCATTGCTCTTGCTCATAATACTTCCCAAGTAGGTAAATTCCTCTACTTCCTCCAAATTTTCATTCTCCAATTCCACTGGTAATGATGTTTCTGTAAGCTGCACTGTCTTGGTCTTCTTCCTGCTGAAGTTCAAGCCCAGTTGGTTGGCAGCTAATGAGAGGTCTGATGTTTTTCGCTGTAATTGATCTCTAGAAGAAGACACGAGTGCGACATCGTCGGCGAAGTCTAGATCCTCAAGCAAAGACGTTAGTGTCCATCTGATGCCCCGTCTTTTGTTGCCTACTGTCTTGCGCATTATCCAGTCGATGGCTACTAAGAATAACATGGGTGACAGGACGCAACCTTGGCGCACCCCGCTGCTGACACTGAACCAATTCGTTAGTTTCTTCTTATGGATGACACTGCAAGAGAAGCTGTTGTAGAAACATTTGATGATGTTGATAATCTTTTCTAGGAACCCATAGGCTAGCAGTATTCTCCATAAGGTGTCTCTGTGGATGCTGTCAAAGGCCTTTTCCAGGTCTATGAAATTAATGTGTACCTTAGTGTTCCACTCAATACACTGCTCAATGATATTTCGGAGGGTGAAAATGTGGTCTATGCACCCTACCCCTGGTCGAAAGCCTGCCTGCTCTTTCCTTAAGATGGTGTTGATGGCATCACTTAGTCTCATTTGGATGATTTTACAAAAGATCTTACTTGGTACCGAAAGGAGTGTTATTCCCTGCCAGTTTGTGCATTGTGTCCTATCCCCCTTCTTGGGGAGTTTAACGATGAGTCCCCTACACCAGTCTTCAGGTATGGTCTCTGCATTCCAGATTTTATAGAATAGGTCATATAACCAGTCTGTTGCAAAACGGATGTCAGTTTTCAATACTTCCGCTGTGATGTTGTCTATTCCAGGTGCTTTGTTGTTCTTCAGACTCTTAATCGCTTTCAGAATCTCATTTTTTGTTGGTGGAGAACAATCGATATCCAGTTTGTCTCCTAATGGCTGAGATATACAAGCCCCCTCTGCTGGATCTGGTCTATTAAGGACCCCCTTAAAGTGCTCTGCCCATCTTTGTAGTTGTTTATCCTCAATTGTGATTCTCTTCCCATCCTTATCTTTCACTGCATCGCATTCTCCCTGGAATTTTCCAGACAAGTCCCTTGTTATTCTGTACAGCTCACTTTGCTCCCCTCTTATCGCAGCTTGTTCGGCTTGGGAGGCTAAGTTCTCATAGTGCATTCTCTTGTCCTTCCGTAGATGTTTCCTAACTTCTCTATTAGCCAATGAGTACTCTGCTGATAGTTTCTCAATTAGTCTCTGTGATCTTGCAGACCCTTTCTTTTCCTTGATCTCTCTACGCTTATTGATTAGGGACCAAGTCTCGGCACTTATCCAGTTCTTATCTCTTTTCCTTTTCTTCCCTAGCGCACATTCGCATGCATGCAAGTAACTCTCCTTTGCTATCCTCCATGCTGATTCTGCGTCCCTTTCTGCCTCTTCATCGATGTTACTTAGAGCCTCATACTTATTCTTTAAAGCTATAGAGAAATTCTTGCTGACATCTGGGTTTCGTGGCCTAGCAATGTTGTATCTTTGCCCCTTCTCTTCCATCTTGATGGGATTCCTTCTCAGCTGTAGTTTAACAGTTGCTAGAAGAAGGTGGTGGTCGCTTCCAACATCAGCACCTCTCTTTACAGTAACGTTGTGAAAGGAGTGCTTCCAGCGACCATTAATCAAGACATGGTCAATTTGGTTCTTGACGTTCCCATCTGGAGAGATCTAAGCTAACTTATGGATCTCTTTGTGTTAAAAGATGGTACCCCCAATCACAAGATCATTTAAACCACAGATATCAGCCAAGCTCTCTCCGTTCTCGTTCATCTCACCACATCCATTTTTCCCCCATGGTCTTTTCCCTTCCTTCGTTAGAACGTCCTACTTTGGCGTTCAAATCTCCCATCACTAGCAGAACATCGTGCGAGGGCACACTATCTAGTGCTTTTTGTAGTTGTAGGTAAAATGTGTCCTTTGCCTCCTCCTCAGCATCGTTGGCTGGGACGTAGCATTGTATAACAGATAACTTTGTGTACCTGGATTTAAATCTTGCTACTATCAGTCTGTCGCTTATTGGTGTCCATTCTATCATGCTCTTCTTTACTTCTTTTGACATCATGATCGCTACTCCTTCTCTATTGTTGTTATCATCCCTCCCTGAATATACAATTGTGTTACCCAGTGATGTTGTCACACAGCCATTTCCAGTCCATCTACACTCGCTAATGCCTAAAATGCTAATGCGGTAGAGCAACATTTCCCTTTCAACCTGTGCGGTCTTGCCTGTTTGAAACAAAGTTCTAACATTCCAAGTGCCAATATGGGACTTTGACTTTGGGCTCAGGAGTGGTCTGATCGTGCGCTGTGCAGTCATTCGTCCAGCTCCAGGCTGGTAACCATCTCCCTCGTCCTGTGGTTGTGTATTTCTCTGATCATCAGTTTCCGTAGCAAGTTATTGTGAGTAACGTAGTATTGTAAATTGAATTGTAAGTAATATTTGTTTGTAATTAACGTAATTAAAAAAATCATTTGGAGAATAGACACATAGATGACGTCATTAACAATTTCAAATTCCCTCTATGAGATGTTCCTGAAGAGAATCGTGCGTGCTACTAATAGTCTCCATCTCGGACTGACCACGAGGATTTCTACCAGCGTGTCTCATGGAAGAAAATGGCCACTTTTCTGTTGTTGTTGTTTCTTTATATTATAAGACAAGAAGACAAAATGTGGTAAGAACATCAGTGACACATATTTTGTTCTTATAACAATTTTACGCCATCTGCAATCGATCACTGAACAGAAGCACGCCAATTGGAAGCTGGTTGTTTAATCTGCGGCTTCGAGTGTGTTCTAGCACAAGAATCTCCTTTCTAAATTCAAAAGGCGAGAAATCGCATGAAATGGATAAAAAGTACAAACCATAAACGATATGACTTCGTCGAATTATGGGAAGACTGAACAAGCGTTTGCATAATCATGAACATTCGAGATTGTTTCCTCTTCGCATTAAAATGATCACAGATCACGGTTGATTCAGAAAAACATGGACACTGCCCATGCCTTCCTAAAGATAGCTAAGTTGGAAAACAATTTAAAATTTACATTTACAAACAATGCGAGCAATCCTGCAGTTTCGGCCTTATGGGCCTACTGGCACGGGGAGACGTGATGATGAATCCTGCAGTTTCTTAAATATCATAAACATATAGTAATAGTAAAGTCATGCAGCTCACTTATTGATCTCGTAAACCGCGTGTACACGGTCTGTAAGAATGCAAATTCGTATTGATTTGCTAGTTTCTTAGAAAATCACTGTATCGTATCAGTCATGGTTTAAATGTTTTTTTCTTGACAACGTTTTTTCGATTAGGTAAGGTGGTAAGTCTGCCTACGAGCCAAGTGGCCCATCAGGCCGGAGCTTATCCCGGTTTCCTTAGCATTAAGCGACTAGGAGTATTTCTACTCCCCCCTGGATGGTATGCTAGTCCATCGCAGGGTTACCCCCCAGCATTAAATTCGCCGGTACCCATTTATACACCTGGGTGGAGAGAGGCAATGTGAGAGTAAAGTGCCTTGCCCAAGAACACAACACAATGTCCCCGGCCAGGGCTCGAACCCGGACCGCTCGATCCGGAGAAGAGCGCACTAACCATGAGGCCACCGCGCCTTTTTTCGATTAGGTGCATAAAATAACTTTGACTCTGAAAACAAACTCAGTGTTCCATTAACAAAATAGCTTAGCTATAGCGGCACCATTGTTTGGAATTAACAGCCTTACTTGTGAGGGAGGCAGAGTCCCTTAGGCGACTTTTAAAACGCGTACTCAAAGGAGAACAATAAGGCACAGCGTTCGAGGAAAGCAGGTTTTTATTCAAATATCTTCATTATGTTAGGTATGGGTCATTTGGTATTACGTATTAGGTTTTTTAGCTGACGATATTTTACCGTGGACAAATAAAGATTATCCATCTCGATCTAATTCTATTTATCTTTCCAGACCCGAAACAGTCCATAGTTTTCGCTTCTAAAAACTAAGGCTTATTTATATTGATCATAAATGCAGGCGGGCATTATTGAATTATTTGGGAAGTCTTAACTGGAAAGATATTGCCTGTGTTCTACTTTTCACTTGTTTATGGGCTGTAACACTATAAAGATATTATAAAAATATTCTAACATGCCGGCTCAGAGGCTTTTAGGTCAAAATTGTAAATTTCCCAAGTTCCTTTCGTCCCTCAAATCCCAAACGACACTTGGATACAAAGAAAATACCACCAAATATAGGCGTTTGTCCTGAAAGGCTCGAAGTCATGTCACAATATTGATAAATCGAGCGTGCTCTGTCATCTAGCGAGCTAATGAAAAGGCGCATTAAATACTATGGCCAGGTGGCTGATATTGATCTAGCTCCAGGGACCAAACTCTGTCGTTACATTATATCTAACGATTCGCAAAAGTCCCAGACGAATACATGAGTGGATATCATTGGAAAACTTACAATTTTTGACAACAAGTCAACCAATTTTTGATAAAGCCGAGCTTTTTATTACACTAACATATATGTCCGTTCAAGTCAAGATAGTGAGTTACAATCAACTTTTAGCGGCCTGCTGGGTTGTCATTAGTTAACAACTATAATTATTCAAATTTCATACACTGTACGAATTCCGATTTTGTGATTGGTTGATTTGTACCACGTGACACTGGGTTGTGACGAAACAACCTTGTTGACGTCATTATCGTGGTGTAATAGCCGTGGAATAAATTCTATACACCACTGTCATTACACCATGGCTTCGGCTGACTCAATGTTTGACGATTTTTGTTTGCAGTATATTCAATTTGAATAATAAAAATGTTAACGCACTCATTGCTCGTGAATTATCGGGATTTACCTGCACTCGTTCACTAACAATGAACTTGAAATTTCTCGTTCATTGTTAGTGAACTCGTGCAGGTAAATCCCGATAATTCACTCGCTGAGTGCGTTAACCTGTAATTCAGTGACACTGAGGTGAATAGTTGTTTTAGTATATACTAAAACAGTTAGATAATAGGTCATAATATACACCACAAAGAATTCATTTGAATTATTTTTATAACTGGTCACGGATGCAAATCGGGACTCCTTTTTTGCCGAGTTGCTCGGAGGTAAATAGCAAAGGATATTGGGAGTTTCACGAGCCGATCAGCTCGCCCCTTCAACGCTATCCACTGTTTTAGTATGTACTAATATGAATTACCTTTATTTCATGTCATGCTACACCGACGTCCTCCTTCTTTTACGTTTTTTTATTGAAATATCGATTTTAATAGACCTTTGCGTAGTCGTCTGAGGAGTGTTAGGTGTTTTCAAAGAAAATACAGCCAGCAAAATGGTACACCCAGTCGATTTATTGTGACTTGCTTTAAGTGAGTGAGATCAAAATACAGTTAATACAAGTAGTTAAATTCTTGGTTTTCCTTCCTGCATTTTCTTTCCCAGCTTAACATCACTGAAGTCTTAATGCAAAATTCATGTTTTCACCACAATTACAAAAAGATGTCATGATGGCCTATTGAGCTCGAAGTCCGTTTTAAGTTCATAAAGAATCCAATATACTTGAAAAAACTGATTAAGAACTAACTGACAAATGTTTGAAGAATCAAAAAATTGTTTACAAATTACAGTATAAGACGAAATGAAGCTATGATTAAAATGGCGCAAAGAAATGAAAGATATAAAAACTATAGCAATATATATGAGGTAGATAGCACAGGTAATGAGCTTGTTAATATGTCAACAGGTGAAATATTTAGAAACGTCTCAAACTGAATGCTTTCGAACACAGTTGGTAATTAAAAATCCATTATGGGCAAAACATCATATTTCAACTTTCATCAAAGACTAACAGAAAATGCTGGGCTGTCTTATCAGATAATTAGCCAATAAAGCTGTCAGCAGCTGGACATCTTTAAAAAGCGATTGTTTTAATATGAGTTATTCTGTGTGCCTTATTCCTCGAGTATCTCTCTAGCACACTCCACACTCGAATTCGCTCCGCCGTTAGGTTGACCGATATGGGTAAGATCTCCGTCTCGCTGGTCCTCTTGTGTTTGGCTGTTTCAGTGTTCTTGATCTGTACTGACCAAGGAGTCGAAGCGGCTGCACCAGTACCACGACCTGGAAGAAGAGAACAGGTAAAAGACAATAAAACTCACAGTTTTATTAGCAGTTACATAGCAGGCTGACTTCGCTACATCATTTCGCGCTTATTTTGAACATACAAAGAATGAAAGTTAAACCTTAACAGTACTATCTACTCCTTTAAGAATATTGATTAACAAAGTGTTTCTGCAAGCAAATAAATTGTTTTTCTAATTTTGTGTTAATATCTTCATATGGCGTTTCTCTTTCCAGTTGATTCCTTCACGACGAAAAATTTGCGAAGTTGCTCGCTCCCTGAACTGCCAGACAGATGACGAGGGAAGGGAAATGGAATTGATCGGCGGGAATTGATCATGACTAATGCCATTGAAGAAACCCTGTAAAACACATTATGTGAAGGACCACGATATGTCCTCAACTAAGGAGTTTAGCGATTAAATAATGTAGATAAACTGAAA
Organism: Catalaphyllia jardinei; assembly: GCA_022496165.2. Classification (NCBI taxonomy): domain Eukaryota; kingdom Metazoa; phylum Cnidaria; class Anthozoa; order Scleractinia; family Caryophylliidae; genus Catalaphyllia; species Catalaphyllia jardinei. The sequence continues at coordinate 49,210,523 of CM042746.1, forward strand.
TTATGAAGCTGATAAACTGTGAATATCACCAATAAAACAAAGCTTGTAATTATTACTAGAATACACATTTAGTTCTTGATAGTCCACTTCTGAACTGATAATGCTTTTAACTACCATTCGTTCGGTTCTGGCCCAGTGCCTTAACATTAAGTTTTTATATTTGTAGCAGTTTTGTACAGGCTCGATGACGCGATATACTCAAAACCCCTTTGCCAAGTCCCACGACACAACACTGTGTCAAAAGCCTTTCCTGCCGTGAGAATACCAATGACGGTACTTTTCTTTTTAGTTTTACTAGGAAAAATGTGTTGAGTTCCTGTTTGTAAATTTTTGTAGTTCGTGAACTATTAAACATGTAGGCCATCTGCAGCCACCGACTTTAACAAACTGACTTTGATAAAAATGCACGCCTGATTGAGCATCTGAAATGTTTTCTTTTCAATTCGGTTTTCAGAGCACTTTATCTTGCTGTTTTCAAATATATGCGGGCAAACTTTCCATTTTCATTTAGATCAGTTTCCTGACTGTTATCGAGTAGTACTCTTGCCCAAACGAAATACTGGGCCAAGTTTCTAAGATCTGAAAAGAAAAGACTTCCAGCTGTTTGATTGACGTCGCATGCTTTTAAAGTTTGTTTTTAAGTACATCACTAATCGCTATAAATTAGTCATGTTTGTTCAAGAAGTTTTCGCATGGCTAACCGAAGACAACAGATACGAAAAAGTAATTTCCACTTTCAAAAGATGTTTTATTTGAGACGAAAATAAAAAATTAAACGCAAAAATGCCGAGCTGGATAAGAGGCCTTGCGAGGGAGTTTGAAATGCGCTGGCTTTTATTGGTCAAAAACCAATGTTTTACTTAAGCAACAGACCACAAGTGTTAGTACCACAAAAATTAGTAATTCACAAGCCTGCGAGTGATTTACGAATTCTTCGAGTGTTCTACCATCATCCAAAGTGGTCTGTCAGCCTATAAACCATAGAAAATTGTGGTCTATTGCTTTATAATAATTAAGAAGACGCGCGAATTTTCCATGAGTTTACCGGCACAATAAACCATCCATGAGTTTACCGGCACAATAAACCATAGCTGATTGACCAATCAGAACGCGCGCATTGATTTGGTTATCATATAATAGTGAAAACATAGAAAAAGCGCGTTTTATTGTTTTTCGCTTCATTACCTCTATTTTATAAAGCAACGAAAAGGCCCAACCCGTGTATTACACTGTGAGAAAACACTTCGGACATTTGAGAACACTCGAGAAATATCGAAAACACTTGCCAGCGGCAAGTGTTTTATACATTTCCATCGTGTTCTCAAATGCCTGTCGTGTTTTAACACAATGTCACGGTAATACACCGCTTCGGCTTCGTTATTTGTCAAATCATTTATTTATAAGATATATCGAAGCTAGCCATATGTTCGATGCTTTATAACATTTCTGCAAGATGTTATGTGTGTCATATCGCAGGCTTAAATGCCTGCAGGCTAGCTTTAAAATTACTTTAACACCATTCGACACCAACTGCATTCGAAAGGAGAGATGCCATAAGCTACAATCTACGGATGTTCATAATAATATTTTCAGTCTAGAATCGGCAGAAAAATAAGAATATTCAGCGTCGCTGGAAAAGTAATATTCTTTTGAAAAAAAATTGAGTGTAATGGCAATTTTCTCGCCTTTCGTCTCTTTTTACCTTTTAATTTGAAAGCTTTCCAAAGCCGATTATCCCTCCTCTATCTTTTGCTTCTCGCTCAATTCCTTTCCCCAGATTTAACTCAGGTTAAAATAATTTCGTCTTTCATGGTTGGGAGGAGGTCCGTGGGTACAATCGTATTCAAGGTTCGGCGATACGACGGATGTTAAACAAATATTGGGATTCATCTTCTACAGTTTTTAAAAATCATTTTATTAATGAATACAAATACTATTCTTAACACTCGATTCAGCATGATGAGAAAATCATTTACTGTCTGGAATTTGTTGGAGATCAGAGTCCATGTCTTTCCCATCTGCAGGGCATTTTTTCCATGATTTTAAAGTATTACTTGATTATTCTACTAACGACGAATGATGTTTTAATGTCTTTTATAGGCGTGTGCACTTTGTGCTTTAACCGTGCCACAAACATACGGTGTCAAACAACAAACAAACGAACAACTCCCGATGATCTTGTGGCAGTTAGCCGCCGAATTGAACCGGAAATTGCGAGTTATTAAACTTAAATAAATAGGAGTAGAGACAAACTTCTGTTCTGCCTGTTCACGGCTGTCTGACGTCACATATTAGACACACTGTAGATAATAAGAGAAAAAACATTAGAAATAAGAATTAGCTTAGAGGCACGATAAAAGATATATGTGTTGTATTTCTAAGTTGAAGCTTAAATCGACGCCGTACAGGGGGTTAAGATGCAACTTACGAGTAAAAAGTGACTGAAACCGCACGTGAAACGGGAAAAAAAAATTGTTCAAGCGGTGAAAACAGCACGACTATACAAACATGATAGGTTTGTTCTGACAAAGCAGAGGAAAAGCAAAAAAATGACTTAAAATAAGCTAAAGCCTTTAATGCCTTATTTAACCAAAAATGGCGGGGTCTCTTATTTCAGCCGTCAACTAATAAAGACCTCTCACCTGGGAACATAATTATCTCGAAATAGCCGACATCTCTCGGCTGTGATCTCTTTTGTTAGGGTATATATAAACAATAGCCTCCATCTGGCAGGACAATATGCCTGGATGTCCTCAAACATTATCAGTTCCGAATAGCCAACAGTTTTCGGAGAGTGAAATCGAAGCTTGAGGAAAATTGTGAGCTTTGAGGAACAGATAATGTCCAAGGACGAATATCCGAGCGTATTTTCGCGCTAAATGGAGGTCATTGTGTACGCGCAGTTTTGACAATTGGGTGTATCACTCAGATATTCTCCAGTTTTAGCTGGTGCTTATTCAGTCACGTGACGAGTTTAGATCAATCGCTCGCAAGCTGGAATATTTGATGGCTTAAGGCGGCGAAATACGAGATACAAAAACCCTCAACTTGTCACGCAACATTGTTTCTTTGCAAGTTTTCTTTGATGTTTCCCGTTTTTGACCTTGCGTGATCAACTTGACCCGCAACAAAGACATTTGTTGCGGGTTGAAGAAATGCGGCGCGCTGATTGGTTGATTTGGAGGGCACGAGCAAATTTGTTGCGCGACAAGTTGTGAGTTTGATGAAAAACGAGCAACAAAGCCTAAATTTGTTGCTCAAAGTAGACCCGCGCTCTACTTTTCGCAACAACTTTCTTCAACCCGCAACAATTGTTTTTGTTGCGCGACAAGTTGATCACACAAGGTGAAAAACGGGAAACATCGACGAAAACTTGCAACGAAACAATGTTGCGCGACAAGTTGAGGGTTTTTGTATCTGGTATTTCGCCGCCTTTAAGGAGGCTCGAAAGGGTTTTTAGCTGCACGCGCGCATGCAATCTACACACACCATAACTAAGATGCATGCGTCAGCTGAATGAATCAAAACAAGCACACCGGAAGTTAAATTTTGCGTAAAATCGCGCGAACCGGAAATAAAATCTGCGGAGAACATTTGTTTCTAGCTCGAAAGTTTGCTCGGTGACCTATCTTGATTTTTTGCATGTGCGCACCATTCACGATGGCACCTGAAATATAAAAGTTTCGGGAAAAATTGTCTAGTAGAATTTTCTGTAAGCCATAAATCGCATTTTCTTTGCATATATTTAATTCTAATAGATAGTTGTTTTTTTCCATACTGTCTTAAAGTTACAGAATTTAGGCAACTTTCCAACAAAGGAATAAAAATGGTGGGTCACCGAATTAGTTTTTCAGATAATTTACAAAAACTGAAATTTAGTGGACGTTTTTGTGGACCTTGTGCGTTGCCATGGTAACTGATATTACGTCACAAGTACCCTCAAAGTACAGCCCAGTGGTAGAGCTGCAAGGAAACATATAGTTTGCCCACACCATTAATTAACCTTCTTTGTAATCTTCCATCGTTTCGCAAACACTACAGCAACGAAAAACCCTTTCGAGCCTCCTTAAGATCTTTTACAGATCCTGCGTATACATGCAACATTTTCGTTTGCGGTCCTTTGAATCATTATCTTAAAATCAACAATTATTCACGGAATTGGAGGTGAATAGTAGTTGGCTAATCACCCTCCGAGCTAGCCAATTAGCGTGCGCGAAAAGTACTATTCACTTGGGTGGTATATACTTATTACTTTTAATCGCGGGAAAAAAGAGTGCTAGGCTCGCTGCTGTCGAGTAAGTCTAAAAGAGTGGTTGATTAGAGGTTATATAGTTCCTTTGCGTGGTCGACTTGAGTACAGAATAATTTGGGAGATTCCCTAGGGGGTACGCGAGCCATGCAATTTTACCTACATTACAAAACATCACCCTAACAAAAAAAACTCACCTTTTAGCCTCTTTCTTTGAGCTCACTTTTTTTTTACGTCCTTGGCACAATCGGATCTTTTCTGAAACCTTTCTACTCCAGGCCTCTATCAAGCTAGTCGATGACAACAGCAGTTTTTGTTCTGACGCATTCTCGTGGCCGCAAATCAAGAATACATCTCCGGTCAAGAGGGAGGAGTTGGTTAGGTCAGCATTGCTCCAGATCTTCACGTGACCTTTGCTGATGGTAACGTTGTTCTGCTTCAACACTCTAGACACTCGTCCACTGATTACAGTGCTGTTTTCGAGTCTTTCTATCAAATTTACTTTGAATCTGATAACTGAAAAATAAACAAATTTATGTGCAATCAGAAGTCTTCTTAGGGAGGGTCAATAAGAATGTTATCCCCGCGGGTGTTTAAGGCAGGTTATACCCCTGGGCAAAAGACAGAGTGCCGGATCAAGGGCTACAGTTTTACTCGTGTTGTATTTTCAAAATTGCGCCTCTTGCATTTCCTGAATATCGTAAGACAAAAACGAGAGTGAATTAGAACCACGGCGTTTTTCGCTAAAATACTAAGCAATTACTAACAGACACAGAAGCTAGATATTTTGTCAAAAACCTTTCGTCCCAGTCACCCGGACTGGCGAAGTGTCCATATGGGAAATTTTTCAACCCAGCTGGCAACCGAGATCTCGGTAACGGGACCAGAGGGCATTTTATATGAACACATCGAAATATGAAAGAAGGAATGGAGTGGCGATGCGAGGTCAGAACTCGGTAACCGAGCCAGCCTGGTTGACCGGGCTCATATGAAGAGGCCCTAAAACTTACAAAATTTTTATGTTTACAGATACAGGAAGATTAAATACGAATTATGAACTCGACAAAACGTGAAGATACACTGTGTGGACACCTTTAAGGTAAGGTAAGGTAAGTCTGCATGCGAGCCAAGTGGCCCATCAGGCCGGAGCTTATCCCGGTTTCCTTAGCATTAAGCGACTAGGAGTATTTCTACTCCCCCCTGGATGGGATGCTAGTCCATCGCAGGGTTAACCCCCAGCATTAAATTCGCCGGTACCCATTTATACACCTGGGTGGAGAGAGGCACCGTGAGAGTAAAGTGCCTTGCCCAAGAACACAACACAATGTCCCCGGCCAGGGCTCGAACCCAGACCGCTCGATCCGGAGAGGCCACCGCGCCTCCCACGGACACCTTTGACCTATGCTCTTACCATAGTCATATTGTACGCCGGCATACGAGTTGTACTCAGCGGGTGGGCTGTCCACGCGTGAATTATGCTTTGCAATCTCTATATAATTGGATAAAAGAATAAATAGTTAAGATAGGTAATTAATAAAGCATATTTGATTGTAAAATAATCTTGTGAATTATACAGATCTACTTCAATTTGACCCTGTGAGAAATTTTAGGCTGATACAGCATAGGTTTTTGGTTACTGTAGTTTTGCTTTCGCAGAAGGTGAGAAGTTCAAAATTGAAAAATAATTTCGGTCTAATTTTGCAAAATATTAAAACACGGAACCACATGTAGTTAAATGTATATACAGGACGCAATGAAACTCCTGCTAAATAAGCCTTTTATTTAAATGGTTTCAAAAACTAGATAGGGTTTCAGCTTAAGGTAGAACCACCCTCCACTGCTCATACCTCAATTTCAGCTGAAAAGTCACACAGAAAGACTTAATACCCACAGAATTAAAAGTTAGCAGCATAGTGAACAGAACAACATGGGAGCTTCGCTTAACAGGTTTCATTTGAATGGCCACACCATTCTCCCAATTGAGTCTTTCTCAGATCGTATATTAATTCAGCCTAGAAGTTTGAGTAACGGTACACTAAAACTAATTCATATTTACAATGTGTATTACCTTGAGGTAGGAACATTATGTGATATTGGGGTAATTTTAACTGATTGGAGTGCTTGGTAAAGTAGCTTTTTTTATTATTCGAGAATGCAGAACATTTAGCAATTATTTTCTAGCTGGAGTTTGTTTTTGCAACTAAGGAGGGTTGTCAAAATCCTCAGGGAAGGGCGCTGTTTCAAGTGTGGGTGACGGTGGGCTCTTACACAGAGGAAATACTCCATAAGTTAACAGAACAGAACTGTAATTATTTAGGAGTGGTTTCCTGTCAACGTGACAATATGACGTTGATAGTGAATAGAGCTTTTACAAAATTTTCAAGAATACGTGTTTAGGGGCTGTGTCGAAATGACATTTTCAAGAGACAATTAAAAAAGTGTTCTGTTTCATCGTCAGGATTCGGTTCTCGACTCATCTATGAAAGAAGTTTTCACTTTATTATGAGATACTGAAAATATCGACTGCTCACTTGTTAATAGCGAGAGATGACCAATAAAAAAACAATGATGACAAATGATGGAAGAGTGAATAAAATAACTTGGGTCACAGCGGTGTCTTGGAAAACAAGGCCAAGGGATTATCCTAATCAACGTTGCAAAATCAGATATTACTCGATGTGGTTCTTAGTGTTTGTGACAACGGCGACAGAGAACAAATAAATTCATTGTGACCAGAATGCAAACGAACAGAGGCTAACAAACAAGGCTAAAGTATTTTCAAACGTACACCGAGCGGATGTTTTTTACCTCTGTCTTCATCATGTATTTTAAGTATCGTCTCGATCCTTTTTATCATAAACCGCCCTCACAGGATGTGAACGGTTAGCAGTAAGCCAATCTAATCCCTGTATATCACTCAAAAGGATGAAATTAATTTTTTACCGCTTTTAAAGCCAGCTAAGAAAACAAATTTGACAAAGATTATTAAAAAGGTATTGCCAGTGGAAGTTTCTCGAAGAGTTCCTCTTATTTGCAGAAAAACAATGAATCAAATTTCGGACTTGCACGAGTGTAGGACTTAAATCTTGTTAAATTTCATCTTTTACTAGCAAGTATGTAGACTGTTCGAAGTTATTTTCATGCTACACCGATGTAAATTAATTCACGGCCGATCCGGATTGCTATAATTTGTCTAATTTTGAGGCAGTTTCGTAACAAAAGAAGCTTTGCCAGTAATTAAACTCTTGGTTATTCATGTAAATCAGTCTTATGATTAGTAACGTTGATTAGATTACATGAAAAAGTTACATTGGCTTGGCTGCAATAATCACATATCATTTAAAATCGGCCAAAGTAGTAACTCAGTGGATCACGCATAACAACTGGACACTTACTTGCAACTGTAGGCTTCTGCGAGACTGGGACGAATGAGTCAGGCTGGATACACATATTATCAGAGAACTCGGGCAATTCTTCGCACTTCACAACATTTTCCCATTCTGCTACTGGAATAACTTCTGCACAGTCCGTCTTAATCTGTTTACACAAGGATCGGCATGGCTTAATGACCTCAATGTTCTCCTTTCCTGGGAAGCATGGCGGCAGGTAAAACAAGCACATGAAAAACACAGCGTGTTTGGAACAGTTAACGCGCTGTACCAGCGATCTGTACAACTCTATCGACCTGTTCGCCAAGGCTTGGCTCTGGTCACCGGCTGCATTTGGAAAACGAGTTAGGTTGTACGGTAAAACACGGCTGCAAAGAGGTATGGAGATTTTCTCACATTTACGAAGTTGAAAACGAAATCCGTCTGCTGTATGAAAAGATAGAGCGAGCATTACGAAAAGCCAAACGAACAACATTTTGCAGCATACGCGAGTTCCTCCTCAGAAACAGCTAGTTGGCACTGAAGAATAGTCTATCTTTCGCTCGTTTGGTCGATGTCTTTTATAAGCGTTTAGCTCAGTAAGGTATTTGAATTACGCTCGAGTAAAGAAGTTAAGCCGGATAATCAATGAGAGTGTTTTTCAACCAGACAGATTTCCCCTTAACCTTTGCTCTGTTCGGAGCAGTACGGATTATAGATTTAAAAAATGTCGGTCTCTCCGCGTTGTCTGAGCTTAAGGTTTGTACAAATCTCATCAAATAGTCAAGGCAGTGAATAAAGACAACCATTTTCCTGTCTCTGAGGCCGCCTTGTTCAAAGATGGCGGGAAATGGATCACACCGCATATGAAATCTGCACGTATAGCACCGGCGGTGATTGATTCTAATGATTATCCTGCGTCAGATCTGGTAAATCCGGTACGCCTATTGAGTACTGTTTGAGTTTGACAGATGCTAGCGTAAAGCACACTTTGTAAACGCTACACGTGGTTCAGATTCCTCAGACTTTCGTTTTCCGGGGCATTGGAATATTTTAAAAATTCTTTTCACTGGCTACTTCACTGATTAGCCCGTTAATTCTTGGATTGCAATTGTAATTTCTCAGAAAGAATGGACTAAGAAAATAAAGCGTGCAAAATCAAGAAAAAGAACCTCTTGGCTTATAGTAAGAACACTGAAGGAAAGCGATCGATTTTTAATGATATTTAATCGGCTTATACGAGGATCTCTTCGTCTCAAAAGGGGATTAACAGCAATTTGGGTTATCCTGTCTTTCCGGCTGTGAGCTTAAACAAAGCGCTTTCTCGCTTAGCATTCACAAAAACTACATCATATTTTCAGTTTTAATTTCAACACAATACCCCAATCAATCGATAGCCAGAAACAACAAATTTAATTGCATCATTGTCGCAAACACGAGCCTCATCTGTGAAGTTTATTATCTTATTCCTTCGACCTCCTATCAGTTTTATTATTATTACAGCTAAAGGAATTTTGCTTCGCAAATTCATTTATTTTCTGAAAAAAATGCTCAAAAGTTAACTCTATGATCGGTTGGAGCACTTGTCAATTTTTCATGTATAGAAACGATATATTTTCCGCTTTGATTCTGACGCTAAATGAAAAAAAATCCCATCTGAAAACCGTGCAGACTGAAGGAAGACTCATTTGAAGCATGGTTTCATCATGTTTCTGATGTTTTAACCCCGTATGCCTATGACATATGATGTTCTATATGTTGGCACGCGAGATATGCAAGTGTTTTTTTGCGACGTTGATCAGAGATGCCCAATTTTGGAAGCCATTTCTCTCTTCTGTGGCAGTGGCCTGTCACTGAAAGAGTTTAAGACTTCAGTCGGTGATTTCACGATCAAGTGTTTGAAGTCTCGTCATTGTTTGAAGTTCCGTCAGGCGTTGCACAAGCAAAATTTCAAGAACAATTACAAAAATTACTATTTACGTTAGATGCAAGAGAACTTTTGGAGAACTACAAATTTAAGGAAATTAAAATATCTCAAAGTGAAGTTAAGAATACAACACAACCATTAAACAGTTCTTTTGGGCGCGAAACTACACGTTTGCTGACAAGATGAAGGTTCAGGCCCTGAACAAAGAAGATAAGTTTCGGACGCAATAGATCCTGACAAAGATTCATTTTATTAACTTTAGAAATTACAGAGGTTGGCCAGATTAAAACAGACATTTAGTTGATTATCACTTTCTCTGTACTAAGATAGGAACTGGGACAGTTTATGACCCACAGATCTAAGACGCTCTCACGAAACCCAATTCAGTGTTACATGACAGCTTGAAAATTAAACAGATCGATGGATATCTTAGAATAAATTATCAACAATTCATTATTCCTAATAAGCATTTTTCACAGTTGTTAAATGTTTACCATTTTCAAAATGGCAATTTTGCTTAGAAAAATTAGGATAACATCACGCTAGTTATTATCTTTCAATTTTCTCTTCACAGACGCAATCATCCAATCTGCAGATACTGGCAGAAAACGGGCAGAAAACTGATCGTGAAAATCAGTAGATCGTTCATAAAAATGCCCCTTTCAGTGACAAAGAAAAGCAAGCTTCGGATGCAGTTTCGAGCTCATGGTGGCATTGCAAAACAAAGAAAACTTGATCGTGCAAAGCAATTTCATTATCAGCTGTTAGTTGTATTAAATTTTACTAGTAGACGTCTTGTAAAAAAGCTGCACTTACTAATGACACTATGAGCTCGAGATTTCAATCGTGCGCCGACAGTAGACAGGGGTGCAGCCCGAGTCAACGATCCAGCAATAAAAATCGAGAGCGAATAATCTAGTACAAATCTACTAGTCGTTCAAAACTTTATCTAAATCCCCTTCACAGTCGCTTAGAAGACATAAAGAAGCGGCCGCCATTTTGTTAATTGACAGTACACTTCTAAACTACCTAATTATTTAGGGCAGAAAATATAGAACGATCTAGATCATAATCTCTTGAGTAAGCAGCATATAAAACACATACGGCAACAGCATTCGCGAGGAATCGCTCGTACATTTATACTTTATATTTACGGTTATTCACAGAACTAGCACGAACTGTTGTGATGAGATCACGAAGAAAGTGAATTTACGTTTGGATAATCGAGGTCAACTTGTCATTCTCCTTTCGCTTTCTCGCAGTGTTTTCTAAAAAGAATTGAAAATATTTCTTCCTTGTTTCTATCAAGTCATAAAAGCACTTGTAAAACTTTTTTGGATGATTCGAAAATGCTGTGGAAACGTCTCGCCCAGGCCTCACATTCTCATAATATTTCTTGTTCTCTCAAACTTCCACTTATATGTTACTATATAGCTGGATAGGAACATGGAAAAATTTTCAATTAATTCAGTTTACAGATCCCTAATTAATTAACTTTCTGAAGCTATATCAGTGCAGTAACGAGAGTAGACCTAATTAGAGGGTAACACTGATTTGACATCAGTAACTAAACTGATAAGCTAATGGCCCTCAAAGTAATTTCACTATCAAAAAGCTGGCTACCAAGTTAACAGTTTTCAGTCTTCAGCATTCTTCACTGTGGTTCAGCTGTGGAATGCTACTGACATTTAAACACTAGAAATGCGGCTCACTTGAAGTAAGACCAGCCACGGCTTCATAGACAGCATGGATCATCCCAAGTGTCTGTCTAGGTACGATTCGGCGGGCAGTCAGCGAACAGCCATATCAGTGCGAGCAGTGTAGCGTTTGAACTTAAGCAGATTTCGACAACATTCTGCGAGTAAGAATACTATGAGGGGTGGAGATAGTACAAATATTCTGAGCAATTGTGTGCAAATGCTCTCTTCCGTGCAGTCATGTATGCTTCGGGTTGAATTTTCAACCTTCTCCAGACGTTCTCAATTCTCCTACCTTCACTAAAACACGGAACCCCTAATACTGTCTGTTATTTTAGGCCCGATTCAAACGTCGAACTTTACATGTGCCGAACCTAACTCCAATTGGGGTGGACCCAAATAATTAGGTTCGGCAGTTGATTCAAAAGTCGAAACTAATTGAATCGAACTTTATTGCAAACGTGAACATGACACTGTTGCAAAAAGGGCGGTTATTGCTGACCAAAATGGCGGAAAATCTGGTCAAAGGACAAATCGTGGAGATGAGGAGCTTTCTCTTCTTGCAAGAGCGATCAGGGAGGGTAGAAGAAGTCGAAGGCGACTCCAGATGTAGTTAGTATTAAACAACCGAAGACGAGTCTTCAATTTGGTTTGCCTTCTATTTGATTGCTTATTCCCAAAGGAACATCACAGTTCCTCGTCCAGTTTGTTCGTGCCATCGGTTCCTTCAGGATTAATTTATTTTGTATTCTCAAAAGCATGACTCATAGGGCGCCACCGAACTATCTGCTTTCCAACCGGCTTCGCTCGTTTTCATACGGAACACCGCTTACAGAAGTTGATTGTTCACTTCAAGTAGGTGTCATTTCGTACCCACGAAGCAAGAGAAATACATATCAGTTCCCGCTCCTCCCGCCATTTTTTCCCAAAAGATCTAAACAAGCTGTGTACGCATGACAAAAGTTGAAAATGTGCAGAACTCTGGGTAAAAATTAGTTTATTCAATGTATTCGTAATGTATGCATTAGATTCGGCACATGAAAGAGTTCGATGCATGAAACGAAGTCGATCTTTTGCCGTTGTATTCGACAAGCCCGGCCGAATACAACGGCAGGTCGACCCAAACAAATCTGCCGAACCTAATTGATTCAAACGTCGAACTTGGCACATATAAAGTTCGACGTTTGAACCGGGCATTAAGGTCATTAATATTCTCCCCGTTCAGTAAACAAAGTTACTTTCTAACTCTAAATGATTCCCGTAAAATGTGAAATCTAAGAGCGAGTAAAAAACTATTTCCATGCCTGAGATTTAGTTTTCAAAGCAGTCAGTAAATACTACCAGTGTACTAGATAATAACACCAGGGAACTGGGAAAATATATTCAAATCCTTGAAGAGACTGAAATAGATTTCATTTTTGTAAAATTGTGCTTCCTACTTCGACTTTCAACTGTGCTGGTGGAGTTTCTAAGTGTTTCATAACCGCGCCTGAAAGTTAAGGGCTACAAGTTTTATAAGGTTTATTGTAAACTGATGCATGATAAGTGTGCAAAGTTTATGTCTCGCATCGCTTCATAGTAAGCTTTGGTTACCTTGTCAGTTCTGTGAATCGAATACCACTCATGCAATGTAGAGTATGTGACGTTAGATTCTCGCAGTCGTGCTTGCATGACAAGTGCTAAATCGTAAAATAACAGTCATAATAGGATCAGTCATATCTCATGTATTTTTCACGCACTGGAATCTGTCCTGCTGGCTAATTTTCTTCTCAACATACAGCTGAACATACCGTCTCATGATATCATTCTAACTCAGCTGCAGAGACGAAATCATTACAGGGGCGTTTAAACTACGTCTGTGATGCATGCACATCTACCGACGACAAATATTAAAACACAATTCATTCTTGAGCTTGGATTTTGATTGATGTTTTATACATATGCTGTGATTGAATAACAGTGAAATGAAACACGCATTGCACAACACACTTCACTGACGCCTTTTATAGGTTTAATACTTTTGGGGGGTCTCTATACCTGAGTTCGATGGGGAAGCTTTTAGCATCCTAGCTGCATCGTCAATGAAGATCATTGTACTGCCAGAATATTATTTGTTTACCGATGACTGGCCCATGAAAACCATTGATACTTGCGGTGAACTTAAGTCAACAATTAACAATTCCGTCACTAAACTGCGTTCAAATCAATTCTGTTTTCTGTTAATATTTTTAATATATATTTTAGAGGAGTTTTATTCTGTTAACTCTTAGCCCGTTATCTAATCACTGTAGCTGAGGAATCCTACAGACACTTGCAATTTTTAGCTTCTGCGTAACTTCTGGCAGACTCCACAGCAGAACTAAACAGTTCCGATGATCTCTAATGATTCACCAGCCCTAGATTGTCTAATGTTTTCAGCTGGATTTGAACTGATGAGATTCATTTTTAAAACACTCAGGAATTTCGGCTATTAAAGCCGTTCTAGAATGGCCAAAGAATCAGGTCCTACAAGAGTTCAAGAGTGTCTGAAAATTAATACTAACCTGAGCTAAGGGTTTGGTTGAAAATCCTTTGTAAAATCTGCAGAATTTTCAGAGTTGTCACCTTAATCTTGACATTTAATTTTAAAATTGACCGTTCAATCTAAGATAAACATTTCCCTGACGTCACAGATCACTAGCCTTGTGTAGTGACAAATCCTTCAGTAAAACCCACTCAACAACTTGATCAAGCGGTCGGTTATGGCAGCTGTAATGTAGACTCTAATGTGACGCTCTATAAATGCGGAATAAGTGCTTAAGTTTGACAATTGAGTTAAGCCAAAGAATTTCTCCTTACCTGCTGTATAGTCATTAAGAACCTTAAGAAATGGTACGGCGACGCCAAGAACGACTACTGATAAAAAAGGGATTAACAATTTTCCTTTGAATTTCATAACTACTGACCTAGATTTGTTCAGCCCGTCGATGGGTCTAAATCCTTGCTATAACTAAATATGTAACCCCAGCGATCAACTTCAAAGGAATCTACGAAAACTTAGCCGTCGCGGCTCACGTCGTACAACCTCTGTTAACCAGCCACTCTGGGAGACGAGACAACTGGCCGCTTAAGGTAGCCGTTTACAGAAGTTCACCCGATGGGCGTGGTCTAGTTTTTATTTTATCCAGCAGATATAACAACAACCAAATGCAAGTGGAGAAAAGTGAGTAGACCAATAATGGCTATAACACGGTCCATAAGGTTAACAAAAGCCAAAGAAACGATTATGTAATAATGTGTGCAGAGGAGACGTGTCTGTCAATCCAACACTTGCTTGTGTACTGTATTAAAACGCTTCGAGAGTTTTGTGATTCTTTCATTTAACGCTGCTGGAAATGTGTTTTTATAGTATTCCACATTGTTATTCTTTCACCTTCATCTGGCAAAAAATGTCCAACTTCAAATATTCGTGTTCGTTTAATCGAGAGGTGTGAAACAAAACCAAATTACCTTTGGGTCGGCAAGAAGCTTGCCGCAGCCACATAATAGAGGTCAGTGGCTATTAATAGGTGTGTGTAGTGTGTAGCCGACAATTTTTTTCCGGGACTTTGGCCGCTAGCCGCCAAATAAATGTTGGTTGCTTAATAGGGCGCCTCTTATTAGAGCTCCGACTGTACCCAAAGCATAATCATTTGCCGTCGTTTTTCAGAGTACGTCTAAGAAAGACACAATGCACGTCCACAGCCCGGATCGTGCTGCTCATTAAACCTTTTATTTGGCAACGTTCTCGTTTCCTTTGTCGTCCTGGCTTACTTAAGCTCACTTTTGTTCATCCGTATATTCGTTTGCGATAGTTTATGATGTAAAATTTATTTCACAGGAATTCAAACTGTGAAATCTTAAAACAGATTAAAAGGATTAAAATGATTCACGGATATTGCCTCCTTAGCTTACTTGCCCCAGAATGATATTTTAAAATAAATTCGCGTAACTTCCAAACGGAAATGCCTTAAAGGGGGGTTTACTGGAGACTTAAGTGGCCATTAAATATCGGAAAATTCACTTCATAACTCACTTGCTCAGTCAGCTTCGTACGGGGGTTTAACAAGAGGGCTTACAACCCAGCTGAGGGATAATTATATCCGGGAGAGATAATGAACGGAACAAATATCCGTTACCGCACTAACTGAAAGTCTTTATCAGCATGTTTTCCTCTAGTAATCAGCGATAAGTTTGGCGTATACTACAGTGGTACATCCACTTACATGTAATAGCCTGTTGAGAATGATTCTCCAGGACAGAATATCATTGTTGCTACTCAACTGCAGCAATGTTATCACAAATACAAAGGTGAGTTTTCCAGTATGGAGCTGCGGATTCAAACAACATAGTCACCAGGATTACTGGATGCCGCTTGTTTGTTAGTATGGGTAATCAAATGGTGACGAGTGAAATTAGGAAACAATTTCACGCGCGTTTGTCAAATTTCGACAAATTTTGACAAAACGCAAGTGAAATTATTTCCTTATTTCACAAGTATACCATTTGATTACCTTTTAATATCCTGGGTGGCAAATTACGCTTACAGTCGTTGGTTTTTAACTTGTTTATTGTAGTGGCAATTTTGTAATTTCACCTGTGAAATTACAAATTAACGCATGATATTAAAATCGACTTTTGTTTTAATCGGAGATAGCACAAGAAAGACTCCAGAACCACGCACACACTAAATTACAGTGATATTAACCCCTTGACTGAGCAGGACGTACCTATAGCTAGCACGTCCTGAG
This sequence comes from Catalaphyllia jardinei, assembly GCA_022496165.2. Lineage (NCBI taxonomy): Eukaryota > Metazoa > Cnidaria > Anthozoa > Scleractinia > Caryophylliidae > Catalaphyllia > Catalaphyllia jardinei. Next base: position 49,226,533 of record CM042746.1, read on the forward strand.
TGGTCGTGCTCTTTGTACCACAATTGACGGCATCAACTTCAATGTCGCCAGTTTTTCTTCATAAGCAGATGGTAGAGCTAGGACAGCTCTATCTACGCAATGGTCATTACTGGGTATCGACTGGATTCTGACGCAGCAAATTAAAAAACAACGTTATAAGTTTCGGTGCAAAAGTGGTGGTAAAACGGCTCATAGTACCTGTAATTGATCAAGGTCCCATTTCTAGGCTTTGCCCATAATTAACATACAACTTTTTATGGAAGCCAGAAAGAATACGCAATGCAAAAGGTACCGAGACTAAAATGGCCGGGGAAAAAGGAAAGGAAAGAGGCAAGAAAAGAATTCGGAACGGGTAGTCATCCCAATTTTGGTTTATGCGCATGCACCAATATTGGACATCATTTATTATTAATTCACGAAAGGGTCAAATTTGAATGAGAGCTCAAGAATGGGCTCAAATTGGTCAAGTAGCGTTTATAAAAATTGCTTTACCGCTTTATAGATGTCAAAATCTTACAACCTGCGCATGGCATTTTGAAGAAAAATGATATACCTACAATTTAAGCCTAAAATGAAGAACATTGGGCAAGTGGAAGGACTATTGTTTCAAACTTGAAAGTACAACAAAAACACGGAATTTCAGTACGAAAACAATTTTCGAACGTGATTTTAAGAAAATTGTATACTGTTTCAAGGAAACCTACGCACTGCAAATGTAAGATACAACTTCTCTTTAACAAAATCCGTTTTCATTTTGAGCATTTATTAATAACAATCACTGTTGTTTTGAGTTTTAAAACTGCCGGCTGGGGTGGCATTCGAAAATGGCGCTTCAGGAGTAAACGAGCTATTGTTTCAAGTGCAGGAGTTAATAACAATGGTTGCCAAGACTAACACAACACCCACTCAAGGAAACTACTCGGTCGTAAAATAATTCACAATTCCCGCGAATTTTAAAACCGATCACAATGCACCCGGCCATCTGATTTATCCAAACTGTCGGCAAGATCTCGTATGGGGGGTGTAGCCACGAGAGTTAAGTTTTTGGTTTTTTTGATCACCTTTTTTCTGTTTGTTTGGGTTTATTGTTAAAGGTTAATTTTTGTCTACATTTTTGTGCAGTTTTTATATGCAAAACAGTTTTTTCGCGTCGTATTATGCAATACTCTATTGTTTATTACGTAACCTCATTAAGTCTATTCTTTTAGTTCAAAATTCCGTTTTATAGCGTTGTAGTTTGTTAGTTGTATTCAGTCGTTGTCAGTTCCGGAGTGCCGTACAGATCTTGTAAGTAGTCTCGTTTATCCTTTTATTTTTTGCTGTTTTTTCATATAGATAGTTTTCACTGTCACGCAATAAAAAAATAAATCGAAAACCATCCAGTGGAAAAAGCCAAGAAATCGTGATGTTGTAGAAGATAAATAAAGAGGACACTTCTCCAAGTTTTAGGCCTGCGCGTTTCCCCAAACTTCAGATATTCGTCGAAATGTTTCGCAGAAATTTACAGAGCCCAGTAAAACGCCATGTTGGTGTACATCTTTGGTACACCGATATGGCCGGCGGAAAATAGTGTCAACATCTGGAACTTACTTTGGCTATCTAGGGGAGTGATCATCTCTACTGAACAAACATGTATTTACCTAAGCACTTTCCCTAATGCTTTAACTTCTAAAAAGGCCCAAAATCATGAGATAAGTATACATTTTTCAACAAACTCGACGGTCGCCTTGTGTCACGCACTGCCATAACTCAGAAATTCAAAATGTTCTGGTTTCCAAACGAAGCACGCTATTGAGCTTTAAAATTGCAAACAGATATAAATTTACCGCCTCTTATACCTGATGAGGATGAAACTTTCGTAGCTCTTTAGTTTTGGATTTTAGAAAATGATGACGTCACGTGAAAACGATCTATTGTTGTATTTTCGGTTTTTCTTTAAGTTTAAGTTCGTATTTATTAATTTCTGTATTTGTTATTTGGTTTAGTGAATCGTTAGATTAAAGACGAATATCAAGGCGTACTGGAGTGTTATTTACAGGGGGATTCATGCTGACGTCATCGTTTACATTTTTGCTCATTTGCATATGGCTTTGCGTACAGAAATAGACATGTTAGATATGAATTGACTCCAGGTAGCTAAAGAGCTAGTAAAACTTAATACATTCTGAAATTCTTAGCTCTTTGTGTGTAATATTGAAGGAGAAATTGTCTTTCAAAAACTGCAAAATTTCTGGGTGGCGAAAGCGCTAATGAGCTCATACATTCTTTGTAAAATTTTTAGTTTTTAAACCCGTGTTGGACAAAAAGTACACGATACATCAGACTCATATTCATTGGCAGAGTTAATTGTACTATGACCTTTCAATATTCACAACTGATTTATTTGTAGCTCCATCAGAAACTAATGAGGCAAATATTGTAAACAAGGATTCCCCTATGATACGGTAAGATAGAGTAGATACGGTATTGTAGATTTTTGTACCTAATCTTCAGGAAATCTATATGTTTGGTACAGAATAGCTTTTTCAGCAAAGCTTAAGCTCATTCAGCGTCACGGCAGCGCCAAATGGCTGGTTTAATGGTTAAAAACGGCATTTTTGGGGTGAAAATTGGCAGTCAAAGGGGTTAATTAGGTTAACTGCCACGATTTGAATTGTTGACTGTTGACTGACTAATGTTTTTTTGTTTGTTTCGGTTTGCTTGTTTTGTTTGTTTTCTTGTTTTTGTTTTTGTTTGTTTTGTTTTTGTTTTTTCCTCGCCGCAAAGTGATTCGTACAATTTGTTTAGCCGGCATGAAAAGAAAACTGTGCTGTTGAAGCTCGCCATTTCAGGAGAGATTAAAAAGCTCGAAATAACAGATCCTAGAGCGGGATAGAAGGAATATGAAAACAATTATTGATGCTAGCGAATGAACAAAAAGCATGAAAATAAAATATGACTTTTGCTTTACATCAACCAGACACAGAGAAACGACGTTTTTGGTTTTTTTGTTGTTGTTGTTGTTTTGTTTTGTTTTTGTTTTTGTTTGTTACAGCACGCTTTTATTCAAGAAATATCCGTATTTTTTATTGACGAGAAGGGCCGAAAGAGAACACAAAGTGAAACTGTAGAGTTTCAGCCATGTTGTCAGAGTCTGATGTTTATTTTTATACCATTGGAGTTTGAAAAATAAAGGTTTGATTTAAAGCCTAGCCAAGGGGAAAAAAATCAGTTCTCATTAGCTGGAAATTTGAATCCACCGATTTCGAAATATCCCATGAAACGAGACGGCAAATGACTAAGAACACCGTGAAAAACCTGAGGCGTGTAAATAAAATTATTGCATGAGAAATAATATTAAGCACGCTACACTATACATCCACATGCATGACATTTACTCTCACAATAGAGTAGCCGCTGACTGTAATATTCGCGGAAAACAATATGGTGGACGAAGTGACGGGTGAATGAGTTTTTTCCTACAAAGATGTCTTTCAAAAGAATTGGCGATGATCCTACAGCTCTTAGAGTGCAGAAGGTTTGTACACTCTTATATCCTATTGTGCTGAGAGGTTTTTCAGGGTGTGGATGGAACTGGACATAAAAACACCATTTTTGGCCGGTATAATATAAGACTGCGGACTACAGTCCGTGGTGAATTCGAGTAAAATGAAGACTGCAGACGGCAGAATTTTTAAGTGGATATCGGTACCACTTCCATTATCAATTGGTAGCCGTAGACAAGCCAACATCATCGTTACTTGAGTGATTTTCAAGGTAACCGGAGCGTTATTCAAGCTAACGAGTCGAGAGAACAGTTTTGCATTGTTGGTTAGTGGAAACGGTTTGAATAATAACGCCTCATTTCATTTAAGTCCCCCCCCCACCCCCCCACCCCCCATGACCACCAAAATTTAATAGATGTCGGGCATTTATTAGATCATTTACGGTATGTATACTTGCAGTGAGGGGTGTACATGTATATTGTTTTTATTTTAGTGTATGCCTCTTTATAGAAACAGAGAGTAACTGAGCTTTTGTTAGAAGATATTCCTGAAGATGAAGCCACACTTTTGAAGAATGGACGGTAAGAGTTTCAGTTAATTTCTACAGATTTCTTGCAAAAAGAAATAATGGAATGTACTAGTTAGTTTTATTTCAAACTCAAGAGACTGAGACGTTTCCAAACACTGAGAGGAGAGAACTGAAAATATAATAATATTATATGCATTGGTCCGAGTATTTTTTGTTGAACTTAAGGTATTTAGAGCTTTTTGATATATCTTCTCAACTTGAGCTAAAACTAAGGAGAAATGGAGAAGTTAAAATATGATATAAATCTTATGCTTGTATCCAGATTCTGCTTTGGTTATGAGTGCCTTTGTGTAAACTCAAGATGAATTTTTATTGAGTTTGAGACGTGTACATGTACAAACTTAAATGAAATATCAGAAACTGAGCTGTTTGTCAGTTGCGTAGTATAGTTAGGGTGGGCCCTGGACCCTGGTCTGCATATGTTAGGGCGCGCACTACACTCTGGGTTGCATAATAAAGTAGCGTGTGTTCTTGTCCAACATGGCGTCGTGTACTGCTTCTCAACTTGGTGTCAGGAGTTTTCGTAACTTCACGCCCCATCTCTTGGTCCAGCCTCTTTAAGCGACGGATTCTGCAAGTGGTATTTTAGACGAACGCTCTCGACGACATCTGGTTGCCAAACAAATTTGGTTGAAGTAAATATGGCCGAAAGCAAACCGCCAAAACTATCGCTCAGCGAAGATAATGCAGCGAGTGTAAGAATATGGTGCCTACTACAGCGAGCCTGGAGGGACGCCAGCAAAAGTCCAACGACTCCAGATCATTGGGTCGCTGAAAAGGCTCAGTCGGAAATTGCGGCTTTCTTTCTCGCTCTCCCAGATGATGATTTGGAAGTTTTCGACACCACAATCATCGCGAAAATGACAACAACGGAGAAAAAGCAACCCTGGATATATCAGCAGCGCCTAGAGGATCATTTTGTCGGCCAGGACAACGTAATGCCTCAACGGCTAGCTTTTTTCAACTGCACACAAAAACCTGACGAGTCTGTGACAGACTTCGAAACCCGGATTAGAAGCACTGCCCAAAGGTCCAGATATTCTGAGATGACGGACCCACTTCAGGAGCTTATGCGTGACCGCCTGTGCACGGGCGTTCACAACAAAGACCTTAGAGAACTGCTTCTTCACCATTACAAGGAAGACGGCAAAACACCCTACACATTTGATGAACAACTTGCCCGGGCAAAGTCTTGGGAAGCAGCTCACAATACCAATATAGCTATTATGCACTCTGTCAACCCGAAACTCGAAGAGCAAGTCAATCAATTGACAAAGAAATCGATACAATCCCCCCGTGGGAAATGTGGCTGGTGTGGAGCCCAAGGCACTCCCGTAAGGACTGTCCAGCAACCAGACCAGGTACTTATTGCACTAATTGTTATATGACTGAGAACCATTTGGCTAAGGTGTGCAGGTCCCCTAAAGACAAGTTTAAGTCGGAGTTTGAAAAAAAAACAAAGAAAACACAAGCCCCCTCCCTCTCGGCGCTCAGACACTGTTCACCAGTTCTCTCAAGGAAATGGTGCGTCTGCAACATATTCTGATGATGATGATGACTACGTGGTCCACTCATTCTCAGCCTTTGCTCTTCATGACGGCGCGGAGGATGACAAGTACTTCACCTGGCTCCCAGTTTCTGTTAGCCCAGAAAAGAGTATAAAGGTGCTAATGCAAGTGGACTCTGCAGCGTCCTGCAACACCTTGCCATCATCAGTTTTCAAGAAGATATCATCTGCGGCTCCGCTAAAGCCTTCCCATGTGAGGATATTTCCCTACTCTGGGGAAGCCATTCATCCATTGGGTAAAGTCAGTCTACCTTGCGAGGGAGTCTCGCGGTTTGAAACACTAGAGTTTCAAGTCATAGACTCGGCGTGCATTCCAGGCAAACCGGCTCTCATAAGTGGTAGAGACAGCAAGCGTCTCGGCCTGCTGAAATTTCACAAGAGTAGAGTATTCTCTTCGACAACCTCAGACGTCAAATTGCCTCACGTTCACCTGACTTCCTCAAACCAGACAACACTTCCTCAGTCAGCGGTCACAGCGGACCTGCAACCAGGCCACCTCCAAAAGGATCAACTGGTCATACTGTTTAAGGATAACTTTGAGGGTCTGGGAACTGTCGGTCAGCCAGTCCGTTTGACCTTGGATCCTGATGTTCCGCCCTGCCATGCAGGCGTCCATAGAGTACCACTGGCGAAACTTGAAAAAGTGAAAGCAAAACTTGACGACATGGTGGAATGTGGTAAGCTCAAGAAGGTGGGCCAACCCACTAATTGGTGCAGCAACATGACGGTCAGAGAAAAAGTCCTCCCTGATGGCACCACCAAGGTACGTCTGTGTCTAGATCCTAGCCAAACGTTGAACAAAGCCATCATAATTCCGCGCTACCAAATTCCTACTGTCCAGGAGATACTTCCGCGGTTGTCAGGGAAAAAGCACAAGACGTTCTCCATATTTGATGCCCTGGATGGCTTCACCCAAGTTGTGCTAACAGATGAGTCCAGCCTGCTCACCACCATGCACACGCCCTGGGGTCGATATTGCTGGCTCCGCCTTCCTTATGGCATTAGTTGTGCTCCAGAGGAATTCCAGTTACGTATGCATGAGGCTCTTGAGGGTCTGCAAGATGTGTACTGCATAGCTGACGATGCCCTTGTCGTGGGCCAAGGCGACACAGTAGAGGAAGCAAACAGAAATCATGATCTCAATGTCCTCGCGTTAATGAAGCGTGCTAGGGGTAAAAACCTGAAGTTCAACCCACAAAAAATTCAGTTTAAGTTGTCGAAGATCACCTTCATGGGCCACGTGATATCCGACCTGGGAGTGAGACCGGACCCAAGCAAGGTCAAGGCCATCTCTGACATGCCATCCCCTACTGATAGGCAAGGTGTGATGCGCTTCTGCGGCATGGCGAACTATTTGAACACTTTCTGCCCTAACCTGTCGCAAGTGATCAAGCCTCTGTTTGACCTCACTAAGCAGGATCGTGAATTCATCTGGTCAGACGTTTACCAAGAAGCATTCGCCAAAGCAAAGCGACTCATTGCGAGTGCTCCGTGCCTGGCCTATTTTGATAACAATAGGCCCGTTACCCTCCAAGTAGATGCCTCACAAGGTGGGCTAGGGGGAGCCCTTCTCCAGCCTAATGATTCCGGAGATCTTCAACCAGTGGCTTACACATCCTGCAAGCTCCACCCTAATGAAGAACTGTGGGCTCAAATTGAAAAAGAGTGCCTAGCCATAGTATCGGCATGCGACAAGTGGGACCTTTGGATTTATGGCCGCGAAGTGAATGTGCAGACAGACCACCAGCCTTTAGAAACTATATTCAAAAAGCCTCTACACTCTGCGCCTCGCCGCCTTCAGAAAATGATGATGCGGCTGCAACGCTACAACATCAGAGTTGCATACAAGAAGGGTACGTCACTCATGTTGGCTGACACCCTCTCGAGAGCCCCCCTCTCAACCATCAATGACTCCAAGCAGACCAACTTTGAGATCTTCAGGATTGACATAGACAGCAACATCACGAACCCTCGAGTCACCTCAGAGACATTGAAAGATATCAAAGCTGCTACAACGAGTGACCCTACACTTTGTAGCCTGAACAGGGTTATAATCACGGGCTGGCCTTCAAGAAAATCAGAACTTCCCCGAAGTCTACACCCCTATTGGAGCTATAGGGAAGAGCTTACCTGTCAAGATGGTGTCATCTATAAAGGGACACAAGTACTTATCCCTTTGGCAAAAAGAAACTTCATTCTGCAGAAGGCTCATGCTGCCCACTTTGGAGCTGAATCAAACATACGTCTCTGTAAGGACACTGTATTCTGGCCAGGCATGAAGTCTGATATTCGGGAAGTATGCCGCTCGTGTGGGAAGTATGCACAGTTCCAGGTACAGAATGCTAAGGAACCCATGAAGTCGCAGCCTGTTCCAGAGTACCCCTGGCAGCTTGTTAGTCAGGATCTTTGTGCGTTTGAGTCGAGCAACTACCTCGTCACAACAGATCATTACTCAGATTTCATTGAGGTTGATGAGCTGGAAAACACTCTGTCTGCCACCATTGCGGCCAAAACTGAAGCCCATTTTGCCCGTCATGGTGTTCCAGAAACGATCTTAACTGACAATGGACCTCAATTTATTGCATCAGACTTTGAGCGGCTCTGCCAAAGATACCGGACAAACCACGTCACTAGCTCACCTTACTGGCCCAAGGGAAATGGCAAGTCTGAAGCGTCAGTAAAAATCGTCAAGCGTATCTTGAAGAAGTCTGGGAAAAGTGGCCTGCATGAAGCTCTCCTTATCTACAGAAACACCCCCCAAGAGGGGCATCTTTTGAGCCCAGCACAAAGGAGTATGGGACGCCGCACCCGTGGCCTTCTTCCTATGTCTAAAGAGCTCTTGTTGCCGAGCGACAGCACTGCTGAAGTAGTCCGAGAAGCCATTGCGACTAAACAAGCTAGGGCTAAACAACACTATGACACAGCCGCTAGTAGCACTCTACCTTCATTAGAAATTGGCGATTTTGTTTACGCCAAGCCGGCCCCTCATCACAAGTCCGGTCCTTGGCTCTATGGTCTTGTGACTGCCATTCCGGCTCCTAGATCCTACATTGTGGAAACGCCTGCAGGTTTAACCAGACGGAACCGGGCACACCTGCGTCTTGCGGCACCGCCGCCTCCTGGTGCCCTAGTACCGAGGTCATGGGTGGATAAGCTGTCCCCCAGTTATGTGCCGGCAGCGGAACACTCAGCGCGTCTGCCAACCACTCCGCGAGTTGCTCCACCTGTCAATCCGCCCTGCATTCCGCCTTCCACTCCACCAGTTGTGCAGCCGTCCGCCTTCAATGAACCTCCGATGCAGAGTGTCACGATGGAACCACCTCCGGATCCAGACCAGGCTATGCCTGTTCCATTAGCAACGACCGTGGAAGATTCAAGGGTGTGCTCTCGCTCAAGCTCAACTGCCAAGCGGAGCCAAGCAAGCGTGTCTGTGACAAAAACCCGTTCGGGCCGAGTTTCCAAACCGCCTACACGATTGGACTTGTGAACTCCCGTGCAAGCCGTCAGTGACATTAAACTGGTCGATACGAGATACACAAGTTATTATCAATGGGCTTTTCTCTAAGTCTTAATTTTGTTAATTTTCTTTTCTTTTCTTTTCTTTTCTTTTCTTTTTTTTTTTGGTTGTTGAACATTTGTAAGGACACTTTTGTTTAGGAACTTTGTGACCCATTGTAGCTGTGGCACAAGACTCGTTTGGAAATCACTAAAGGTTTTGTTCAAGTTGTAGCTTCAAAAAAAAAAAAAAAAAAAAAAAGGAAGGGAGATGTTAGGGTGGGCCCTGGACCCTGGTCTGCATATGTTAGGGCGCGCACTACACTCTGGGTTGCATAATAAAGTAGCGTGTGTTCTTGTCCAACATGGCGTCGTGTACTGCTTCTCAACTCCTGTGCAGGACTGAATCCAACAGAGCAGTTACAGCACCTTACAGTATTCAGCCGTGTGGCCTCTAATAATAATAATAATAATAACAGCAACAATAATAATAATAAGAAGAAGACGAAGAATAAGAATAATGATAATAAACAATAACAATAACAACAACAATAATAATAGTAATAATAATAATAATTCATTCCTACAGTGTTCTTTTAATACTAAATGGCCTTTCTTTTGCTCACTGTAGGTTTGCCTGTCTTGTATGTAAACATTGTCCTGTTTTTGACACAGTGGCAGTATTAAGCATTCACCGACAAGGCAAGAAACACTTATCAAGTGAGTTGAAAAAAATTAAAAGGATCTGCGTATATATTGAGCTGACATAACATTTGACTTGTAACCCACGGAACTGTTTGCTGGTCGCATTGCTGAGCTGATTTAAATTGTCATGATTGTCTTTTTTGCCTGGACAGAGCGTGAAAGAAATTAGATATTGAAACATGTTAAGAGTAAAGTCTGGAAAAAGATCTTGGCTTGTGTGGCATTCAAATTTCATTTTCACCCTGTGCCCAACTAGGGAACCTTTCCATAGGCTATTGTTATTGATCCAGATTTTTAAAAAATCTTCATGCACATCACATACATGAATTCCAACCAACCTCTGTATTAACCCACAGCCAATTGCAGAAATGTGAGAGGACTGGGACGAGTTTCTTATATTGTCTAAACATTTCAACTGAAATGTTTCTGAATGAAAAGGTACCCGGCCAAGTTTAAGAGTTTTCAGCACAAAATTGTTCAAATGGGAGCCTCGTAAAAGTTGCAAAATTCCATACAAATTCCTTTAATTTTGTGGCTTGTCTACCCAATCCATACTAACTCTCTATTTTAGGTGATATTTCAAGAGCTACCATTTTGCCATTTTCCTCCTCTAAATAGTTCTATGCTTGGTAAAGACTCTTAAATTTAGTTCATCTCTCATTTGAATATCTTAGCTTTTCAAACGGAAAACAACCCTACTCTTTCCCAGTCCTCTTGTGTTTCTGCAATTGCCTATTGACTCCCAGAGGTTTTTGCCAAAAATGCCTGTTTGGACATGCAATGGGTTTATTGCATGGACACCAAAACACCCTCCACTGGAGACTGAGCGTATGTTCATGTACAGTCATAATATTAAAGTGGTACTATGATCAAATGTTTACCCCTTGTTTTTTTGAGTGTAACATAGAATTACATGAAAGAAAAAAAAACGCTGTTTACCATTTGCAAATATCTGAATTAGTTCCAGAGATATTAAAGTTTGAAAAATGGGTAAAATATGCAAATGAGATTACTGATCACATCATACATTCAACCCAATATTATATTGAGTATGTAAATAGAACAATCTTGGCCAGTTTGCAGTGCAGAACATTGAAACCTAACAGGCTAATAGTTCTACAGGAGACACACCTGCGACTATAAAAAATTCCATTTCCATGGCAACTCACTCCTTTCCAGTCTCCACCCACTTGATTTTGATATGCTAGTGAATTTCAGCTTGAAAATGTTAAACAAGGCCACAAACTCAAGCTAACATATTAATATGCTTGCTGGATCATGCATATGAAGTGGTGTTAGCAAATATCAAAATGGAACGCCAAAGATGGCCAGAAAAGCTTTAAACATGGGGGAGGTCTGGAACCCAGTATGTTGCCATGGTAACAGAACTGTTAAGCTCATATTGTGGATCACATTAAGTAGAATCGTACTGCAAAGAATCAAACATTTCTGATAAAAACTGCCTGAGATATCTGTTTTCATCATATTTGAACAAAATCTGGTTGAGTGTATGACGTCATCCCTTGGCTAATTTGCATATTTTAAAAACTTGAATATCTCTCGAACGAACAGAGATATTTGAAAATAGTAAACAGCATTTTTCTTCTCATGTAGTCTATGTTTAAAAATGGCTTAAATAGGAAAGATGTGATTTTAGTCATAGTACCACTTTAAAATTATCAATACTTGCTTATATCTTTTAACTACCAGATGCCAAGGTGAGACTAGAGAAGTTAAGGGAAGATGCTGAATTGCAGCAAAAAAGAGAACACATGAAATACATAGAGACGCTTGCAGCTGATCCCAGAGAAGAAGCAGCACCGCTACTGAAGATTACACAACAGAAAAAAGAACTTGCCCTTCAGGGCGCAACAGAGTTGATTTTAAAACAAGGTTCTGAGGAAGAAAGAAAACCAAACAATGTGCCTTTCTTTCAGTCTAGGAAACCTGGTGAACTAAGTATAAAGGATGCCACAACAACTACCGGTAGCTTAAAAGGAACAGAATTAAAGAAAACTTCATCAAGTTCAGAGAAGGGTAACAGGCCAACAGCTGACACTCAGCTCCTCACAAAGTCTCTGAAGAATGATCAACCTGTGAAATCTTCAAATGCAAAATCTAGTTTAACTAGTCAGAAAAAGGCAGAGTTAAGTCCTAGTGAACAGGCTAGGAGAGAGCACTTTTCTCGCCTGCGACAAGCTGGATGGATCATGGGTTTGGATGGAAAGTGGTATAAGGACGAGGATGCTGAGTTTGATTCCGATGAAGATGAACCACCTCCTCCACCATAAGCTGAGATAAACAACATTTTTTCATTGTTCAAGAGTAATAACAAACTATAAACTATAAGGTCATCAAGTGTAATTATCTTCCAATAGTAAGAAGACAACTGCAAGAGATACAGCTGTAAGATCAAAGTGGAAAGCAAAAATTGCTGACCTTTCTACCAGGCCAAGGTTGTTCAAAAGGTGAATAATGCTATCCACTGGATAAATCACTATCCAGTGGATAGCGTGGTTTGTTTTGTCAACACTTACCCACTGGATAACAATTTATCCATTGGATAGAATCATCCAGCCTTTGATCAACTAGGACCAGGGCTGTTATAAATGGCCATAACCCTTAAGAGACCTGTTATGGCTGAGTATTGTTGATGGACCCTTGGACTTACCTGTAGTTGATACAATGCATTCATAAAGTAACACATTTGTTACAGGTGTAAAGATCAAGGCTACAGTTGTACACATGAATCAAAATTTGAAGACAGCCCTGTCTACCATGTGACAAGTGCATGTATGTTGCTCTTCAGAGATGTAATAGTCCTGTGCTGGACTGTAACAGTTGGTGTCACAACCTTCAAGGATACTGACAATGCCTTACAAAATTGATAATGGAATCTACAGATTAGTCATCTAAATTTTTCTGATTTTGACAATTCAGATGAAGACAACTGCATGTCCATTAAAAATGAGTCTTGATTTTATTGATTTTATTTCAATCTTTTACTTTGAGTAGTAACAACGTCAGTTGTTACTTTCACATCTCTATCGAGCATTAGATGTACAATACATACATAGTTAGATGAACCATAAAAAGTGTGTTCTTATGAATTCATGTTTTTAACCAGTGCAGAATGTTACACTTGATCAAACATACAAGTTTATGGTAAACCCTCTTTAACAGGTTCATTGAATTTTAAAAAAGAGCGCTGTAGCCCTGATAATTTATGTGTACTACGTGTAACAACTCATACTGGTAAATGCATGTAATATATGCTATGAATTAGCTAAAAAAGTATTTATAGCTCTGTTATTCAAAATTTCATAGGCTTCTATTAAACTTGATTCTGTATATGTACACTGTATCATGATACACCTAATTCATACACCTATTGGCAGGAGGTCTTGCATGTGCATTTATATGTACCAGTGTTAAGATAAGTGGCATGCACCTTAATTTACTGGTAAACAAGATTTTAAAACTGTACAAGTCAAAGTATCATTATTCTTATATAATACACAGTTTTTTATTCTCTCTAAAATATCACTCAGCAGATTTTGATCATGGTTTCCAAGTAATAACTTGAACAGCAATCTGTGCAGCTTTCCTCACAGCTGGACTGTCATGATCATGGATGAGTTTTGACACCTGAGGCAGAAATCAAGATGACAGGAGATTTATTCAAAATGGCACAAATGTTCAGTAGATGTGTCTCCCACAAAGGTTACAGTTTGACAGTAGCTACATGTAGGCTACAGGTCTGAGTTGTTCAAAAGGTGACTAATGCTATTCATCAGATAAATCACTATCCAGTGGATAGCGTGCTTTGTTTTGTTAACACTTATCCACTGGATAGTGATTTATCCAGTGGATAGCATTATCCAGCTTTATCCAGCATTATTATATGGCAAAATAAATCAAGCACTCTGATTGGTTCCTTCTTGGTCAGGATTTTGCCATACGGACTGTTTCCATGGAAATGGTCATCAGCTGTGTATTTTTTTGTTTTTGGATGCTGGCAAATTCAAAACACGTATGGCCTGAATGCGATATAATAAACTACTTACTAACCTAGCTAGCTAGAGTCATACTGGGGAATGTTGGCCCTCAGTCGTTTTTTGTACGGACCGAGGGAAGCGAGGTCCCTACTGCCATGACCTCGGGCCAATATTCCCCAGTACGGCCCTTGTGCTCGGTTAATAAATAGGGGATATTACACGGTGGCGAGAAGATATGAATTTTATTTTTGAGTGGCAAAACAATATTTTACGAATGAGCGCAGCAAGCGTTTTTGATGATTTTCTGAAGGTTTCCACCCACCTTCCGAAGATTTCCAAAGATTTTCTAAAATTGTTCCGAAGGCCAGACGAACATTCCCATACATTTTCTGAGATTTTCCAAAGATGTCCGAAGACTTCAGAGGAAGACCCGAAGGTGTTTCGATGATACACCAACGAATTTAAGTACAATTTAAGAGACAAACTTGATATCAATGAAATCATCAATAAACTCATGGGTGAGATTATGGAAAATAAACCACTCGGGTCCCAGATGTAGATTTTATGAATTTTATGAGTGGCATATTTAAAGTGCCCCTGTGATAAAAAAATCACTTCCTTTTTTTCTTGAGATTCTGAAAGTGTGTCTGCTTAACACTTGACTGGCAAAATTCTGACCTTTCATTTTTATCCAAAGGTCGTTTACTTTAAGTGTAAGTTTTGGATTTCACGATCCGCCATTACTCACGTTCAAACCTGACCGATTTGACCTCAGAGGGTTGGATCCGGCAAAAGTGACATCAAAGGCTCACCAGCTTAAAATTTCTGCGTGTGAACGCAGCTTATTATGTATGCAAAGTGCGAGTTTAAAAGTGTGAAAGCCCAAAACTCCCATGCTGCATATTAATTTTGCAGCGTACACACGCATCGCATTCTTAAACTAGTGAGCCTTTGACGTCATTTTCTTCTCGATCCAGCTCTCTCAAGAACTTAAATTTAGTAATGGCGGATCATTAAATAGGAAAGTTCCAGTTAAAATAAACAGGTGCCATTTTTAAATCAAGGATTAAAACTTGGGTCACTTAGTGTTTAGTTAACATAGTTTTGAAATCCAAAGGAAAAAAATAATTTGTTTTTTGTCACAGGGGCACTTTAAGCAATAGACCCCAAATTTTTGTGTGGGTTATAAGCTGATAAACCACGCGGGATGTTGGTAGAACACAAGAAAAATTTGTAAACCAAGAGCCGCAGGGGAGTGGTTTACGAAGTGGTTTATCAGCCTATAACCCATAAAAAACTTGTGGTCTATTGCTTTTGTATAATAATTCAGAAGACGCGCGATTTTTCCATGGGTTTTTTCGCACAATAACCCACAGCTGATTGACCAATCAGAGCGTGTGCATTGATTCGGTTATTGTATAATTTCTAGTAAAACACTCGTGTGCATATAATAAGAGGTTATTATCCAACTGAGGCCAGTCTAAGTTTATTCTGAAAAATCCAGAAATTACACATTACCTCATTTACTGAAGCCAGTAACGTTGTTCTGCCTAATGGAGCTTCAGCGAGCGTTGTAATTGCCTAAACAATAAGACGTAAGCTTAAATGAAAAATGTTGCACAGAATTAAAATAGCCTTCTGGTGGATTGTTACTCACATGTACCAACTGAAAATAAATAACTCCCCAAGATTATTCAGGAGTTTTCTATGAACACACAGAATCTCTTAGTCTTTCTCGATCATTTCCCATGGATGTTGGCTTGACTTTTAGGCACTTTCAGGGGTAATTCCAGTCACTGGAACAAAGTTTAGCTGGCTAGCCATTTTTATGCATCGAGAAGAGATACATGTACATGTATTATATTTGGATATGAGCATCCCAGGGGGGAGGGGAACTCACATATCAAAGGGGCAGGGATGCTTGTCAGAAATTTTGAATTAAACCCCTAAAGGTGACTGATCTGGGTGTGGTGCAAGCTTCTTTTGACCCCTAAAAGAGACCATGTCAGAAAGCAGACAAATATATATTTTTATATTTCTTCACATGCAACCCATAATGAGACCTTCACAGCTGAATATAATGGTATTTTGCCCATAACACCTTAAATTGCACCTAACCCCAAAATATTTTTTCGCTTAAATAAATCTTTGCACCTGTCTGAAACACATTGCACCTTTTTGCTCCTTTTTAACCTTAATCTTGACTTTTTACAGGCTGTAAAAGTCATAAAATCTGGCCATGATCTGTTCCATGACCGAGCAAGTAAGATGTATGGGTCTGGTCCTAGTTTGATGTCACAAACTTCTTTGCATGCATGTTTGCAAAGACTTAAAACCATGCAAATCAGTCTGTGACGTCAAACCAGGAATAGACCCATGCCTCTTACTAGCTCAGTCATGGGAAAAGTCAAGATTTAGTTTTAAAAGGTGCAGTGCGTTTTAAACAGGTGCAAAGATTTATTTAAGCGAAAAAAGTAGTTTGGGGTTAGGTGCACTTTAAGTGAGACCATAATCTGAAATTTGCACCCCTAAGCGAGATGACGAGCATCCCACCCTTTTCATCTGCGAGCCCCCCCCCCTTCCAGGATGAGCATGTACCTTTATGGAAAATAACAACATCCCAGATAAGGTTACTCTAAAAACTGATTTATAAAAGATTTCATTGATAACATCCAATTGATTTTGGACCTCCAAAAACAAACATGGAGATGTTTGGTTTTCTTCGTGGTTACCATGGGAACTAAATACATTTACCACTGAAAAAAACAACTATCTACTGACAGCTACTGTCTTTTATTTCTAGACAACTGAGTAAAGTTGGATGATAACTTACTTTAAGTGCATTAAGTCTGACTTCACTCTCTGAATCATCCAGCAACTTCACAAGGTCTGGAATTGCATTTGCCTCAATTGCAGAATTCTTCCCTTTAGTTGTTATTGTGATCCTTGGTAAGAACACAAAAATGTGATGTCATGTCATGTCATGTGATATGATGTGATGTGAATACTTTATTTACCCTCAGATTTTAGAGTAGCTTTATCATAGCTACCGGTAATATCTCCGAGCATTTCCCATCCCAACCCTCAGTACAACAACAAAGGCCAGACCACAACCCCAGGAACTTCATGCCCTACTCTTTACGATAAGCCTGTGGGATCTTTTACATCCCCTGCTAACCATAACATCGAAGATGCAGGAGACGGGACCAACAGTTTCTAGTCCTTATCTGAGAAAACCTGAACACCTAACCATTTGCAGATATAATATTATTAGAAACTTAAAGTTCCTATGAAGTAAAAAATAATTGCTGCTTATTTGAAAGGCTTTTCAAAGTAAAGAAGAATGGCATTTTCTTTTTGGGAATATCTTTTTTCTTCTAAGAGATAAATGAGGAAAGTGATGATGTCATAGGTGGTTCCACTAAAACAGTACAACACTCAATCAAGAATATCTCCAGAAATATTGGAGCAATGTTCTTCACACTTGGCACCAGAAACGTACATCACAAAAGAAACAGAATGACACCTACTATGTTGTTGCCATGGCAACAATCTCGGTGTCAGTCTCTCTCTGTGAAAAACCAAATATCCCCATTTGCAATCTTTTAAATTGTGACAGAGGGTCTACCTCCGCACTCAAATGGTTCCCTATTAGATTGTTGTAAGTGAATGATCCTTGTTTAGGATAAAATCTGGGAATTTTAGTCTTAATTAAAACAGGACCAGCGGCATAACTGTTGTCATGGCAATGGCACGACAGGTGTCATTGTGCTTCTTTTGTGATGTACAGTCCTGGTGGCAAATTTGAACGACACAGTTATAATATTTGCGTTTGTCAAAGAACGCTTTCCTAATGCAGTCGAAATCGACATTCTTGGAACTTTTGGACATGTATTCATCGTTACAAATTTCCCCCCCCCCCCAGAAAAATTCTTCAGATGCAAATGACATCATTGCAATCGACCATGTGCTATGTCTGTCTCACATTTTCTTTCACGTGTCGGCCTGCTTGTTATTATTATTTAACTATGGTCACAGCAAGTAAACTGGTACCGTAACTGAGACATGATAATACATGTGAGAACATGTGAGCATGCTATAGGCCATGTAGACTCTGGACTTTCTTACCATGGGCTCTCGATCGCAGAGGTAGCGTTGGATACTTTTGCTGTGGAATTTTGACGCTGAGTAGTATTATATTCAATAGTATGATGTTATTTAAAAGTTCATTCGGGCTCACGAAGAGCTTGTTTATTTTATATGTACACGAACACGATCGCCTAGCTAGGCTTTGGGATGTTAACCATGGAAACAGCTGTAATTCCCGGCTGCACTTGTTGATTTAGTTCCAATTTGCGAGAGAAAAGGTCAGTCGTATCCGTTCGAATATTATTTGGAATAGGTGGAAGAGTACTTTGAGGGCAAGATCCATAAGAGTGGACCTGAACCAGGGAACAGAAATGTAAATACTGTGTACTTTGTTAATCAGGCTAGGGGAAGTACTCGAATCAGTCCGGCACGGAGTTTGTTTATGATGAAGGAGCAAGATTGCAAATATTTAGTACTTATATTTGAGCTTCCTGCTTAGAATAATGTTCGTAAAAAAATTTACTTTTACAAATTAGCTTTTGCACTTAAACATTACAAGTTAATGTGACAATATTTAGCACCAAATCTGAAGGCTGATGTAAATATTTTAGTCCTATTAAACTTGTGAGTCTACGGAAACTGGGGCCGTCACGCAACATAGTTTGTACCGGGACCTCTTCAATCAGAATGGCATGGACTTTGTCACTGAAATATCTTTCTGTAAAACCCCGGTTGTTGATGGAAAAAAGGTTGGGTTTTAGAGGTTGAAAGTCAGCTAGGGAAATCATTTAAGGTATTGTTATAAAAGTTTAAATGGCATCGAATGCACTCTCATAATCTTTGATTACTACTAGTTGCTGCCGCAGCGAGTGAGCCTGAAGCGAACGAACGAGGCAGCTCTCTAATCAGCAGAAGATTACATTATAGGGGCTTGCAATCACTTTTTCTTACCAAACGCAAGGAATAATTGTGGTTATGTGCAAATGGGAGATTTAGGATGCGCAGTGGTATGCACAAGGAATTGTGGTTATGCACTAACGGAAATATTTTAGGGTGCGCAGTGATATGGCGCAAGGAATTGTGGTTATGCGCCAATGGATGATTTAGGATGCGCGTTGAACCATGTGCTTGCTTGTTTCTTAAAGCAGTGTCAAATTGTGGTGTGTGAATTGTATGCATTAACTTCATGCATCATGACGAATCGATGGCGAGGTGTGACAACGGTTACCGGTCCAAAGATGAGAGATTACCAATAATCTAATAACATTGTACCACAAGCCGAAGAGACTGAAATTCGTTCTACCTTGTTTAGTTGTGTAAAACACTCACACAGTTCGTATTACGTTGAACGATGTGCTGCACTGACAGAAGCCCTAAGATATCAGCTTACTTGTGTCAAAAATAAATAAATAAATAAATAATCAGCTATGAAGGCAATGCAAAGACTGCTGCACAATCACAACAAGAAAGTAAAGTAAAACAAAAAACAAGAGCGCGACATGTGTTGTTTTGAAAACCATGCTACAAAAAAAAAACATACGTGCATTTAATGTCGCTTGCCCAAGACAACGGAACATTTATCAAATCACGTCACCTACAACATGTAATTTGCATACAGACAGGCAAACGAACTTTGTCTGAGCAGCTTTTCCATCTCGACTACTTTACTCTTGTTCGAACAGCTTATTCACCTCGACTACTTTACTTGGCGGTGAGTTAGTTGGTGGCGAGATGGTTTCTTGGTGGCGTGTTGGTTCGTGGTGAGATCATCTCTTGGTGGCGAAACTCCCTGGTGGCGAGATAACCGGATACCGTGACAAGGGATCGAGACAATAAAGCACATACACATACGATTCACATCTAGCTCCCCTTTACCAGAAAATCAAAAGGATGGAAATCGAAAGATGTGGAAATTGAAAGATGTGAAAATTGTAGCCGCAAAAATCTCACTTATAAATTCTGTACCGGTACGCATTAAATGTCTCTAGAGTGTTGACATTGTCGAAGACGCGTCCAGCATCGCCGGATATGTGGAAATGCTAACACTTAAATTCATGTTTGAATGAAAAGGAGTAGATCGCAGCATATATGAAATAAGTGTTCTACACTTTCCGTTTGTTTTAATTATTCCACAAGTTTTAGTAACAATGATTTCTCTTCATCAGATTGTTAAATGCAATGCATTCTGATAAAAAGTCATGAATTTGAGAATTCATACTCCTTTTACATATTCTTTTAATTTGAAATCCTGATTATGTTGCTGCTCGCTAGCTACACTCACTCCGCAACAATTAACTTGACTTTTGTAAAAATTTGCCTTTCCTTTATTTCAGGGTCATCAATTTCTGTTTGCAAAACGTGTATTAAGTTCAAATTCTTGTGAAGAAAAGGGCACTTCATGCAATATCTATTCACTCCCACAAAGCACCCAACCCAATAACAATTTCCCTAGCATAATGATTCAAATATGTTGTGCAAATGAATTCTTCACAGTTCAGTTCATAGGGGAACTGTTAGCATACTTAAAGTTGTTCTCCCCTTCAGCAGCATTATTACCATTTAGGTAGTTCTAGAGATATTCTTGATTGAGTGTTGTACTGTTTTTAATTAGTGAAACCACCTATGACATGATCACTTTACTCACAAAAACGTAAATATCTCTAAAATGAAAAAAGATATTCTTAAAAGAAAAATGCCATTTTTCTATACTTTGAAAGGCCTTTCAAATAAACAGCAATTATTTTTTACTTCATCGGCACTTTAAGGCAGCACATTCTCCTCAGTTATTTGAAGACCCCTGAATGATGGTCCGGTCTAGGGCTTGAACCCTTGACCTCCCCCACAGCAGTCCGGCACTCTAACAACTGAGCTAACCTTTTCAATGTGCATATTGGATACAAACTCAACAAATTTTTCAGTATTTCCTCACTCTGATATACTGAGCAAGTCATAAGGCATAACAACTGCTACAGTAAGAAATAACATAATTTAATGTTTCCCCCTTGGTTTAAGTTATCAAGGTACCCATACCTGGTAGTTATTCAACAGGATCCAATCATCAAATTTTACATCTACACTGTATTTACTGCTTGTACACAAACCCACAGAAATATCATAATTTACAGTATTAGTTAATTCCTTCTAATTGTTCAAAACAAAGAAAAGTCGCAATTAAAACATACGTCATAACAGCTCCCGCAGCCTGTGCCCTGACATCAGTATTATCATCAGCAAGAAGGGAAACCAGTTCAGGAATTGCCCCTACATCAACTGCCTTATCCTTACCATCCAATGGAAAACTACAAAAAAATGAAATATTGTAACTAAACAAATTTCTAATATGGGGTGTCCTGGAGTTTATTTTATGCCTTGGCAATAAGTGATTGTTGCAGCCTGGAGAATGGCAGCATATAAGACTACTTGAAATTCTAAACTACATTTCATACATTAATAATTAATAAACTTAAATTTATATGCCTAATTTTCCACAAAAATACTCATACTTTTTCAATGCTGTTAAAATTGATTCAATTCAAGTTAAAAGTAGACTGCTTCCAATCTGACGATAGTGACAGTTTAAATTAAGACAAGAAACCGCGCTTTAAAATTTACCTGTTTCAGTCCTAGCACTACAAACGCAACGCAATGCCCATTCCAAAGCAGTCCTTGATAATTCATTGATTACTACTGTATAGACACCACACCACTTGATCAACACAAACTGTCTTATTGCACCATCACTCTTAGCAGTTGTGAAATCTATGATTACGTAATGGTCTTAATCTGGAAACTGGCTTGGGACATGCCCATGAATGATACGAAAACTAAATGAGTATCTCACTATTAATAGTGCTATTAATAAACAGCTTTTTTCCTTAAAAGTCAAAATATAATTTTTTTTGTGCTATGAGTAAAGGACAAGCAAAGTAGTCACGAGTGTCGAACAATTCGAGGTTTACACTAAAGACTATACACAGCTAATTTTAGAATGCTTAGGGTTTTCCCCCTGCAAGTTTTGGCAAGTTCTTGTTTACCTCAGCATATACTTAATTTTTTTTCAAATCTTAACTCACTTTGATAAAAAAAGCCCAAGAATTCACTTGAATTACCTAATCCCACAAGGAATACTGACAAATGTCCAAATAAACTAATGCCTGATGCTTCTGGCAACATAAACTTGCAAAGTAAGCAGGATATTATTTGTCACATAGCGAAAGTGAAACCTACAACGTCAGCACATTATGTGGCTGACGTACACTGTTAGTAATACCTCTTTTAGCATATGTAACATTCCCTTCGAATCCAGTGCTTCGCTAAAGCCAAAAAACTGTATTTCACACACAATAAAGAGAAACAATATTCATAACATTTTCCGTGTATTAATGTTTCAGTAGTTTTTGGCGTATAAACATCACAGGATGAATGATCCAATGTCTGGCCAAGCGGAAGTTTGGTACTGGTCACTGACAACAAGAAGAGGTTGGAACCGGACAAGGGTTAGGCCTGCAAGTCTATTTCATGCTTTATGCATTTGTATTGAAAAGAATAAACTTGTGTCTGATGCTAAGAGAAAGGACTGCAAGCAGGCTAAAATTAAAGAGGCAATGGAAAAATGAGATTATTTACACTTGGTGCTCATCAGAAAATTGGTAACAATTAACAAACAAGAGAATTTTAATAGTACAGCATGTAGGAGGCGCGGTGGCCTCATGGTTAGTGCGCTCGACTATGGAGCGAGCGGTCTGGGTTCAAGCCCTGGCCAAGCACATTGCGTTGTGGGTAACACACTTTAATCTCACGGTGCCTCTCTCCACCCAGGGGTATAAATGGGAACCGGCAAATTTAATGCTGAGGGTAACCCTGCGATGGACTAGCATCCCATCTAGGGGAGAGTAGAAATACTCCTAGTCACTTCATGCTACAGAAACCGGGATAAGCTCCAGCCTGATGGGCCATGATTGGCTTGTATGCAGACTATACCTTCACCTACCTTACATACAGTACATGTAATAAAAAAGCATGAACTTACACCATACACTCTGTTTGTTGACATTCAAACACTGTTCACTGACTTCATATTATCTATTTACCTCAAATCCATGATATCCCTAGCAGCTTTTCCTCTGATTGTTGCTGTTTTGTGTGCAAGTAATTTTGTGAAGCTTTCCATAGCTCCACTTTCTAGTGCTGACTGAGTTTCTATTGTCATACAATAATGAAGGGTGTCTAAGATGAGTTCCTATAAGCAAGATAGGGCCATCAATGAGACACACTTGAAGGCGCACTTGTTCAGGACTAACAGACTGTCAACTGTTTAGGCAAGTTTAGTAAAATAATAAATGTTTGCACGCATGTATTACAAACCAGTTGCATATCATGTTGCATATCACAGTGCAACGACTTAGAGCAGAGACACCTGAGAATTTTCAACCAATCACAGCACAATATAAAACAAATCTGAGTTTGTTTGTGCCATCACTGTTTGAGCAGTGTGATTGTTAACCATTGGAACAGACAATTGAATGGCTTGGTGCAAGACGGTCGTAAGTGACTTTTTCGGGTAAAAATTTTTTGCCTTCAAAAGTGCCTGAATTTTTGCATGTGCTTTTCAATAAAGCAGAAAAACATTCTCCTGTATCTTTTTTTGGCTAAAATGCTCTACTTTTTCCACTTTGTTGCGTTCTTTGTGCACGCTTCGATATTTTGACTTCGTTCTTCTCAGAAGCAAAGTGCAAAGCACCCAAAAAAATTACATGGGAATCTTTTACTACTTAATTGAAAAGCACATGCAAAAATTCAGGCACTTTTGAAGGAAAAAAATTTTTACCCGAAAAAGTCACTTATGACCGTCCGCACAAAGCCATTCAATTGTGATTGACTTTAACTTAGTTTAAATTTCATTGGCTTCAACAGCACTGTTGAAATTTAGTACTTCAATGAAAGTCAGATAATTCAGTGTAACTGGCAGTTTAGTACATGTGGTCAGCACAGACACATGATCATACAAACCTTGATTTCATCCTCTTCTTTAAGAAGTTTCCCAACTAATAAAGGTACAAGTTTAGCATCAACGACTCCTTCTGTGCCTGGACTCATGTGTACACACATTTCTATTGCTCTGTGGGCATTCCTTCTCGCTTGATAAACATTGTCATCAAACTGAGGACAAAAGTTAAGATTCTTATATACAGGTAGTCACTGCAGCGTGCCTGAGTGGTCAGTGTGTCAGACTTGCAATCCGGCGGTCCCAGGTTCGAGCCCCGCTCTGACCACTACCTGGCTTTGTTTCTCGATAGCCCTGAGTTCAAATCCTCAGCCACGCTTGTAAATAGCCAACTGGTTTGCCTCCGGCCAGTTGGGATTCTTAACAATGTTATGTTCAGTTTGAATTATTTGTTTCAGTTGTTTGCTCGGCCCCACTAGCACTTCCGCTATAAACACTGCCAAGGGTAAATAAAGGTCTATTATTGTTACTGCTTCTTTGACATCATCATTAATACACAATCAGTAAACATCACAGGTAAACAACACACACAGAATTGTTTGGTCATACATACAGTAATATCCACATGCTATGAATGACCATTATAATTGTCCTTACCAGTTCTGATAATGGTACAATCATGTTGTGATCCACAAATGCATCTCGTCCAACTGCATGCCCTGAAGATGTGATTGATGGTAAAAAATTAGTAACTGTTAATAAAAGCAAATCCCAAATTGTACAGCATAAAATGTAAGTCTTATATCAAATTTGCCAATGTCAAGAAAACAATCACAACAACAGTAAACTAAATTTTTGCCCGCAAAACTTTCTATTTAAAGTTTTGCTTTGTTGATAACCCTCAGCATTTTTTAATGTACATGTACAAGATTAAAAGTCATTATTTTGTTTTTCAAAATAAAACATTGATGAATACTGTAGCAGTGATTTGCTATTGGCTATTAAGATAACGAAAATATGGCCTTCCAGCTAGTAAAAAAATTATTCACATAAAATTCTTGTTAAGTCTGTGCTCAATGGCTTAAAGACTAGCTATGTACACCCCTGACTTGAACAATACCTGCAACAATACCAAGGACCTCGGTGGCCTTGTGTCTCACAGTACCATCAGAGTCTTTTAGCAGAGACTTTAAACTTGCACCAATGCCTGGAAACAAACAAAATTAACAAGACATTGGGTTTTGGTAGACAGCTTTCTTAGTCTAGAGCTGCATGTGAGTCAAACACTTGTAAACAGGACCTTCCTGTAGCAAAGTGTAAAGTACACATGAACTGAAAGTAATTATTGTGGTAACAACACACCTAATTGTATAATAATTATTACTGACAATGATTAATCATTTCACAACACTAAAGTGCCTTTTAAATCAATCACTTTGCGTAGGGCGATATTACTGAAACTTGCAATGTTGGAACACACCATGCCCAGAGCACCCTTAAGAAAAGTTAAACTGTTTTTACCAACTTTAAACCATGCCATAGAAAATACAGCCAGTCACAATACAGGAAAGCCCTTGTTTATTTGCCGCTTTGACATCCAACCTTGTTATCATGCGCAGTGCATATGTCACATTGATTATGTTGGTCGCAGTATTTTCTAAGGCATGATATAAAATAGTTATGCAATGCTCTTACATACATACCATGGCATATCCCACTCTCCACTTGTATTTTCTTGGTAAACACACTTGCCTAAAGGCTTGTGTATATACTAATAAAAAACCAGTTACTTACAGGTTATTTCATGGTTATCACTCAAAAGCATCGCTAATAAGTACCCACTGTTCCTCTGTCCTTCAGCTTATCAGATTTTGACCTTCACAGATTTTGGGTGTTTAGCAGTCACTGTTTCTCTAAACTTGACTTTATCAGATTTTGGGTTTCCCAGTTTAAAAGTTCCAGCAATCAACATTTCAGTACATGCATACCAAACACTCGGTGAAGTTAGCCACTCAGGACTATAAAATAGTCATTCAGACTAATTGAAGACGTTCACAACAACAAATGGGCTGCCAACAATAGACCAATTTCAATATATTAAAATTCAGCCTGAAACAATAGACCTCAGTACGAGGCTGTGGGGAATAAATACAGAGTTTGTGGGGTTTATTCCCCAGAGCCTCGGTCTGAGGTCTATTGTTTAAGACTGAATTTTAATATATCGAAATTGGTCTATTGAACATGAAGGGATGTACCTTTTTCTGCACTATACAACATTGCTCAAAAGTAAGTTACCACCCTCTCACGAGAAGAGAATCATGTCTCTCATCTCTTGAGCTTGTCTCGACGGAGCTTAAAAAAACTGGAAGTACCGCTGCTTGAACTTCTCAAGAGATTTTAGTAGCCTATTGCTAACACTGCAGCAACAACGCAGCAAAACTTTTCACTTTATTCCAAAATATGAGCTTCAATGGTTCTCGCGAGACGAGAGTCTCGTCTCGCGAGAAACAAGACGAGGGCTGGTAACTTACATTTGAGCGGTACTGTACATGTACTAACCAACTCTTAGTCCTTCAGATATGTGTTCAGGGTTGTGCATCACATCACAAAGTGACATCAGTGCTCTTTGGCGTGTTAAAAGGTCCGGACTGTTTAATTCACGGTTCTGCATGGTTCAAGCAAAAAATGTATTATACTATCTTTTAGAAAGATAATTATTGGTTACTTTGTGAAGACCAGCATTTATGGCCCATTACTGGCTCCATTGGCTGACCAGTATGGTCACTGTGTGCAGGAATGTGCAGTTGTTTATTGACTGAGTTCAATTTACTGCCAATGATTCAAGCTTTGGAACCCTGCAGAATTTTCGCAATGTGCACTACATGTATCTGTCCCTACAGAATCTTTATCCGATCATACACACCATGATTCTACTGCCAAGTACAATGTCTCTGTATACACCAATGATAAGCATACATGTGTACTTGGGCCGTATAAGTGCTAATTATTATATATTGTGAGAAGTTTAAAGAAGTTTAATCAACTCCAAAAAGGGAGCTACAGTGAATAGTTAAGACAAAGGAAGGAGCTGTACCATCATTAAAGCGGCACTCAATTTACAACCTAAGATATTTCAACTTTGCAAAACTAAATTGGTTTCATTTAAACTTTCAGGAGTAAAACAATTCGGCTAAGATAAATGATCACATCAAACTGAGCTCAACACTTGTAGACATCTAGGACAGCAACTTCTTTCTATCACATCTGAACCAGCGAGTGTCCGAACGAAAGAAATCAGTGCACGCAAGCTTATTTAATACAAAATAATAAATACTCACTAATTTAGGCAGTGCACGATCTCCATAGGCAATTCGTGATTTTGTTGGATCTATGTTTGGAGGTAACTTCATGGATATAACAGTGTGAGCCATTTTGTTGAAGGGAACTCTTCGGTCGAGGATTTTTCCAAAACAAAAATGGCGGTCCCTTGTTGCTACGTAACCATTCTAGTCCCAGTCCTTCGCAGTCATAAAATGGTCTCCTCCCAATGCAGTGACTGTAAAAACCAGAATAAAGGCACCTTGTGGAAGGTGGCAAATAAAGCCAAAAGCGAGGAAAATAGTCAAAAAATGTAAAGAACACTTCAATAATTTGGATGGAAGAGGGCACTCTCAAGGAAACTTTTTGGGGCAGGTGCAGAGGGAGGGCGGAGGAAAAAGAGCTCCCTCTTTTTCTTTGTCCCCGATTTCCCCAACCCCTCCCTCTGCGTCTGCTACACAGGCTACGTGCACACACAAAGTGATCGAATGACCAAGAAAAAAATATAAAAGGCAGGTATAATAGCGAATTTGAGTATCTAACAAGGACTTTCACATGATATGATGAGCAAACACTTCATAACAACGTGTAATAGAACCTGTCTTCACTTTACAATTCACAAGACAACAAAGACCGAAGTATCCACACATATACACATTTTATCAAAGCAATAAGCCGGAATTTTTATTTCATATTATATTACACCCTAACAGTTATGGTACAAAATGATTTTAAATTTAAAACGTTCCTTGGGAACCCCAACTATATGTTTTTCTATTATAATATTTAAGTTTATTCGCTCAACAAACTGATTTACACCTTTTGAAGGCCATTTTACATCAGGGCAAACAATTGAAATCCACTTGAATAGCAAACATTTCTGAAAAATTTACAGTATACAAGCTACAGCTTAACTAGCCACCTATTTACATTATCGTACACCAGGGGTCGAGTTTGGCATGCTATAAGCAGAATTCGCTGCGTGGACCACGGACCTCTGGAATTCAATTCTATTTGTTCTTCCCTGCTAGCAGAGACTCTTTTTCCAGGAAAAGAGTTTCTGCCAGCAGGGAATATTTGTTCAATATTGCCCATAAAAACCAGTTTCATTCAGGCTATTTTTGGTACAATTTTTATCATGATATTCGCTTCCTTTTTGGCGCGCTTACGTTTATAGTTGCAATTTAATTTCAGTGCGCTTTGAAAGCCATGTCGCTTAAGTTGCAGTGAAACGCGAATGAATGAATGCGCGTAGTAGAGAAATTAAAGCGATATCACACCGAAATTCACATGCACAATTTAGTTTAGAATTGTAGTCTTGACGCCTTGCGGGATAAGCGCGATCCACCGTTCTCTCGGGTTCAGTCCCGGCGCATCCTCCCGAGAAGAACAAGTGGGCTCCTTTCCTGAACAGCGAGTGGTAATCAAGCTTATGGGCGCGACAAAATTGCATCAAATTAACAGCGAAATTCGACTGGCCAGTGAAGAATAGAAATTCGGTTTTCCATGTTCCCCTGAGGCAAAGGCAGCAAACACTGCTCCACGGGAAATGCATGGTTTGAATCAATAAGAAGAGACACTGGAGCCCCGTTTTTACATACGTTTAACATATCTTGCTGCTTATGAACTGGAATTTAGGACTCATTTTTGTTAAGCAAACGTCACTACTTGATGTTCCTTGTTGTCTTCGGTTCGATGTACTTCTTGCTTGAAGGCTCAGTGGGCTCGCTTTCTTCTTGAGTGGAACTTTTAAGCATAAAACTTGTTTGAGTAATTAAGCCTTGTTCCAAACCTTTTAAAGAAAAGGAGAAAGAGGTGTAAATAAGTTATCTTTTGTAGTTGGATTATCAGAAGCCCTGATAAGCGGTTTCAAAAAAGTACTTTTACCATACACGTTTTGCTGTGTGTTTTCATTTTTGTTTTCTCCTTCGTTAACTTAGCTTCCTGTTTTGTTCCGCTTTCGCCTTATAAGGAAAACTTAATTGATATAAAGGGAAAGTTAAGAGCTTGTGCATGTGTGTTAGAGACGCGTTTCAAATTAATCAATAAACCTTCTATTTACAAAGTCAGCTAAAACAAATTCTAAGAGGCAGCTTGGCCGAATGGTCTGCGACAGATTCCTAATCATCCAGCTGCGGTCCCGGGTTCTGGTTCCACTCTGGCAACTAAACTGGGTTTTCTTACGGTTTCACGGCTCAAATCTTTGGCCACGCTTGTAAAATAGCCAATTGGTTCCCATTTGGTCAGTTGGGATTATTTGAATTATTTGTTTCAGTTTTTGCAAAAAATCACTGCCGACGGAGGGAAAATAAAGATCAGTTATTTATTTTTTCATTTCCTAGTTCACTGCAACAAGTACCTTTTTTCGTGTAGCGTTTTCTCTCCTCGTTGTGGCAGCAGCAATCCCACACTGTCCCAGCAATAAGGACGAGTAAGATGGTTCCTAGCACTGCACCAAAGGGGATCATGTACTGCGGCAGGTTTTTGAAGTAAACCCATTGGAACTCAAACGTAAAGCTCTCGTGTTGTTTTAAGAGTTTCTGGCACAATTTTTTCACTTTGTTGTTTTGTTTTCCTTGCACTCCTGTTTTGTCCTTCCTGGTTGCCAATTCTATCTTTGCTTTCATGCAGTTGAAGAACTTCTGCTTAGTTTCAATTTCAGTCAACTCATTATCAATAAATAGAGACACGCCAATCTTGCATGGCGGCAAGAATTGAATCACTTCCCAGGAATCATTGCTAGCTTCTTTGTCATTGCAATGGAACACCACAATGGAAGCCAGACCTTTGGTAGTCAAAGCCGAC
Organism: Catalaphyllia jardinei; assembly: GCA_022496165.2. Lineage (NCBI taxonomy): Eukaryota > Metazoa > Cnidaria > Anthozoa > Scleractinia > Caryophylliidae > Catalaphyllia > Catalaphyllia jardinei. The sequence goes on from CM042746.1 coordinate 49,256,528, forward strand.
ACAGATTCTATTGGTTCGGTAATTTCTGCAATTGTTAAAACAGATTTCGTTATTATCTTCATTTAGCAGAACATGCTAAACTTAAAGCTAGACTTAACAGGCCTCTTCTGAAACAGAAGATAAAAAAAGGTTATCCGTTTTATCTGTTTAGGTCCGAGGGAATACATTGAGATATGGACAAGGGTTCCTTTGAATTTATGATGTCCACCTTACCGCAGCGACAATCTATTATGAACTGGACTTTGAAGTGAAATATTGACAGATTTGCCACCGTGCCACCGTACCGAATTCTTTGCTTTATCGGTACCACGATGCCGGAAAGAACTGGCACAATATAGGAAAATAGTCCAGTGCAACATAAATTTTTTCAAATTTGGGTGGCAAAATGGGTGTAAATCGCGGTGTCCACCTTAAAGCCGATGATTTTAATCTTACGCCACTACGCACTTCCAGCATGAGGTAACTGAAACATCACAAACATCCCAAAGGAAAACTAGCAGCTAAAAGTAAACTATGAGATGCGCTTAACAAGTAGCCCGCCATGTCGTTTATAAACAAAAAACATTAAACTCTAGAAAGGGCCAACAGAGAAATCAGAAGTGCCGGAACCCGGTAGGTTCTGATCAGCAAATGCAAAGGCTCGAAGATACATTCCCTGAAGAAGTCAGGCCATGCCTGACGAAATATTGGAAAATATATAACAGTCAACCCCAACCGTGCGGTCAGTTTCTTCATGTTGAGAACTGATATCGATAATAAAAGGGTTATGATTTTTAAGTTGTTTTTGCTTGTGGTGAATAAATAACAATTATTGCTCCTGTTTTTATAGTCCTTGTCTAACTTTTACTTCTGAATAATGTGTCCAATCGCTCTCTCTTTCTTCTTGAAGGAATTGAGCTAGCAATTACTAACAGAGATCGGTCACGACATGTGGCCAAATGTTAGTGTTACCGGAGTGATTATAAGACTGATAGTAACAATGAATCAGCAATACCTTCGATAATAGCATTTGTCATCTCGTAATCAACATAATCAGAGTCATAGAGGCCAGGTGGGACTCCAATCTAGAAAAAAGATTCAATAAATATGGAAAAAAATTGCAACATAATATCTGGGAAATGTCATGGTATTTACAATAACTGTCACAGGATATGTCACATTTTCTAGCGATTAATTAAAGTGCCCCTATATGATCAAATTTTCGATATCCATTTTTTTACACTGTCGTGCACAATAGGTCTCCCCTGGATATCTTGCCAAACTTCAATCTGTTACGAAGTGTAGAAAGCACTTTTTACCATCATTTCTGTGAATTAACGGGAGCTATTAATTATGGAGTAAATGACGTCATATTCTCAAAAATACCGCACGGATTGAAATTATAATAACAGTAAGTGTGGAAAATTGCACGAATACAGGGGCCAAAGTTTTTGCTCTTCTTCGTGTGAATTGCTGTACTAATAGTCATTTTAATTAATTTCAATCCGTGCAGCATTTTTGAGAATATGACGTTATTTACTCCAATTTTCAACGAGGAATTGGAACAAGGGAAATTAATCAATGGCGGCGTTAAATTCTTGGAAATAAAGGTCCAAAAATCGCGCGTTGCAATGTTCGTATTGGATTGAAATTTGGCAAGATATCTTGGAAAGACCTATCGTGTACGAAAATGTGAAAGAAATGGATATCGAGAATTTGATCATAGTGGCACTTTAAAGAGGCGATTTTTTTTTTCAGGCCAGTTCTTGTGGAATTGAATTGTGTCGACGGCCTTCAATGTAAATAAGTTCGCGAGTTTTAGCGGTATAGCTTCCTAGTTTCTGTCATTTCTTAATGTGTCGTTTTTATTTCTTAGAACCGTAAAATCCGCTTTTGAGAATGATTCATCAGTCCCTTTGATACACAATCATCCGGTGATGGTCCTGATGGATCACTCCCAAAGAAACTTGCCCTTTGTTTCGGTTAAGTCGCTGAATTACTTCTTGCCGGCACTACATATAAATTCAGTTCAACCACCGGTTGCGACCACCTTACGTCAGCGACCAACTCTGCTCAGAGAATTCACTAAATACCAAAAGTTTCTAAACCAAATAATCATATTTGGAACCTCGCAGCTTGTAAGGGACCACCTCTCGTAAGCAACCGCGACCAATTGTAGCTCTTAAGTTTAGAGCTACACTGTAAAAGTTTGAAATTTTCCTTGGCATTTTATCCTCCCGTGAGCAGCAACATAACAGATAATAGAGCGAAAACTGTATAATAAAGTATTATAACATTATCGCATTCCTGGGTTGAACAAGAGACGGAAATTTCTTAGTGGGAAGTACCGGGTTTTTTCGAAATGGACTTTTCACATGAATAAAATAAAAAACATGGGTCTCTGCAGAAGAAAGGTGTTTGGCAAAAATGTTTATTTTGGACCTTTAAGGATAAGTGTTTCAACGAGCCGTTATTGGATTGAAAAGTTCTTGGAATGAAAACACTCTTGTGTATATTTGTTCACTGAAGGTTCTGCAAAGGGCTTTATACATTACCATCAGTTTTATTAAAACAATTAAGCTTGGTTTGGTTTTAAGGCATGTTTTGCCGTATACTAGGCCAACAGGAAAATCGTGTATTCAAGTTGACAAAAACAATCTTTGATCTTTTAGGCACACACTAAGAGAAAAGTAAGTATAATAAATGTCTGCAATGATTCCGACACAGAAAAATCTTAACACGTACAGAGAAAGTTTCAATACCGAGTCTCAAGACTGTCTATGTTTTCAAGTTGCTTTTACTGAGTTACTTGTAAATTAACTAACCCAAGTCAAACATAAATCTTTAATGTCAATTGCAATTTCTAGTGCTGGAGTAGCTAAATGAGAAAACACGGGATGTTCTAATCAATGAATACAAGAAGGTAATACAGACATTTTAATTCAAAGAGGCGCCAACATTATGTCTCTCGGGATGAGTTTAAAAAAGACATTACGTAATAGTTTTCCGGCAGTTTTTTTAACTGATCTTCCGATCGATGCAGCTACAAGTATATAGAGTGTTTTCTATACGTATTTCTGACTTGTTTTCCTGTATTTACCAGGGTATATTTAAATATATCCCTTTGTTTTCCGGCTTGGGCATGGCTTTTTAGCTAATCAGAGCGAGCGTGCAATTCAGTGTTTATACCTTGGAAGAAGTTAATTTTTAATAAGGGGTAAAACTTTTTATCAGTGTGGGTTTACTAAAATGATAATTTGGAAAAATTCAATTTCCTCTTAGACCCAACCTTTTAATTATAAAATTCAAAACGCATCCTCTGAAATCGAGGAAGTCTTAACTGTATTATATGTGATGCCATTTTTCCTTGGTGTAAACATTCGTTGAGTGTTTTTAACCCTTTGGTCCGGGGATTCAAAAGTGTCGGTTAATTTCTCTTTGTAACTGCAACGCGATTTATCAAACATCGCACCCCATTTTTGCAAGAAAAAAGGGCTATAAAGGAAGCGAATATTTATCTCAGAAACCAAGAAGAGGAATTTTTATTCTATACATTGAGGCCCTTTTTTCTGAGAGGTGCAATTTAAGAAAGGAAAGGATACAAATTTTTCGCTTGTTACCAATTAAACGGTTCGTTTTTCAGATTCACCAGCCTGGCCATGATGTGAACGTTTGAATGTGTTTTATCTTAAGAGCATTTTCAAAACTCATCAAAATATGGATGTCTCGAATGTCTCTCTTTCCCGCCCGAGAAAACTCGTCTGAAATTTGACCTGAAAATGTCGCTGTTTTACAGATATTTAAACAATAGTCTTTATTTGGTGCGAAAATATGCTAGGATATTTGTTCGCGGACATTATCTGTTCCGAGAAGCGAACTGTTTTCCGAGAGCGTAGCTCGAGGAAAACTGTGAGCTTTGAGGAACAAATAATGTATCCTCGGATATTCCCCAGATTTAGCCGGGAAATATTCGGTCACGTGACGCGTTTAGACCAATCGTGCGCGAGCGATAATTGTCACTTGCGCGGGAAAATTGAAAGAATTCAATCTAACCAATCAACGCGCAAAAAGGTCTCCGGTTTGCTGAGCTATACCAAGAAAAATAGTTCAGTTACCTTTTTACCAAACAAGTGGTCGTCACTCTTAAGTTCCTGTGCTGTTAGACGAGAAGACACCTGAGCTGTGAACATGGACAGCAGAATAATCCCAGTAATCATCCAGACTGTGGCAAACAGACGAGCAAAAAAGGACTTGGGAGCCTTGTCGCCATACCTGCCGGAACACAATACATACATACATACCTTTATTTATTATTATATGGCTAGTTCCGTAAGCCGGCAAGATGAACCAAATTCTATGCTGTAATTGGCCTGGCTACCCGAATGGAATTACAAACTGTATAACCACAGCAACAAACCGATGAGAGTGCCGGATCTTAAGTAGACCTGGATCAGTAGAAATTTTAAAATACAAAATATAGACGGCACACTGATCCCAACGGCGGATGTGACCAAAATGAAATAGAAACGGACTAAAGGACTAAATTATTTTAAACAAAATTGCCCTATATTTCGGTTTGCAATACAAACCTTCCTCAGGGGCTGAGTAGAAAAAAAATATGTGAAAAGAAAACCATTACAAATAAAAATTTAAATGAAAATACGTGACAATGATTGGTAGGCTATGAGTAAATAAAAAAAGGTGTTAGATGTGTCACTGACATGCTTCATCTCTTCTCTTCTTATTATAGATGTTCATATTCGCTTTTTGTGAATAAAGGCGAGAATGGATGATACGGGGTACATCATTTATGTCGCATGAAAGGAACGAGATGAAAGAAAAGCAGAGCAGTGAGTGATTGATATTCCCCGTTGGGAACAAGGAGGAACGCAAAAACGGACATGTGAAACGTCTTAATGTTAAACAGGGAGGCAGCGTGGCTGAGTGGTTAAGGCGCCCGACTGGAATTAACCGGAGGTCGTGGGTTTCAGTCCCGCTCTGACCACCAAACTGGATTCGTTTCTCGCTAGATCTCGGTTGATAGTTCAGTTCCTACGTCAAGCTTGTACTTAAATAACAAACTGGTCTGCCTCGATTCCAACAGTTGGGATTTTTAAACCCATTATGTTTAGTTGATGAATTTGTTTCATTCAATTTACGTAACATGTCTGCGAACTGGCTAGACGCAGCTAAGCGACAACTAACAACATTTGGACAATTTTTTTCTTTTTGGAAACAGAAAATGCTGTCACCGTAATGAATTTGGGATATCTTTTCCTGATAGATGAGAAATCGCCAAGAATTGAACTGATACCTAACATAGGGTTTAACATCACAGCACCCAGACCGCATTGGGTCTGAAATTGGGTTCAGCTGGTTAAAAAAGAACTTACCCCACTGTTGCCATAGTAACGATTGCCCACCACATGCCATCAAAAATGCCTCTCCAAAAACGTCTTGGAAACTGCTCAGGATTTGACCTGTGATCCTTGTGAAAATAAAACATTAAGTTATTAGTATTTTACATAAGACAAAGTCGCGCTACCTTTTTACCAGATATCATTTTACAATGTCCTTTTTGTAATGTAAATTATATTATTTCAGCTTTACGGACTAACTCTTGCTGTATACGTATAAGATCACAAAAGTGGTTAACACTGAATTCATCGGGTTTACTCTGTAATTAACTGTTTGGTCTAAAATGTCATTCAAATTACTTTTGCTTGCGTTCCTTGTTGCGCCGAGTAACAAAGGACAACTTTGCAGCATAAAATGCGGCAGACGTCTGTGTTTTCTTTTCGATCAGAAAACTTGACAAATAAATTAAAATACGGCTGCATCTGTACCTAGGTTTGTAATTCGTTTCTCATTTTCTCGTTTTTGTTTTGCATAATTGTCTAATTTCTACTTACTAAGAACCACAAGATCATTCCTGAAAGCGCCGCACAAGTGAAACACAAGACCAGTAGTGGCCATAACTCAAGAAGAGACAAATAAGCAACGTTCACGAGGTCTTGGTCGCTCCTTTCCCTCACTAGCACAGGATGAATTATGTCAAGACTCAAAAAGTTAGCCTCTAGATCAATGTCTTTAGTCTGAAAGACCGGAAATTTTATTTCTACACTTTTCTCAATGACACTTCCAATGATATTTAGTTTGATGAGCTCTTTGATGCATTGTTTAGAAGCATTTTCCAGAGTGTTATTCCATGTCTTTAAGCGTTCGACTAAATTCTTCGAGAAGAAGGCAGAATTTTCTTCATATGAAGAATCTAACCTCTCATTCGGTTCGTTTGGCAATTCTGTTGCCAGCGGTTGTAGAGTGGATGAACTAGCGTTGTATTCCACTTGAGTAGGAGATATATTGGTGGCAATAACTAAAACGGAAGAATAATCAAACTTGTCATTTTGCCCACGAGTAACGATGGAGTTCTCCACGTTTGGCAAACCTGTTGCAAGCAGTTGTTTACTGGTCGATGAAGTAGCATTGTATGGTGCTTTAGTTGAAGGAATAAGGGATTCATTAGTAGTGCTGGGTAAAACGGTCGTAGTAAAGTTGCTGTTGTCCCCAGAAGCCACGAGGAAGAAGTCACAACACAAAATGAAAATTTCCAACACGATCATTTTTGGTGGAAGTGCCTCCGTCTTTTTCTGTATGTAAGGTTTTGCTCTAGAAAAATTTGACGCTTTTTGGGTGAAATTCCTTGCCTTACTCATTCCAGCTTTTAGAGTTTCTGGGAGTGCCTTGAAGGTATAATATTTGCTCACTAATTCGCCTTTCTGTAATTTTTATTTATCTGAATAATTAATGACCAGCAAAAATGGAAATGAAAAAAACTGACACAGTAGGTGATACTAGGTTAGCGTGAGTTTGAAATGTGCCCATCAAAGACAAATCGTGCGCGCAATTATTTCTCTGTCACTGCCATTAATTGTTAGCGGTCGGTGTCGGACACCACAAGATTTTTATATTTTACATTTCTACACATTTCGTGACGCACTTCCCACAATTAACAACAATTTGTTATTCAGGTGTTAGATGAATAATTGTTTAGGGAATTAGAAACAGTCCGCATAGTATAATATTAGGGTCATTTTTTTCCTTCTTCAGGTATGACGACTGTAGCAACTATTACGAAAATAACTTTGTCAGAGTGTCATGGCTCGCTATAACGTTTTCGAACTGTACAAACACAAATCGCTGAAACAAATGCATTCGTTTGAAAAAGTCTTTCCATCATCGCATGATTGATCTAACGTGATGCCCTGCAGCTTTGTAACACTTATCAAATGTAGAACTCTATCTTTTATTAATTTCATGCCGATGGCATAAAAAAAGCTACCCAGGTGTTTCTATGACTGTTTGGCGCTTGCGTGACATTTTAATAATTTAATAAGAGAACTGATTTTTGTTCAATTTAAGGCCATGGCTGTCAAAATACGTAACTAATAAGTCTAGAATTTCATTAGGTCAGATTAGGTTGAATTTAGTATCATTGCGATCGGAAGGTTCACGAGGTTTGGTTTTGCACGCAACCCCCTTTTTCGTTTAAATGAAACATGGAATCCTTTCACGAAGTAAGTTTCTTTGGTTTTTCTATTTTGGTATTTTATGCTTGGTATCAAACGTCTGTTACTCGGTTAAAACATGTTTAAAAGCAAGTATTATTTACTGCAAATATTACGCAATTGTGTTGTACTTTTGCCTTCGTTTGGCATGGCTGTTTTTTTGTTAATTCCCGTTGTACTTGATAATTTAATTCTAGATCGA
>CM042746.1:49306120-49310003 GCA_022496165.2 Catalaphyllia jardinei
CCATCAGAGGATGTTTACCTTTAATGTTTGCCTGATTTATCTTATCTGGGCTACTATTCATAATAATAATATCTTAAAAGTACCTTTTTTCCAGCCATCTTTATAACTTGTTTCATTCGTTCAATGACTTTCAAGTAGTCAGCTGTCAAAACAAAATGTCTCTTAGTTTTCTTGCCGCCAACATGAGCGAGTACACTTATAGATAAGCCTACTCCTTATAATTGTCTTGATAAAGGCTAAACTATAAACAAAGTAAGCTAACTGGAAAAAAATCAACCACATAAATTTATTTATCAAAAACTAACTACCAAACTGAGATCATAGACCGAGGTTCATAACCTCATGATTATGTAATTTTTTATTACACCCTGTCCAGATCACCTGTAAAAGCAAATTAAAATGAAATTATTGTTGAAAGTACCTTAGAATTGATTTCCCAGACTAATGAGCAAAAGCTTAATACAATGTATTGTTAAAAGATACATTTGTAACCTCAAGATGCAACAGAATTCTAATTCCAATGTGGCGGCTCAGGATGTTTGCTATCCTTGCTATTCAGCATGTTATGCAATATTTGAAACATGCATTTCTGTCACAAATAATTGAAAGGAAATTAAGACTTTATTGCAAGGTTAATACACAGATAGGTGTGGATCAATTTAATTACCTACTCCTAATGTTCCAACCACAATTCCAACTACTTGAGCATCTTTGGCCCGTTGGATCATATAATACCTAAACAGTGCAAACAACAAAGAGACAATTACAACTACAGTGGAACTGCACCTTTGGGCCAAACTGTTAAGACACTACAGCCATCTCATTATTATGACCAGTTTATTCTGGTCCCCATTCAAGATGCTGGCAAATTGCCATTTTTCTCAGGAATTAATTATTTCCTGGGTAATGCTTTCCACTCAAAAGGCACAGATTGGCTGCTGCAGGAATACAAACTCACTACCACTGATTAATTTATTTATTTTATAATAACCAAATCAATGCACATGCTCTGATTGGACAATCAGCTATCAATGGTTTATTGTGCCCATAAACTCATGGAAAAATCACACGTCTTCTGAATTATTATATGAAAGCAATAGACCACAAGTTTCTATAGTTTATAGGCATGATAAACCACTTGGTATGTTGGAAGAACACTCAAAGAAATCATAAATCACTTGCCTCTAGCTCGTGATTTACGCACTCTTCTCGTGTTCTACCAACATCCCCTGTGGTTTAATATAGTTAAATGGAATTTAACGTAGTCAATGACTAGGGGCTTATCTGGTCAGTAGCGTTTTTGGAGGCAGTGTTAGTGTCTTGGCCATCTATTAGCATCTGTTGAGCATTTGGTGCATTCTGTAGTGTTGTTAACCCTGCAGGGTTTTGGCCCAGAACCCGAGGAGGCATTAATAGTCTCCCCCAAGTATACGTATAAAGAATGTGAGAAATATTGGTGTAGTATGCAAATCAATCCCAATTTGAAGAAACTAGGCGCACACGGCAGTCTTGGGTAATAGGTCGGGTTTCACCACCTTTGAGCGGCATTTCAAGGTGAAAAAAATACACTCCAATTACAATATGGCTTGCATTACGATTTCAACGTGATCAAATAAATTCCCTTCGAAATGGCCGAGATTCTGATCTAAAACAAATTGAAAACGCTTTCAAAGATCCTGAAGATTGATTTTGGGAGAAAAACAGCTCAGAGGGTATCATGGGAAATTCTCAAGAATACTAGAAATTCGAGGCCAGTATGGTTCAGTTGCAACTAAATAGCTAAATACCCTTCCGATCGTCAGTTTTACCTTTGGCATCTCGTTTATTTGGATCGCTTATTTTTACTGAGTAATCTTACGTGGCGTAGACCCATGTGACAGCTGGGTGACTAGCAGGGATCCAAATGGAAATGTTTTGCAGCATTTTCATTGAGGACAGAAAGCTTGACTCTAAATTGCATATATGGCTACTGTAACGCGATACTTCTGTTTACATCTCCATCGGAAAAATCTCGACTTCTGTTCTGCTTTCGAGATACGTTTGCTGGTATATCAAGACATACTTAATAGAGGGGAATGGTAATGAAACTTGTCAAAGTTCTTTGTTGTATGTTATTGTTCTGTTTTTTTTTTTGGCCTTGACCCTACACAAAACAAATTTGCTGAAATATGAATTATTCCACATTACACAAGCATGGGACAAAGAAAAATCTGTCACATATGAACTCAGTAAAATGACCTTGCTCTCCATGAGCTCTGTAGCTCAGTGGATAGAGTGCCCGTCTGGTGTTCGGAGGTCATGGGTTCAATTCCTGTCGGGGACTCAGATTTTTCTTTGTCCCACGCTTGTGTCATGTTGAATATTTCATATTTCACATTTAATTACGGAGCTCAAAATTCACCATCTTCATTTACTTATCAACACAATAGCTGTTTTCTCCGAACTGAGGAACTAACCAATAGAAACATGTTGGTTACGTGACTCATGCATAGTGTATGAGCGTAAAACAAAAGATTGTGCTGGGTCATGGACTTTCCAACATAAATCTTGGCATCTATGTTTGCCGGGCTTCCTAACCAGTCCCCTCTATTAACTATGATCAAGACAAATGGTTCAGTGTTTCAGTATCAAACTAGAGGTTTGATAATTTTTACCAGAATGCACTTCGTCAGAGTATTAAATAAAGAATAATTATTATCATGGGATAGAATGAGTTACACAGAATGTGTTGGTTTAGTTCACCTAGTGGTTTCTTTGGATCATATTTACGGCAAGATGCCTAGTAAGTTACTTGAACAGTATGAGTGGTATAGTTTACAAAAAATATAAAATTTTAGTTCATACAATAATGTTCAATATTATTGTTTTCAATCACTGAGCAGAAATAAAAGAAAGCGGGGGCAGCTTAAGTGATAACTATTACTAGTGATATAGTTGATGAATGTAGTACATAGTTATGGCCAAGAGGTAGTCTGGTCAGTGGTGGTTGTTATTAGCGTTGGCCAGTGTCTTGGCCGTGTATTGGGGTTTGGTTAGCGTTGGTGTGTTCCATAGTGTTTGCAGCAGTCATATGGCCGTGGGAGCCCTGGAGCTGACTTTGTCCAGGGGTATTCTTGGTTAGTTCATGCGTTCTCATCCCATGTGCTTGCAGTGTGTTCATTACTCTGTTAGCGTGGCGTTTGTGGGTTCAGTTTTTGTAGTTTAGCAGTTCTCGGTGTTCCCTCCCTATCCCCCCCCTAAATAATTATTCTTTCCACTGAGCTATCTGGCTCGAGTGTGGCAGGTGCCTGAGGGGGGCTTGGAGCGGGGGGCTCATGGCTTGGTTGCGGGTTGGGCAGGCCCGACGGGTGTTCTAGTGCCTTGGGGTTGTGATTGCGGTTGCAGCCCCTGGGCTTCTTGGGCACCCACACTCCATTAGCGACTTGGGCGTTAATGGTCTGTTGCTTAAATATGTATTTTATATGTATTTTATCCACACTTCATCTCACTGAGCACTGTTTGAAATACATGTATGACCAGGAGTTCTGATATCCCCAAAATGGTTCCTAAGGAAATTGCACAACAAAAAAATATCAGAGGGGGATGTTGGGGTTTATGGAATTGCAGTATTAAACTTCTATCCATGCAGTATTTTGGTAATTGAAATCTTAACATGCAATATTGTGGTATCATCAGCCCATGTGGTTTTTCATTCTTTTGGCTGACGGTATTTGGTAAAAGAAGGTCCTTCATGGTATTGCGATACCATTAATTTGTGCTCTCCTGTCACACACAAGTTATGCAAAACAAAACACAGTAAGTTATAAAGGTCAATAAGTAAGATATAAATGTTGATAAGTCTTTGACATTTACTCAGCAAGTGAATAATCGGGATTTACCTGCA
>CM042746.1:49317041-49332041 GCA_022496165.2 Catalaphyllia jardinei
AGAGGATCAGACATAGGCAAGAACGATATGATTGACAGATTTCTATTTACTGTTTTTGACTCTATTTACGGTCAGTTTGTGGTCTACTTAACAGTGTCGGTAATGTGTCGGTAATGTGTCGGTAATGTGTCGGTACTGTGTCGGTCATGTGTCGGTAATGTGTCGGTAATGTGTCGGTCATGTGTCGGTCATGTGTCGGTAATGTGTCAGTAATGTGTCAGTAATGTGTCGGTACTGTGTCGGTAATGTGTCAAAAAAAAGCACAAGTTACACTGAAGCAACTTTACCCCCAAAAAGTTGTTATTGATTTTCAACACCAGTTTTAAAAAAAATCAAGAGTTCTGAAATCAAAAGTTCAATTTAGTTCCAATGTCCAAATATTTTTGTGAGTTCAATTTGGTCTGATTGCTGAACTCAATTGAACTCAATCCACGGACTGCAATCAATTGAAATACAGTTTGATTGGATTTGATTCACTATAGTGGGAATATAGAATAAATCAATGAGTTTCTCCTGAAAATGCCCAGGAGGGGGGATGTACTGTGCTGCTGGGACCCTTGCACCCTATACTAGAGCTAGTTCAGCTGAATTTTGCTACCCTATAGTAGAGTAAACTTCCTGTTGTGTTCCGAACTAGTCGGTGATAAGAAGGATTAAACCGGATTACATCAAACAACAACGATAGCCTTATTCTGCCATGATAACTCGTGTTCCACTAAATAACCGCGAGGGACTGGGTTTCCATAAACTACACTATACAGGAGGGGAACTGGGTCCTAATACACTACACTTCCCAAATCACTCCTATAGTGGACTAGCTGTGTTTTGACAGTTAATAATATCCAGTAGCATTTATGATAGTCATCTATCAATGCTGTCGAGGTTGAGTCGTGAAAAAAAATTCATTTTTTATATCTCTGAGTAGCAATTTCTGGTTTCCTTCAAACAACTGGTCAGTTTTGCAAAAAATGATACCCTATTCTAGACCCAAACGCTCCAATTTATATACCGGTACACTATGCTAGAGTAAACTTCTTGAAAACCATACCCTTCACAGCGGCACATACCTATATAGCCCATATATGCCAGTACCCACCCCACTCCATATGGGGATAAAAACACTAAAATAATCATATAAATAATCCGACTATCACAGCCAGTATGGCGCAATTGTAAACATAGTGTCAAGACAACATTAAAGAAAATAAACGGTCTCATTCAGTGAGACTCGTGTTCAACAGTGTCCCTAATATCTTCAGTCGTTACTATCAGTGTCTTTCAGAGTCAGGTATAGTAATCCTTGAGATAACTTGGTGCCAGGCTTTGTCTCTGCGATCTCCTGAGTGGAATATCAGGTTTGGCAGCTATGTGTCCTTCAGCTGGAATTTTGGTCTCAGCCACATTTGGTTCCTGCGGCACATTCTGCTGTTGAATTGGTTCCTCCTCTATTTGACTTGTTTCTGACACTGTTCCTTCCTGTCTGCTTGGTGCCACATCGCGCTGTAGCAATTTCTTAACATGCACAGTGTTGCGGGAGTATTGAACTCCTTCTTGGGACTGCACAATCAAGCTGTTCCCATGATTGCTTACAACTGTGTATGGGGTTGGATTGACCGAGGTTGAGAGTTTGTCCCTTTTCTCCCGTTGAACTAATATGTGGTCTCCAGGAAGTACTTCTGAGGGTCTTGCACCTCTCCTTGTGTCTGCATAAGACTTGCTCTTACTCTTCTGTTCACTGTCCCTGTCACATACTCCTTGCTCTACATGGACATCACTCAGCTCTGGAAGTTTGGTGCGTATCTTTCAGCCAAAGAGTAACTCAGCTGGGTTCAAACTGGTTGTTGGGTGAGGTAAGGCTCGGTAAGCTGCAAGGTAGATGATGAGCTCTGTTTTCCAGTTCTTCTTCTCAGCATGTGTGACCTGGAGTCATTTCAGAAGTGAGCTATTTTGGCGTTCTACTTCGCCATTGGCCTGAGGCCATTTGGCTGTGACCTTATGGTGCCTGATACCTTGCTGTACCATGTACTCTGTGAACTCTGCTGATATGAACTGCGGTCTGTTGTCAGACGTCAGGCTCTCAGGTAGGCCACGTCGTGCAAACATCTCTTCTGGGCTTAAGATGACCTTAGAAGCAACGGTGGACTTCAGGATATCTACCTCATAGTACCGGCTGTAATAATAATCTACAACAACTAGGATGGATTCGCCAGTAGGAAGCGGTCCAAGCAAATCAATAGCCAAGTCTCTCCGCGGTCCATTGGGTAAGGGTGTGGTCCTAATGGGCTCTGGGGGAGTTGGACGACTGACCAACTGACACCCACAGCAGGTTTTACAATGTTTCTCTGCATCTCTCTCCATGCTGGGCCACCATACTTTGCTGCGAAGCTTTTGCTTAGTTCCAACAATGCCCAAGTGGCCTTCGTGGGCAATGTATAACACTCTGGGCCTAAGCTTCTTCGGGATTACAATTCTTGTTCCTCTGAGTATCAGCTTTCCAATAATGTCCTTGTAATCCACATTTGCGACAAGACTGACCTCTTGCTGGGCAATTGGGGTCTTTACCAAGAAGCCTGGTTCTGCCACATTGGTAGCAGGTGAGTTGTGAATTCTTCCCAGGACCTTTCTTTCTGTCCTCTATGCGGTTTACATTTGCTGAGTCTTCTTCCTTTTCTTTCATTCCTGGTCCTTCTGTAGCCATTGCAGTGAGTTGTGCTGTTCTCTGCTATTTTGAGCTATTTGTCTAAGTTAAGACATTGACCTTCTTCCAAGAGTTTTTGCTTGATGTATGTACTGGTGCACTTACAAAGGATTTCATCGCGAATTTGATTGTCCGTGCCCGCTCCGTAGCCACAATCTTTTGCTGCCTGCCTTAATCTGGTTGCAAACTGTCGAATTGTTTCCCCAGGTGCTTGTGTTAGCTGTCTGAAGCAGTGCCTAGTGTATGTTGTATCGACCTTTGAAATGAAGTATGCATTTAGTGCATCCACAGCTTTTTTTATAATCTTTCGCATCTCCTGTGTCTGGGAGTATGTAAAAGATATCTTGAACATCAGTACTGGCCAAATGCTGCCAAGGCTGAGTCATGAAAAACAATTCATTTTTTATATCTCTGAGTAGTAATTCCTGGTTTCCTTCAACCAACTGGTCAGTTTTGCAAAAAATGATACCCTATTCTAGACCCAAACGCTCCAATTTATATACCGGTACACTATGCTAGAGTAAACTTCTTGAAAACCATACCCTTCACAGCGGCACATACCTATATAGCCTATATATGCCAGTACCCACCCCCCCCTCCATATGGGAATAAAAACATTAAAATATTCATATAAATAATCCGACTATCACAGCCAGTATTTTAGATTGGCAGAATAGTTCATGTACCTTCCATATGAAGAATCAGCCAACACAAATACTTTCTTTCCAGTGTTTTTCTCAATTAACGAAGCAACAGCTGCAGAGTCAATTAACAGTGAGTCTGGAAACTGGAGAGCGATCTGAGAAAAAAACAATTTAACATAAGATTGTGTAAGATAGAGTCAAATATATATAGAAGAAATATACTTAATAAGGAAATATCCTGTAGGAAAGTACATGCTGACAGCTGTACTTAATGACTAAATCAATCGAAACACAGAACTCTTGCGAACTGTTGACAAAATGACAGCCAAGCGAAAAGAATTTATATTTTGGAATAAATCAAAATAAATGAACGGTAACTTTGTTTTCCTTGTCGAATTTTCTAGAGACATAAAAAAATTTCTCTGTGTTTACGCTTATATCAGTTACAGAAAGAGTTGCGTTTAATTGCGAAAGTTGAGAGTGAAATAACTCGTGATCACCTTCTCAAAACCACGACTTTTTATGACATCCACGCATCTCAAAATTTCATAAAAATCACTGACGTCTTTCCTTGTATCTAAAGCATCCGTAGAGACGTCTAATTTTCTTTCTATGACATTTTTCTCGCCGCCACTAAACTGCACCGCAGATGAGCTTTCAGATTCCGCCATTTTGTTTTTAGAAAGCTTCCGCTGACCGAGCCAGCCTACCTAGTCATCTCCCGGGGTCCAGGCGTCGGCTTTGTTGCAAGCGAGTCACGCTCTTAGACTTCAATCATACAGAAGTCAGATTCGTGACTATGTCGACTAATATGTAATAAAAGAAATTGTACTTGGGGACTGAATTGGAAATGTTTGAGTTGACTATCAACACACGTTGTATACGCCTGAAACTTGATGTATGAAGGAAACCTCATATTAAGAATATATGTATAAAACAGCTCTGTAGTCATAAGGTTTGAGACTTTGCGACGGCTTTTCGGGAGAGAAAACTTTTCGGGACTTTCGAGAAACAGACCCCACGGCTCAGGGTGTAAATAGGATTTCACAAAGGAAAATGTTCTTACAATAAGCTTTCGCTGCGAAAAAAGACACTCTCCTTTTTTTTATCTGGGTTTTTGTTCAACTTTAGAACAGCAAGCAGTGATAGGGCATAAGTTGTTTCAATTGCCTGCAACGTAAAGAACAAGTCACACAAGGAAATATATGAATATAAAATGAACGAGTCCCCACAAAGAAGAATCTAAGACCTTTTAAGCATAGTCTGGAGTGCAGGCAGATTTTGACGGGGCGAGTGGATATTTCAATCAGTTGTTCAGGCCGCCATCTTGAATTAGAAAACCATTGCAAACCACCAAAACCGCCAGTATTGCAGGCTATTTATAACATGAATTTGATGTTACATGCGTTACGATTTGTCAATAATTTTATACCTGCGCGCAGATGATAATTAATCTGCAGCTGCCCGAGCAAAACGAACCGAGTCACGAATCAAATAGAAAGCAATTAAATTGTGCAAATATATTGACCGTAAATAACGGACCGGAAAAGACTTAACTGGTCTCGTGTACTTTGCATACACGAAACCAGTTTAAAAACACGAAAAACGCGGACAGAATGAGGAGAGAACTTTTCTTTTCTTTCGAGAGACAAATGGAATAAGTAACCCGACAGACAAAAGCGCAGTATTGACTACAAAAACGAATTAAATGAGACGAAACATTTACAGTTCACACTTTTTTTCTCTGTGATTAGAAATGTGTACTCTTAGAGCAGACTATAGGAGGTTATGTTCGCAGCGAAGCACATCCATGTGGAACTCAACATGATTGCATTTTACTACCAATTTATTTTTCTTGCAGTCAGCCTCTATATCTTTAACACCCCAGAAAAACCCAAAAACTTTCCTTTTGCAGCACCTGTTATAGATATCCACCTGTTGGGCGGGCCTTTGTTTGGTTCATTCCCATTTACGTCCCTTCCCCACCCCCTCCATGAGCTTCGATCGAGGTAACAGTGGGTAAAGGAGACTATATAGATAGAAGAGGTTGTTAAAAATAAAAGAAGAAACTACAGATAACTGTAATTCACCATGACAATATACCAATATCTTCCTTGTTTACAATAAGATTTCTCAGGCAAACAGGCAGACGATTGCATGAATAGTTCAGATCTCTAGTTAAAAGAACGAACCCGGAATACGAGACGTTTAACTTGTTTGATGAGCAAGGCCGCCGCAAAATATGCAAGGAAAGTACTTCCCCTATGCAGATAACGTGACAAAAGCGGAAGACATCAACAGCCACTAGGAGTTTCTTCGCTTATGCATTTGAAAAGCAGATATTGGCAGGTTGCGGATTTTTCCGTTTGACTAGTTTTACAGGTGTTATAATTTGTGGGACTTTGCGCTTCTAATGGATAAATTGATCTAGTTAAAGATTTATTTGCTAGGAACTGCATGGTATCGCAAAGTCTGCACGAAATGGGTCAAATGAATTACAATGTAACATTTTGAAACCCGGCATATGCTGCAGTTCAGTCATGAATCTATCCGTTGTCATTAGGACCTACAGGAAATCGAAAATTCGTCGAATTAAATTTCCAGAGGCCGTCCCCAGTCAGGCCTAGCAAGTCTAATTGACATCTGCTCATCACCAGTTGAATTGGGTCTGTTGGTTCGGGTTATGAATAATTCTCAAACATTCAACAGGTACTGATCAACAGTTCCATAATTTATCAGCGCAGTCCTGCTGGCTTGAGATCTACATGGCTGCAGGTAGACAATTCGTTAGCCGCTGTGACAACACTTGTATACTACCGCGCAATAACAGCTTCCATTTCTGTGTATCATCTGTTGAAAAACCGGTTAACAGCAGGTTTATTTTGCGCCATACATAAGCCACATCGCTCGTTTCTGCTTTTTCATCGATCGCGTAAAGAAAGTCAATTTGGGCAGTTTTACTGTCCATACGAACTTTTACAATCCTACTGTAGAATGAATATTTTCGGTTCTCGCAAAAAGAACGGGGAAGGACTATTCAAGAATATTGATCATATTCAGAAAGTGACTCTAATTTTTTACCACTTCTCACAACAGACCAGCACCTTAGTCTTTCATTTCATCTTTACCAGCCGAGAGCCGAACATAATCGTTCCAGATGAAGATTTTGTTAGTAAACCCAAAATGGACTTTCAAGTCTTAAAATTTAAACAAATCTTTAGTCTGAAGAAGGAATCGAACAAAAGGGACTCGTATCTCTTCTCCCTGCTCTCCTCAAATGTTTTTCTCTCGTTTTGGTTTTAATTTGTGACGATTTTTCCAGCCTGATCAAATCGTGTACTCTTACAACCTGTCATCTTCAATTTGCCATTTAGAAGTAAGAGGAAAGCCAACATTTATCACAGTTGCTGCATGCTGGTTCTAAAACAGGTTGATTGAAGCCGGAGGAAAAAGGAAAACCGAGGACGGTTCTAAGACTTGCCGCTAAGTGAAGTTATCAGGACAAGCCGGAAAAGTCATTTTTAAGCCGCGCCGGTTCATGTTGACAGTAAAAATTATTTCAAAAACGATTTAGAAGATTTGAAAACACCTGTTGCTTCTTGTAATTTTGGCACCTAGAGATGAAGCAAATAAAATAAGCAAGGGAAACCAAGGTGAGAGTATGGAAAGAACAAAACAAAAATCTTGAGAATCTGCCAGCGTAATTTTTTGGCGTGTTGTTGGCGATAGTAGAAAGAACTGAGACAAAAAAGAGTGATTTCGGCAAGTATTTACAAACCGGTGCCTTACAGCAGGGACAATTCGCTTATGCTGTTGTGCAGCTTTAATTGTTTTGAAAAATTTGAACACATTTCTGAAGATCTAAACTTGCCTTTGATGAAGAGACCTCAAGTTGCGATTTTCCATTCGACGGCACGCGTGCTCTGAAAAGAACACACTTCTTTTCAATTGCGCCGCTGTTTTGTTGAATGTGGCGTGGCGGAAAATCACCATAACGTTCGAAAATAAGGCGATTTTTATTCGAATTTTCACTTCTGGCGCAAAGGTACCGAATGTTATCAAAATTTGAGCAAAATGGGAAAAAATAGAAGCGCAAACATCTTTCTTACGCGCGGTGAGCTGCATCTTTTTAAACACCGAAAAACCGTTTTCTAAAGATTTTTAAAGCGCCGGAGCCGCAATTCGATCTATCGTTTTGTTATTTCCCTTCGGACACTTTGTTACGGAAGTGCAGAAACCCTTTGAATTTCGTTCGAAAAAATTTCTGTAATCTGCACTTATAATTTATACATGCAGGTTTATCGTTTCTATGGCAAATATCAGTATCACAAAAGCCTGGGATTTAGCTGATGATTCATCCACAGAGCGGAGGAGGATGACGGATTCCTTGTAATTTAATAATTGCGTTATATATTCTAAACTGTCGTCTTATGCAAATTATTCGAGGCGCGAAAGAAAAGCTGGGGTGGGGCTGTCAATTTGAACCGCAGTCAATAAGGACCGTTGATTCGCATGAGTAAGCACGGATTTCCGTGAATTGTCCCTCACTGATCGCCGAAAATGCCACAAAATTGCGCATGAAAATTTCAATTACAACTGCAGAAATGCAGTTAAGTTATCGGAGCGTATAATGCCAGTGTTTTAACACATTTGCGGGGGTGTTGTGCGGAGAAATACTGGTGGTTGAACAGATCATACCGAAAGAATTTGTAAGTCCTGAAAGTAGTAAGTCGGCCTTATTTGGAGCAGACCCCGGGGGGTTGTTTTTCGTGACGACCAATCACTGACAAGACCGCCATTTTTCAGCCAATCATAGACGAGCCAGCGGTTCGATCCGAGCAGCCAGTAACTGATTCACATCGAAGAAAAGTTCTGTTCTCATCATTCGCTCGGGAAAATTTTTGAACCAGTTATTGCAAAATGATGAACAGCAGTTTTCAACTGGCGTTCTACGATACACCGGATTCGCTCTCGCTGCAAGAAATGGTGGAGTGCGACAGCCGCGAAATGGACTTCAATTTGAACGATCCGTTGTTTCAACTGCACGAACAAGGTATATTTCAGGACATCCACCAGCAGATGATGACAGTAAAACAAGAAAGGCCCAGAACGGAATGCACCGG
The DNA here is from genome assembly GCA_022496165.2 of Catalaphyllia jardinei. Lineage (NCBI taxonomy): Eukaryota > Metazoa > Cnidaria > Anthozoa > Scleractinia > Caryophylliidae > Catalaphyllia > Catalaphyllia jardinei. Next base: position 49,325,507 of record CM042746.1, read on the forward strand.
TGCAGGCGATTTAACAAACTTGCAATGGTTACAGAGCGTTAGTATACCAATGGAGAAAGGCTCTAATGGTGAGAAACAAGTGATGGTCGATCCTAATACTGCGTTACCCGTGCAGTGGCCGAATCACCAGGCAGTTTCCATGTCCCAAGTACACACGCAAGTTAACGTTACGACCGTTCCAGCGCCTCCGATTTTGCAGGCACGTGCGACGGATTCAAAGCCAAAAGTCCAGCAGCAAAATGCGAAAAATGGCATAAAAGATAGCTTAAAATCACAGGAAAAGTCCTACCCAAAGCCGCTGTTTTCTTATTCGTGTTTAATCGCGATGGCCTTGAAGAACAGTGATTCAGGCACACTCCCTGTCAGCGAAATTTACAAGTTTATGATGTAAGTTTCATTTTGGCGCTTAAATGGACCATGTAAATTTCATCAAACTTGTAACAGCCACGGATTTTTAAACTTTGTTTTGTTTTGCAGGGGAAAGTTTCCTTATTTCAAGACAGCTCCAGATGGATGGAAGGTGAGCGTTAATGTTTTTATCGAATCCATTCTTCGAATGCCCGGTACCTGCGAAGTTTAAATTTAAAAACATGGAGGCAGTAACGGTTCACGTTACATATTAAGTATTTCGCACTCTTTCTGAGATTGTTCCCTCCAAATTTGCCATGCTTACGATATTTTCTATAACTTGATAAAATCTTAGGAAGCTATAAGCAAACTTTTAAAACTTTCCCATCGTTATCTCAACGGTTTCCTGAAACTCGGCACTTGAATGGTTTTCCTTGCAGCATTACAATGGGTTTTGAACAGCTGACAGCATTTCGAATGATGTGGAAATTTCATCTCCTTCTCGATTATTCCCTGAATAAAACCACTACTTAAGCATTTATTTCTTTAGAGAACATGAACATTTCGGCGAAATTCGACTAATTTGGCAACGGGATGATAATTTCATCGTATTTCATTCTAATTCATGACATCTAGTACTGTTGGTGTTTATTGAATCGGATGTAACACAATGGACTAAAGGCTGCTCGAATAGGAAGTGTTGCCAACGCAAGTCTTGTTCATCCGCTCCATCGATGGATCTATTTTTGGTGAAATCTTTGACACACGTGAATCAAGACATAGTAACACATTGCTGACGAAACCTGCGACCAAGTGGATGTGTCAAAATTGTTTCAATGCGAACGTTCATCATAAAAGCACTTCGCAAAATTATCAGAGTGTGTAAGAACGAGTGCTGATCTAAATTTTGCTAAGCGGTCTACGCGAGATTTTCTGGGAAAAACATTATGCTATGGATTTAGGTTATGGAATATTTGCGATCTTCTGGATTGAAAAAAAAGTAGCAGCCATGCACGTCTAAAAGGTTTTAAAATAGTATGTAGCATGGGTGGGGCCCATAATTTTATTTATGGGAGGTCAGATAAGAATTCCATATAAATGCTTTCCATCTCTCCGGCAGTACGTTGTTCTTCAGGTCTATTTTTATGGTTAAATACTTGTTAGGATCTATAAGATCGACGTTGCATTTCGACATCGAAGGCATGAGATCGAGGGTACGATATCAACAGAACTCCACCCGAAATATTGCAACTTCGATTCTTGAAATTGTTCTTTATTCTCCCGCGTTACTAGGACGAATCAGAAAGGAAAACGTACAGAATAAAAGGGTTTTAAGCCTCAGCGGTAGATATGGGATTCACTGAGGCTCAAAGGGCCCTTCTTCACACAGAAATTGTATTTCTTCTTGAAGATTTCTCATTCTATACAACAGGTGGTTGAAACTTTGAATTATTTATGGTCATTCTAATTAAGGTTCATATTGCAATGAAGGATCTGTATAATTTTTTCTTTCTTTACCCTGAAGCGGAAAATACTAAGCGAAAAGCAATTTTTCATGGAAATCTGGATAAAAATGCATGCATCACTGCGACCAACGTCTTTGAAATCCTGTAGATGTATTAAGAATCCATGTTTTTTAATACCTGTATAAAGATAGAGGTACTTCGGTAATTTCATGGTTTTTAGCCTTTTATTTTTGGCGTGGATCTAGACTGGACTGGAGAAAGTGAAATGATATTTCTATTCATTCACTCAGTGAGAATTTTGTTGTGATCTGCGAAACACACTTTTTAAATCACACTCAGTGGGGAAGTCAGTTCCCCTCGCAATTCTCGATGCAAATTTTTCTTTTGGAGGAATTAATTACTACGCTGTTGTTGAGTCGCGTGCCGTAATGTTTTACTTGCTCTGGTTTCTTGTAGGAAAGGGGATTATATCGGGAAAAAAGTTAACAACTGCATGTACATTGTATCAAATGTATTAAATTGACATACTTGTTTTCTTAAATCATGCCATTTTTTTGCATTGAAAGTTTCCAATCACTCCATGCTGGCAATAGAATGGATGTGGTCAGAGCTTTTTCACATAGTATTGTGCCATAACAAGTTTACCCCAAAAAAGTTCTTTTCAAATGTGTATCAATTTCTGCGATTTGAATATATTTGTATTGTACCATGTATAAGGTTAACCAAATACTTCAAACCAATTTGTGAGAGATAAATGCCAAATTATTCTAACATTTCTGCAGCTTGAAATATATGACACTAATTTTTTTTTCAGAAAGGAATTTAATCTTACCTTCAGCAGCCTATTAATAATATATTACCTTCCACTACCACACCTTAATTTGCTGTGATTTAAAGACAAAAGGGTTTTCTACAATTTGCTATTTAAAATGGCCAGAATAGAGTACTTATAATCATTAAAACTTTCACAGACTTTTATGCCAGATTCTTGAAATTCACCATATTTTTTGCCTGTGGTAACAATTCAAAGAAAAAATAAAGTTACATTTGTCATATATTGCTCAGTGTGCATAAAATTAAGAAATCCACCAAAATTTAACCATTGAATAATGTGATTAGCGTTGAATTCTCTCCTTAATGGATCTTAGATTTCTAAAATATTGTTTTGTGCAGTTACTCTCGGATGCAAAATAATGATTGTCAACATTTTATATCCGTGTTTGGTTTTCGTTAATATGGCTGTGTACAGTGTTTTAATAATAACATGAAGGATTAAGGGTGATTTTATTAATTTTCAAAATCACTAACTGAAATAATCTGCAGTGTACACGCACACTCTGAGATTTTTGGTCAGTGTGAGTTTAAATTGTCGCCACATTTTTATCTGTTACATTGTCTTTAATTAATTTTTTTGTTGAGGGCTATCAAGATATCAAATGTAGCACAAGTGTCTTATTGTTAAAATTGAGCCATATATTTACTAATGGCTCTGTCAGTCAATATTGCAAGTCTTGAATGGAAATGCATGCAGTTTTAATAAGGTTTGCTACGAATACTTTCTCTGTAGGATGAAATATACTTCCAAAAAAAGTCGACACAATTATTATTGATATATACATTCACCACATAACAACTGTTTAATTAGCATATCATCATGGTGCTGCAAGTCTTTATTTTGTACTAATTATAAATTATAGCTCCATAATGTCTGATAATTTTAATGAAACACATAAAACAATCCAGGTTACTTAGTTATCTTGTCATAATAATTGTCATACAATTCATATATGATTAAGTCACTCAAGATTACTTAATGCCAGATGTAATGAAGAGACTTCCGTTGAATATTTTAATTATGTGGTGTAATTAGTTTTAAACCTGTAAATAATGTGAGCAAGTTATGGGTTGCAGTGGTAGTCAAAAGTTCTGGGAAATTTGTTGATTAGGGAAAAAGTTAACACCAGCTCGTAACTTTTAGTCTTACTACATTAATTTTTGATGTAAGTTATTTATTGCTTCAAGTGGATATAATAACTTGTAATTCCTTTTCAGAATTCTGTTCGACACAATCTCTCTTTAAACAAGGCATTTTGTAAGCTAGAGAGACCTCAAGGTGCTTCCCAGAGAAAAGGTTGTCTATGGTCACTTAAACCCGAGAGACGTGAACAGATGGACAAGGAAATCAGAAAGTGGAAGAAAAAACATGCCGAGGCAATCAGAGCCAGTATGGCCCATCCAGGTGTGTTAGAACTGTCGTTTACATGTCCATGTTTAAGATAGTAACATGCTGTTTACTTGTGGTTGACTCCATTTACGGGTAGTCTGTCATCATTGAATTTGTTAGAAGAGGTTTCTTCATGACCAGTCTTATGAGTCATTGAAATTTCTTTATCTCTAAAGGAAATTTTTGGTTGTTGCTTGGTTGTTCACAATCATCATTGCTTGTTGTCTGACTTGATTTGCAGACTGCAGACTTTTTAACTGATACTGTATTCCCATTTTTATTACCGAGTGCTAACTTGGCCTAACTGTCAACAGGCTTGAGCACCTGTGTGCTTTTCAGGCTAACAGAAGTACTTTTTAGACATAAATATACTCTGCAGTCTGCAAATGTCAGACACCGCAAAACCTTGGCAGTAACCTTCATGATTAAGCATGAATGCGCTGGTTTTAGCATTATCATTTCTTACACATTTTTAGTAACTATTCCTGATTTGATCTTTAATCAGGAGTTGAAATTTCCTGAGATAACCATGCAAGCCACATGTCTGCCAAGATTTTTGTCACCCTCATATAAATCTAATTTAACTTAATTTTAATTCCCAGAGGAGTTATCCATCTCGAGCGATGACTTGGACAATTCTCCTGAACAAATGCTGATCCAATCAGAACACTGTGAAGACATAGCTGCAGCAGATGCTGCCAAGGAACTATTTGGCAATGACTTGATTCACGAAATTCAACAAAATGAAGTCCTTGATTGGGATGATATCATTTCTCAGAGCACAGAGCTTCCAATTGATCCAACACTTAGCACTTGCACAAGCTTGCCAATGTCAACGCAGCCAATCAATGGAATGCATGGATGCGATCCAATCACCACCACAGTGGAAATGGAAAATTCAGCTCAATATTTTGTAAACAGCGATGGGCAGGATTTTGACCTTCCACTACCCTATGTGTCACACTACTATAGTATGCCTCAGCCACAACAACATATCAATGTGGGTTTTTGATTAGTCAGAGATATCTAGCTAGGACTTATTGAAAAATAATTTCTTTAATATACAGAGAACAAAATTTCAAGTCTAAACTATAGCAATTTAAAAGATTTGACATGCAAGTCAGGACAGTTGTTTTTAAAGACTGGTGGTAAAAAGACACTGCAAGACTCTTTGATTTAAGACTTTCTTTTTGTTTTAGACTGTAGATTACCTTTCATTGGTATCTAGGCAATTGCTCAGGAAACCTTTAACTGGTTAGCTGCCTAACTCTTGTTATTTTCACACAACTGGCTGACTTACAGACAGGGGCAAATTCTAGCAGATATCAAAGTTTCAAAGATATCATGCACTTGTTTATGTCGACAAGAATGGCTGCTAGTAATGCTTTTACATAGTATTATATCTTTTGAACTATTAATATTAAATATTTCATTACCATTAAATTTGTAATTATTTCTTAGACTGTTTGTTTTATAACTGTGGTCTGCAGTCAAAATTAAGCCATTAAAGTTGTTAGCACAATGATTGCATGCTCTGTATATGCAAGTACACTGTCTATATCTATGTTATTTCAATGTGTTAGTATATTTATTAGCTTTTATGGTTGTGCTGTAAAAATTACTGCTGTGTGATTATTACTGGTGATCTGTTTTCTGTTAGGGTTCGACGGGTCAGAGGTAGTCAAGTGTTTTATAATGCTATTTTTGGCTGTAAATTTGTAAACTCAAAGTTTACATTATTTTAGTAAAGGATCTTCTCAAGTGTTGTGTAATGATAAACTACCATTAGTCCTTTTTGACAATAAATATTTTGTCAGCGCATACAGTGTTTTGGCAAAAACCTGTTGGCAAAATGGTAGAAAGTGAAAAAGCAACCATAATAACTCAATTTAGACAATTTTAACTCAATTTATGACTGTGATAGGTAAATATTAAACATTTTTGAAGATTTGCTTTGCCATAGTTCATTAATATTTATTATGTTTTTGTACAGTCTGAACTTTTGAGCTTCTTTCAGTTTGATTCTATCTTTTTTGATGAATGTTGAAAACTTCACAACCTATACCCTTCTTTGAGTCACTTCAAATGAGAACATCAAGGCACTGGTTAACAAACACAGCAAATCAAGTGACCTTAAACATTTGTAACATAAATTATCCACTCACAATACTTTAACCTAGTATTCAATATTCCAAATTTGTAAATATTAATTAAAAGTAGATAACTTGTTAATTTAACTTAATAGTCTGTAGTTCATGTGGTTAATTGCAATTATGTTTTTTTTTCAGTAACTGAATGACAGTAACAATTGTATTTGTAATATTTTTGGGCTTTTTTATTTTCATGGCTGAGCAGGGAAATAAGATTCAGTCAAAGTCTCAGTGGAAAATAATAACAGTTAATAATATATATGGTAAATGTACAAGTTGTAAATAAGATCATTTTGGTAGTGAACTATTGTATTTCAGAATTAAAAATTGCCAAGTATGTAGAGCAT
>CM042746.1:49337041-49343166 GCA_022496165.2 Catalaphyllia jardinei
ATAGTCATCCACCAAAAGTGCCCTACTGGGAGCTACTACTCGAAAGTTGATGTCCATTTCTCCACCTCCTTCAATCACCTGGTAGATAAAAGAAATAAAACTTAACAAATAGATTCCATGTTGCTGTGCATCTGTTCAGTAATAGATCACAGATGACGTCAAAATGTGGTAAGAACAAAAAAGTGGCACACGAGGCGTAGCCGAGTGTGTCGCTGATGTTTTTACCACATTTTGACGTCTTCTGTGATCTATTATTGGATCAGACGCACAGCAACATGGAATCTATTTGTTTCATATAATACTTCAACATAACGCGAAAGCCAGTCTTTTTGCCCTGCCTTGGCACGAAAAAAATCCATTTGACGTGATCTATGATCTATATAAAATGAAGCAACTTCATTGGTTGCTATGCGTAGTAAAGAATTGTGATTGGTTGAGAAAAATCACGCCACTGTCAAACCTGACTCAAGCGTCGCTCCTCGTTGAATGAAGACTTACAGCGAAAGCAGAATTGAACTGCGAAATCTACAAATCTTGAAGAAAATGCTGGAAAAATCAAGTCAGTTTTTGTCATCGGAGCAGCCCTGTGAGCCGAAGAGCTTGGATGTTGCCTTGAAAATTACAGGAGTTGAAAAAATACCCTCGGAAAACTTGTGGTTGCAGTCAACCTAGAGACCACTTGATTCGAATTTTGAATGAAAGGAGTGTAAATGACAATGGAGATTTTTGTCTTCTGTGGTTGGTGATTCTCAAATCAGTTTGATATAGTGTCGAAGACACATTTTAGCTCGGATACTGTTGTCCGTGAACTGTGGTTAGCTATACTTAGCTCCCTGCTGTACCCTGAAACAGACAGGAACATTCACATCGGAAAGCAAGGTTATGTATTTTATCAGTGTGTCAACAGTTGTTTTGACAATGGGAAAAGTTGAATTTTGTAAATATATTAATCTCAGAAACATTTTGTTTACTGGGTTTGTTAAATTTGAAATAAAGCAATGGTTCTCGGCTTACCAAGACCAAGATTGTGTGGTTTAGTCTCGCTCGACTGCCGACTGAGGCTGGTAGAAAATTATTTCTGGATCATTTTCCAAAAGAAACGGCTTCATCTTCCGTTTTCTGGCTTCTCAAACCTGTTCAATGCCTCGGCAAGACTTTTTTGTACCTTATCTTTTGCCCAGTCACGTAAAATATTGTCCTAATTCTCAAAACTTTCCGCCATTTTAAAGCAGCAGAGGGAAAAACTCTGTAATGATGACGTCAATCGTTCATCTGTCCTCTAATAGATCGTAGAACCAATCAGAATGCGAGAATAACTTCGGTTATATAAAAAACAAATAGAGTCCATGTTGCCATGCATCTGCTTGAACAGCAATTGATCACAGATGACATCAAAATGCGGTAAGAACAAAACAGGTGGCACATGAGGTAATAGCCAAGTACAAGATTTTCGTAGCGCAAAGTCTCCTGTGATCAGCTACTGCAGAAACGCACTACAACATAGAATCTACCACTCAAAATGAGAATAAATGTTGCAAATTCTTAAGATATCAGAGGCTCTGTGAGCAAACTGTGAATTGAATGTTAGTTTCATCTTTTAACAGGAAGTTGCTATTGATCTGCAGAAGGACATTAAGCTATGTTTTTGTTTCCCTAATCTGTTGCTCATTTGAAAAAAAAGGAATTTGCTTTTAGTTAATTGAATGTTAGTGAAGTTTTATACCCCTTGACAAACAAGTATTTCACTAAATTATATTTTGATATCCAAATTGGCCTAATTTTCTCCAAGCAATTTGTAGGATGCTACTAAGAATATTGACTGTATTGTATTTGAATGTGAGGTCAAAGCTTCTTCATGAGAACAGGAATAATCCTGCTTGGTCAGCACTTCATTCCAAAAAAAATCTGTTTTAGTATATGCCAAAACTCTCAATCTAACCTGACGGAAAATATTACAGGTACTTCCTTTTTTGTGTGACGTAAAATCTTGGTGCTGAATTCAGGGCTGTCATTAAGGACCGCAACCTATAGCACCTGCTACGGCTGTGCTGAGTATGCTTGATTTCCGCTTTATGCTATGAGTGAAATTGCCTATTGTTGATAGAATTCAACCATAAAGTAACAACTTTGCTATGGGTGTGGAAAAATAAGTCTACAGGTGACTCAAAACTTAATGACAGCCCTGGAATTGATGAAAAGCAGATAGTCTGCAAATTTGCAATCAATAGGTCCCAATATATTACAGGCAAGGGGAAAGAACAGTTCCTTACAGAATTGTTCAAAACTGCTATATCCTGTGAAAGTGTCTATCACAAGGTTACAAGACCATTGTCACTAATGCAAATTATTGATTTAATTTAAATAAAACATGGAACCTCTGGCAGTATATCATACCATCTTTTCTGACAGATGTTTTATAGAATAGCAGTTTGTGTTACAAAAAAGAGTTACTATAAAATTCTGAAATTAATGAGCTCCTGAAAGCAGCGACCCTTCAAAAGAAGTACATGACAAAACTTCACTAAATTAATTAAGGTGAAGGATGAAACACCACTGACAGTAAGGAGAAGTTCATTTAATATGACAAAGGGGTGGCGGCTCTGAAAACTTTTAGACACCTAAAAGGGGGGCTCTGCTCTAGGAGAGGGGGGCTCCGAAAATTTGTACACCGGTACTTCAAAACCAACACATGACATCATCATACAGATCCGATGGTTTTCAACTGAACAATTTAATGACCTGTGCAACTCAGCTATATCACAAGGTTTACAGATATAACAAATGTAGTCTCAGTGATTATCACACTATTATTCATCCCAAAAATGCCTTAGAATATTTCAAAAATTAGAAATGCTCAAACTTTTTATAATAAAACCACATTGATTCAACAAGATTTCAAAATCTGCTAATTGGAACTATAACAGTAAATATATTAAATACAGTCTAGCGATCTTTTTTCAGGGGAACCAAGGAATTGAAGGAGGAGGGGGCTCTGAATTCTTTTCGACTACCAAAGGGGGGCTGGCTCCTAAAAAATTGAACTGCTAGCAAGGGGGGCTGCTAAAATTTCAAGCTTTGAGTTTCAATATCTTCATCCCCCCCCTTGTCATATTAAATGAACTTTCCCTAACCCTAATATTTCTGAAAAATAAAACTTTTCTGGATATTCCTGCAATGTTTGTTCACTTAGGAAGAATCTTTAAAATAATTGCAGAAATTCCTGCACACATATTGACTAATTTTTATTGTTAATGTGTGAACAGACACAAATTCATACTTTATACAATGTAGTTATTGTAAAAAAAAACCCAAATTGACGTAAGTTTATTATGCATCTGTGCTATTTCCAGAGGGGGGGGGGGGGGGGGGGGCGCTCTTAGAAAAAATACCTTCCAGGGGGTGGGTATGAATATTTTCTGGAACTACACATTAGAATTTGTAAGTGTTGGTTTGGAGGGAGGAAAACCAGAGAACCTGGAGAAACTCTTTGAGCAAAGACAAAAACCAATACTAGATTCAACTCAATTTTAGGACTAGGGAAGCGAGCATTCTCACCATGTGCTATCCACACTCCCAAATAATTCAACAGTTAACATTCCTTAAAGTAAATACTCATATTTGTACAGCAAGAGAACAGGGTTTGATGCTGTGTGGATGAAAAAATTCCCACACTGACCAATTTGTTTTTTTATTTTATCACCTGTTGGTCCTGTTGGGGAAAAAGGCTGCCTATTCAAAATAACATAAAGGTCTAAGATAACAAACTAGCCAATACTAGTTTGTTTATATTACTTCTTTATTGTGAATGCTTAATGCACGAACGACACTGCATGACATAGTGACATTGAGCTGTGTCCCCATTGAGGATGCACAGAAAAAACAAATGTGAATTTCTTTAAACAGCTGTTCCCTTCTGTCACTTTCATTCTTTAGTACACGATGGAGCTGGCCTAAAGCCGTTTTTGTACAGGAGGAGGGAAATTTAAGATTACAAGCTAGAAGCTTGTATTAATAATTTAATACGGTACCTGATTTCAATGGAGATTGAAGGCAGATGCACATCAAACTTGCATACAAAAATTGTTTAAGTTAGAGGTTCAATTAGCTCTACAACTATGGGAAAACACATACTATTTTTTCAATTGAAAGTATAATAACGTAAAACAAAAGATTTTTTCTGTAAACCATCAGTTGCTTGGCATTACAACCACACGTGTTCCAAGTTCAAAACTTCAGTATTTAAGTCGTTAATTCGATTTAGCAACTACATGTAAGCTTATAAGAAATGAAAAGTAGGTCGCTAAAATGAATCCAACTTAAAGGTGCAAGCGAATAATATGGAAATTAACAGTTGTATGTGTTAAACTATAGCCTTACTGTCTCAATCTACAATCTCCACAAACGATGTTGGTTTGTACAGCAGACCGAAAGTAAATAAATCAGAGTGGTAAGTATGAACTTAAAAGAGTGCATCTCTATAAAATCACCAAAAACACAATTCTGTCTCACCTGATATTCTATTTCCAAAGTTTTGTTATCACTGATATTTTCGTAAAAACAGTTCGCTTTCCCTGCTTCCACTACAGTTGTAAAACCATTCATCATCGCACGGGACATCGGCAGCAAAATGAGCCATTGTAGAATTATGCTCAGAGAGATGCAACTTGCAGGCATCGACGCAGGCAACCGCATTCCCGGGAGAAACGCAAGAAAAAAACAAACTGAGCTTACTCTACTAATTGAAAATCAGTTGCTAAACTCGCTTAGCGGTGCAATGCAGATGGTAACTAGTTGATAGTTAATTTAGCATTCCGCATATTAACAACTACAATATCTCAGATCGAAATGAGGAATGAGTACGTGTCCGCTGGCAACCCCCTCTTCCCAGGATTCTATGCAGTATCTGTTGCTTTCGCGCGTGATTACGAGCGTTGCGTGACATAGAGGGGGGTGGGACTCCTTTCCTAGGCTACTGATAGCGCGCGGTATTGCAAATAATTTAGTTGCGATGGGTGGCGAGGAGAAGAGGGTGGATGGAGGGGAAGTCTACCAGCAAAATGAAAACGTTGCGGTATGGTGGGGGGGGGGGGTACGCGAGTGAGGAGGGAAAGTGATGCGCGAACGCAAGAGAGTGACCATGGTAGGGCATAAGCCTCGCATTTGAGCAAGAAAAAAATGGTAAAGAAAACTCTGCGTGAATAGGGGGATTCATGCTGACGTCACTGTTTACATTTTTGCTCATTTGCATACGGCTTTGCTTACAGAAATAAACATGTAAGGTATGAATTGACTTCAGGCAGCTAAAGAGCTAGTAAAACCTAAGTGATGCTGAAATTCTTAGTTCTTTGTGTGTAATATTGAAGGAGAAATTGTCTCTCAAAAACTGCAAAATTCCTGGGTGGCAAAAGCGCTAATGAGCTCATACATTCTTTGTAAAATTTTGAATTTTTAAACTCATGTTGCTCAAAAAGTAATCAACACATCAGGCTCAAATTCATTGGCAGAGTTAATCGTACTACTAGGAATACCTGCCGGTAGAGTGCCAACGAGTAAACTGGCACTGTTGTGCGCCGAGAGAAAATTAATAAATAAACAGAGTACAGACAATTTTTTTAAAATGAAACATTGTTTGAAAAAGCAGTGCAAAACTCACATATTTTTTTTGGTTTTTCTTTGGTTTTCCAACTGTTATTTTGATATCCACGTGAAAAATCGAAATTAGTCACACCACTAACAACATACACAATACAAGAAGCATTTATAAATGGTGAGCTGTTACTTCGGTGCAAGCGCTTCAGCAAGTGGACTTTGGACCTGAGCACTTCTGATCGGATAATTTTCAAGTGAGCCCCCCTAAACTTTGGAATAAGAAGACTATTCAAATTGATTTGCTAAGTTACCTGAGGCTTGACAGATAGTGGCTTCCTGGCAAACAGAGCTTACACTGTTTTCACTTTTGTGATCGCTAATGGATACTGAGCACAAAAGACGGCACAAACTTTTAAACAGCGACATGTTGTGTGACTCGTGACTCGTTCGTCGCCGGATCAAATTTGTGATTGCGAGCAAACTCGATTCGAAAGAGGTTTTATATTCCCTCTGATTATGTTTATAGTGAATATATT
>CM042746.1:49348166-49362308 GCA_022496165.2 Catalaphyllia jardinei
TTGCACTTTTTGTGCATTTGCGCACATGCCAGACACGAATACAACTTCATCCCCCTTCCCGTATACAATGTTGACAACTACTACCTGCAATTTCGTCTAATTTTCAACATTGTATTCGGTGGGATGGGGAAGTAACGCGTTTTCAAAGGAAAGCAGCGCTTTTTTTCAAACTTTAGCAAAACACATACAATTCGTTGAAGTACATTAGTGTTCAAAGAAATATTGTTCACGATTGTAGTCATATAACAAGATAAATTGCAGAGAAACAGGTAACACTACCATAGCGTATAAAGTGAGCAAGAAATAGCGCAAAGTACATGTACAGCTTCGTAGACAGGCATAAGGTGAGGGGTGCATGCGAGCCTTGTGGTCCATCATTCTGTATCTGGAGCAATGTAGAGCACACTATTTCTGCTCCCCCTGGATGGTATGCTTGTCTATCACAGAGTTCAACCCTCCCCTCATTCATACTCCAGGGGTGGAAAAGGTTCTTTCCAAGAAATCCACAGACTAAAATAACAGCATTACTGACCTGGCTCTTCAACTGGTTCAGGTTCTTGGCTCTCCTTCATGACCTTTATCTTTGCCTTGCTCATCAGCTTGTTAAATGACATCTCATACTTTTCCAGTTCTTCAAGCAAGGCCAACAGGCTTCCATGGAGATCAATTTCACAACGCTTTCTTGGAGGTGGGGGCTTGGGTTTCCTGCCACGTTTTTTAGGGGGAGGGGCTGGTTCTGCGAATTTCTCGCAAAGCTTCTTAAGAGATTCGACATCGAATGCAGCAAGTTCAAACCCTTCAGCAATGGTGTTCTCTGGCTCCTGTTCTTGCTCTTCTACAGCTGGAAGAGGTGGTGATGGTGGATTGGGAGCTTCTGGTTCAGGAGATGGTGTACCACTTCGTAGCTAATGAAGAAAACAAAAGACGTTTGAAAACAAGCATGTTATTAGAGCGACATAGAACAGACACAGCTATTGTTTCTTGCTAAGATAGCCCTTCTTACCTTTCTAAGTCTTGAATCTCTCCTGGGTTGGGTGGGTGTGGCAGGACGTGTTGAAGTTCCCCGGGCCTTTGTTGGAGCTGGTGCTGGGGGTGGTAGTGGGGGTGGAGACACCTTAAATTCAAAAGAAATGGTCACAATACTTGACAAGAAGAAGAAGAAAAAGAGGCATGAAAACTTGATTGACTCTGAAGAAGAATGCTTGTAACATCAGTCTACCTTCTTTTTTCGTTTGTTTAATTTTGGGACATCGAAGGGACACTGCTTGTAAATACGTAAATCTGAAGCAGAGAAGATCGGAAAGTACAGGTAGGACCAACTGTTAGCATCGTTCCCAAGCACCATGTCTCTTTGTTCAGTCGGAGCAATGGTGGAAAGATGTTCACGGAAATCATAGTCTCTGACCTGGAATACAAGAGAAATAAAAAAAACATCAAATACATAAACATACAGTCACTTGCTATGTTGAAGTGGAGAGTCGTTAGAAAGTTCTAAGTTCAAGTCCTTCACCATGGCAATAGCAGAATTTGTTCCAGGAAATCTGCAGGTGGGATTTATTCTACATAATGTTTATTTGTTATATTTATCTCATACATTTTTCTATAAGATGTATATCTAATTATTTTTTTCTATCAGATGTATATCTAATTATTTTAACATGATATATATGCATCATCTAGAGATAAAATTTAAAGTTCAAAACGTTAATGACGCTTTTTTCTAATCAATATTTGGTCCACAAGTTATGTTTCTGATCAGTGAATAATCCCAGAAATGCGGAAATTCAGTCTTAAACTTACTACTTGACATTTCAACATAACGAGTTTGTTACAGTTGTGTGAAGATCGAGGTCACAAGTGAATCAAAACTTCATGACAACCCTGAATGAGTTTAATCAAAGCCTGAGAATAAACATGACTATGATTTCTGGCTCACGATACTTAAAGATTTATCTCACCAGGCTGTTGTCACAAAGGCATTTAAGAACCCAGACTCGTTGATGAAGAGTTAGATCCATATACGACTTTAACAACAAAGGATTTACTTCACCTAGAATGGTAACAGAAGACAATTTCTTCAATTCAGAGAAAACAAATTCACCATGCACATAATGAAAGGAATGTAGGTAACTCATAATAAAGTAGGCTACAAGCAGTCCCTCTTTTGTTTTGTCCATTGAACATGACAGCAAATAAAAAATTTTTGTTTCTTGCCCCTAGGGTTTTGTATTTGTAGCCATTTTATTCTCGCGTCTTTTATGTCATTACTTGTAGTGTAACGATAAAAGGGAAAAACAACTCACCCAACATTTCAAATGTAGCCATATCCAAGCCAAGCTGGTGACAAGTCTGGAAAAAATAAAGTTTAATTTAGCAAAACCATTCTTGTTACAGGTATGTTACAGACAAAAAAGACCTTTAAAAGATTATTGAAGACAAGGCAGGGTTAAACACATTTCATCTTGATGGCTAAGTGGTTGGTTTATTAGCACTATAGATCAGGGCCGGGTTGTTCGAAAGCCGGTTAACGTTAACCCAGGATTAGACGTTAACTGAGGCATTATTTACTCTTGTTTAAAAATGTTTTTCACCTCTAAGGTTTGGTGTAGTTTGAGATTACTACCGCTTAAAACTCTACGGCAAACAATATAACCAGAACACCTCACCAAAAAGTTACAAAACTGAAATCAAAATTCTTGCTAACCCTGGGTTAGCTTAATCAGGCTTTGAACAACCCGGCCCAGCCCTCACAAGAAAAAGTTAACTACCGCATCAAGCTGTATGGAAGATAGGTGCCCGGGATGTCTGGGGGCCTCCACTGAGATCAGCCAGCCCCTAGACAGTGAAACGCTGCCTTGGCTGGCAATCCCCACAACCCAGCCATGAGCCCCCACAAGCAGTCATCCAGGCACCTGTCACATTGAGCTAACCAGTGGAAAAAAGGGGAAGGGGGAGAGGGGGAAAGGGGGGGGGGCAAAAGAAAACCGGCAGGATAACTCCAAGTTCAGCTACAAAAACTGCTTCAATACACCACGCTGAAACATGCTACAATGCTGGGGGGCACTGAGCCTGCCCTGCCCACAGCAGACCGCTGACCGCTTGACAAATACCAGTTTCTCTTTGTAGTTAACTTAGTTAAACTGCATTTAACTGCATCTAAATTTCAATAGTCTTGCCAATAGACATGTATTTACATCTAAGACCTCCTCTCCCTCCCCCATCAGCCATTCAGCCCAGCGGGAAACCAAAGAAAGGTTTGTCAGAGAATTGTACAATTAAAGCCTCTTGAGTGCTACAGGATTTTCACTAAAATTAAAAAAAGCTGGTCCAATGAAAGTTGGTAGTTACAATTTGAAGATGCCCTCTTCCCCTTTAGTCATTCTTAAACTCTGAGTTGTTGGTGTTCATCACTACAGAGTACCAGGAAATATAGTCAGCTATCAAATACAAACAGTAGCCCTGATTCAGTTTCTGTGTAAGCAGGGTTTTCGTATCTATCAATTATAAAAACCAAGCTCAATTCTACAACAACAACAACAGAAACACAGAAAACTCATTGTCGCTTTCTTCGTTCTAACTATGTGAAATAAATTCTTCTTGACTTAGATGAATTTAAGAAAATGAGTGTTGAACAGTGGAGGGAAATTCCATGTTGATGTGAATACTTACAAACACTTGACCATCCTTCTCTATAGCTTTGTACCAGCTGTTCAGTCGGTCACACAGCTTGGATTCCCAAACTTTAAACTTCATGGGAGGTTTCTTGAACAAACTATCCACAAGGAATAAATAGATATTTTAAAATAATTATTAGGAGATTGAACAACCATTGCCATAGGGTTTTAAGTGAACGCATGGAAAGAACTCTGCATTGCATGGCAAACCTACTAACAAAACAATGCCACAGAAAAATACTTTTTAAGGTAGATAAGACATTCACCCTGCTGTAACGTCAAATCACAAGTAAGGCTATTTAATTTTTTCAGGTTTGAACACTAGAAATTTTTTTTAAAATGATTTTAGCGAAATATAGATCGTTTTCATATGATGTCATCACTTTCTAAAATCCAAAACTAAATAGCTAGCAAAGTCTTTTTCCTCATCAGGCATTAGAAGTGGTGTATTTACACTGCACATCTGGATACAATTTAAAGTTTAATAGTGCACTTTGTTTTGAAACCCAACAAAGTTTGGGTTTGATCCCTGTCGGGGAATCAGATCTTCTCTTTGTCCCACATTCATGTCATGTTGATCAGTTCTTTTTTCACACAATTCTTGGTTTTCACATGTTGTCAGAAAAAATTAAAATCAAAAATTTTAAGTTTTTACCTTTATCAGGTAAAAGTAATTTCTAAACACATATCCGTTAGCCTGTCTTCGGCTTGGTAGGTCACTTTGTTTCGAAAATAGAACACAGTTTTTTCACAATGCGTGACATCGGCATTGTTTCTGGGTAACACGCTACATACACAAAAATATCGATTTGCCAAATGTTTTTGAGTTCTGAGTAACCAGTATGTTGAGAGGAGTGCATATGCGAATGTTTTCAAGTTTAATAGAGAAAATAAACATTTTGAGAGAGCCAAAGTGAACTCCAGATGTTTCCACTGGTTTCTTGCCGCCATGTTGGAGTCCCTCAGACAGGCTCCAACATGGCATCTCCATACTAAACACTATAATTTTCAGTGATACATGTACCTTTTGTCGAATAACTTGAGTTTGGAATATCGCTCATCCCCAAAACTTTGGCACATTGTTTATTTATTACTCTTCTATGATATTTCAATTTCTTGACTAAATTTATTGAATGGTAAGCGATTTTATTTTTTACTCGAGTGATAATTAAGCTTACTTGAGTGATGTGAAAACCACCAATAATAGTTTGTTTTATAGATATCTTACCTTTTTCTTTGATGTGGAGTAATCAAAAGAGCTGTAAATATTCTAGCCAGCAATGAGGACTTATTAGCATAAACAAAACTCAGCTCTAGTTCAGTGATACTGAGGTCTTGAATGTAGAGAAAATCTTTCAATAGAAATAATAACCCTGCCAGTGAAGGAATCTGTTGAGGAGAAAACAAATTACATTTAGCTCATGGTACACAGATAAGAATCCATTCCCAATTCCCTGCCTAATTTAGTAGATTGAACATCAGAAATAACATGTTTTGGATACATTCTGTAAAATCTTCATATGAACTATCAGTCCAGAGCTTATCCCAGTTTCTGTAACATGAAGCAACTAGGAGTATTTCTATTCCCCCTGAATGGGATGCAAAGTCCACTGCAGGGTTACCCCCAGCATTATAGTCATCGGTACCCATTTGCATTCCTGGAAGTGTCTTGCCCAACAACACAACACAATGTCTGCAGGCAGGCTAGAACCCAAACTGCTCAATCCAGAGTCAACCACACTAACCATGATGCCACCATGGCTCCAACAGATACAATAATAGGCTCAAAAAAATTTTATAAGTATAGAATTAATTTCATGATTTCATCATTCTTGACTGTAGTTTACCTCCCACATTGAATGAAGCTGCTTAACCACATCAGGACCTAACTCTTTTTCTTCCCACTCAGCTAAATCTTGAAGCAAAACTAAATTAGCTTCTTTCTTCTCCTTTTCACGTATCCGGCGACGTTCACGTTCTTCTATGTCTTCCTGAATCTTCAGACGTGTAAGCAAAGAAGAAGTGCCTTCTCCATTAATCATATTAACATATGAAACACGAGCAGCAGTGCGTCTACGACTAGTCCCTTGAAATAACAAAACAAACATTCTGTTACACACTCACTTGTACTCTGCTGAATTCTTGATTAAGCATACCCATTACAAAAGTGACAATACTGGGCTCAAAAAAAATGAAAAACCAGTTTGCCCTTAGGACAAGCAGCTCACAAATTTTGATTGCCTGGGCTAGTCCTAGAGTAAATTTTTTTAAAATTTAGTTGGAACACAACTTGCCTTGCCCTTGTCCAGTGTGCAAGAGAGAATGGAAAGTTACTTGCCTCAGAGGAAAATGTAGTTTCCCAAATGACTGGATGGTGCATTTTTTTTAAGTCGTTATGATTAACAGTGATAATAGTTTTAACACCACACATCACATAAACCTACCATCTGAACCTGTGGCTTCAGCTGGAATGAAATCACTTCTCAATGCCATGGTAGCTTCTAAGCTAACCTTATCTCTAAGTGATCTGAAAATAAGTTTAGAAGAAATAACTGAGCTCAAACTGTGTCCCTTTGTAAGTGTGTCAAAATGAATAGATGCAATGTCCCGTAAAAAAAATCCATTATGAATAACAGTTAAGTCTGGGAAAAGGGATCCTGGAGGACTATGAGAACAGACTCGAGAAAGAACGTATTCAAAGTTGAATTTTGAAATATTGTTACCCTAAAGTATGACACATTTATATTTTTTTCAGTTTCACCATTGAGCTGCAATGTTGGCTGAATGTCTAGAATGTTACTAGTGACAAACTTTGTGTTCCAAGATAAGGGGTGTACCAGTATACTGGGTTGTGTCTAAGGACCACCAGCCATTGCTGTGACAGACAAAATTCCATGAGATTTCCCTGAGAAAACTACATTTCCAGACCAGATAAATACAAAATACCAGATATGGTAGTAGCTTTACAGCTGCCCCTTTCACCTTGACAGCGACAGTTCAACCTCTTCATATAGAAACAAATATATAGACAGAGATCACCGTGACTCGAAATGTTTCTTCTAGTCTTCAAACGCATTAACAGTGGCACCCATAACTTTTCAGACTTCAAACTGAGATATATTGGAATTTTCACCTGTTTAGCAAAGCCAGCTTTTGCTCCAGAATTTTCTCCATTTTGTGGCCAAGTTTTGAGACCCAGTGGTGAGATCCATTGTAGCGGTAACAGTTTTCCAAAATGAGACGGATGTCACCAATAACTTCTGTGATGCTGTTGTATTCATAGTTGTTAAATTTACAACCAACTACAGAGAAAAAGAACATGCGGAGTAAAACTAGTTTATACAATGTAAATGTGTCATTGGGCATTATGTTTTCAAGTTAATGTACCATGAACAAGTTGCTCAAAGGGCAAGGGCATTTCTGAGACACAGACACATTAAGTGGACAAACAGAGTCTAGTGGAGGGCTGACCAAGTCAAGAGTTATTGTTTCACTGTAGTGGGAAAATAAATCTCAGTGATGTACATGGCTGAGGAGAGTTGAACAGTTTCTTATTTTACTGCTGGTTCTATGCAGTATACCAAAAAACAAGAAACAAGTTTGAAATTTAAGCTTAACAAATAAAATTCTGATAACCCCTTGGCTTTTTTTGCTCAAATTTTTTTTTGGGGGTGGGCATACTTTTGGAGAGACTGAACAATGAAATCAAAGAGCAACAATTCAATTACAAAAAATTTGTTTATTACAAGATTGTTGATGAATATAGTTAACCTCTGTTACCTTTGGGTAAATGAGAAAAGAGAATATTACTAAGATAGCATTTATGGGGATTCCCTTGATCAGATTATATTAAGTCTAACGTTCTTAACTAAAAAAAACGTTTTACTTTTACTGTGTAGGAATAGAGATTGCTTTAGATTATGACGACATTATAGAAAATCAAATTGTAATGCCCAAAAGTGGTTTACAGTTTTACACTTGAATATGCAATTTTAATAGGTTACTAAAGATTAATTAATGAAACTTTGCGAGCGATCAAAATATGGCTAAGAACATAAAAATGAAAAAAATATCACTCAATATCTGAAACAAAAAATAAAAATTGATGATACTAACAAAATTTGTTTAATTGAAAAAAATATATATCTAGTTTTACTACTAAGAAAAACTCAACAATTTTCAAGCAAAGAAATTTGTAACCATTCTGAAAACGAGGGACAAAATGACAGTTGTCTTGTCAAATGAAAGGTTGTTTTCGTCTCTGAATTTACAAATGCATCCATTACACTTCTTAAAACTAAAGGTCAAATCATTTGTGGCAACATTTCATCAGAGGAGGAACAGCGCTTTCCAATCAGATCGGCTCTTTAAGATACCATAATCAATTAATTAAAACTTTTACTTACTTTGATGGAAACTCATGGGCTCTTTGATTCTCTCGTGGTAGTCCCACAAACCAAGTGCCTCGGCGTCTACCGGCTCCAAAAATGGCCAAGTGACATTTTTGTAAGAATCAGCCGACATTTCCATGAAAACACGGTATCCCTGTTGCACTTCAGGACTAAGTTTGCTAAGATCTAGGATGTTCACTTGTTGTACCGGCGATTTTTCTATTTCCGGCGGTTTAGCACGAGTTTCTGAAACTTCAACCGGCACAACTTCGTCGGTTTCTGCGGGCTCTGCAATTTGATTTTCAACCACAATTTCATCTGTTTCCATTGAGGAAGTATCCATTTTGAAATCTTCGGCCCTCAGGCAAGTTCAGTAGCCCTTCAGTGATATATACGAAAGTCCAGTCTGTGAAGTTTCTATATAAAAATCAGTATGAAAGGCAAATGCCTGTGGACCATGCCAACTTTCCTCCGACGCATTGTTGTTGCGCAGCCGATGAACAAAGGCCGTGCGCCGACTCAGTAGGATAAAACCCAACAACCACGCTACGAAAGTGCATGTTATCCTAATTTTTTCAAGTAATTAGCCGCATGAATTACATTAACTCAGATAAATCGACATTCCAAGACGTAAAGGAAGAAAAAGAATTGATTTACAAACTGATGGATAAAACGTCGCTGTGAAAATTCAATAGAGGTAAACGAATTATCTCTGGCTAGTGCCAGACCCCGAAACTTGCATCCATCTTGGAGCATACAATAACATGCCCTGAAAAATCACGATTTAACGAAAATTTAGCTTTAAAATGGTAGGATTAGGTACTCTGCGATGTTTGCTTCACTTTCACGATGTCTAAAACGCAGAAATTATAGAATTTATAGAATTTATCAAACACGGCCATCATCAAGATAATT
The DNA here is from genome assembly GCA_022496165.2 of Catalaphyllia jardinei. Classification (NCBI taxonomy): domain Eukaryota; kingdom Metazoa; phylum Cnidaria; class Anthozoa; order Scleractinia; family Caryophylliidae; genus Catalaphyllia; species Catalaphyllia jardinei. Next base: position 49,357,147 of record CM042746.1, read on the forward strand.
ACAATTGTGGAGCCCGCGATATACCCTATTCATTTGATTTTCCCGCCGATTTGAAAGTTTCCCGCTCCCCTCAACAAAGGAACTCGACGGAGAGACAACAGCTCTTAAGAGATGCCGCTTTTGGGAAAGAAATCCTTCAAGCCGAACCCACTTCCCAACGATCTCAGGTCCGCGGAAGAAGTATTTGTCATCAAAGAGACGAATGAAGTGTTTAGGTCGTACGAGTATCCTTGTGAACTATGTACATGTAGAATTGTGCGCGGTGAGTTTTCGAGTTGCCGGTGTCTGCCCTCCGAAAGACCACCGAGTGTCGCTTTTGATCGATTTATAGAAGGCTTTTTGTTCACTTTTTAGGTTAAGTTCAGTTCATTTTGAATTCTGGGACGTATAAATAGTAGAAAAAGGCTTACGTCTCAAACATTTAACGAAGAATTAGCATCTGCATGCATATTTTCGAGTGTTTTGGTTGCCAAATTCTCGAAACTAAGAAGTTGCAGACTATTGTTAAAATTGTGCCATGTGAGTTTATGTGATTATTTAAAGACTGGGGACATTTATTACTCGTGAAACGAGCTGGATTTCATGGTTGAAAGTCATGTAAACCAAGTCATACAGTCATCACTTGCTATTAAATGCACCAGATTTTCCTCGCTTAATGCACTTACCAGTTGGCTTGAGATTTTATTACGTCAATTCAAGCTGGTAAATTACACCAAAGAAAGAGAGTAAACTTCAAGTGAATATATGAAAAGTTATATCTTTCAACTGCAGAGAAAGAGATATAGACGCAATCGATCATTGCAGTTATACACACAACTTAATATGCAGTTTGAAAAAATTCAGGCTTGAACGGGTCAAACCCGACCTCTGCAATGCCGGTGTAGTGCTCCAGTACTGCAGAAGTCATGGGTTCGAATCCCATTCCGGTCAACTGTCTAAGTTATGTGTATTGTCTTCATGAAAGTAAACTTTGCTCAACAACTGGCAATGTTTGAGTCTCTGCTTACAACTTTAACCCATTTTGTAGGCTCGCAAAGTAGCATGAAGTTGATTTAGACACATTATGCACAAGTCTCTCGCTTACGAATTAAAAACATCAATCTTTCAATGTCTGGCAATATTCGGAAATCGCCAGAACATCTTCGGAAATCTTTGGCAATGTTTGGAAGTCGCCAAATCGTTGAATCTTTGACAATGTTCATTAACTGTCATTGAAAATCTCACATTTACTTTTGGAAAAGGCAGTTATACCGTTATGTTCCTTCAGAGTTAAGCTGAGAAAAGGTGCTTTTATAAACTGAATTCTCAAAGGCACTTAAAGAGGGATAAGGATAATATGCTTTGTAATTCAGATGAGTAATGTGGGAAATTGCCCATCCCACCCCAGCAAGACTTTTTACTCCAAAATTTGTTATGTATTTGATTTGGTTCAAATCTCTTCTCTGACTTTATATTTAAGTACTTTTCCTTGACACAATGAAGTGAATACGTAAATCGCATTATTCTGTATGGATTCCAAGTATGGAGCTGTCAGCTGACTGGAAAAACAAACCTGAAATATGGAGAAGCTGTCGCAAGTGAAGAACAGGCCCTAAAAAGACTGGAAAGCTTCCCAAAGTCTTTAGAAAAACCAGTTTTACAGCTTGTTCATCACAGTAAGTACAGTTTATACATTTGTTCTACTGATAATTCTTCTGTGGTCTAATCATTAGTGGAGGTATAGTGGTCTCATGTTTAGCATGTTGGATTGAGAGGTCTGGGTTCAAGCCTTGGCCTGAATCATAAGGTTGTGTTCTAGGACCTCTCATCCAGGTGTCTAAATGGGTACTGGCACAGTTAAAGCGTAGGGTAACCTTGTGTTGAACTAGCATCCCATCCAGGAGGGAGAAGAAGACCTCCTGGTGGCTTCATGCTGCAGAAGCTGGGATAAGCTCCAGTAGTATGGGCCACTGGCCGGACACAGACTTAACCTCTTTACACAATAATTGTTCATGTGTCAGACTTGAAATCAAGTGGTATGGGCTGGAGTATTGACCGAGATTATTGTACTGTGTGTGGTAAGGAGTTAACACTCAAAACCCTGTTTTCTTCACTGGAGTTACTATTCACTCTTAAACAACCAATATGGTAAAGTGTGTACAAGCTCTGATCTGCATGGTAGCTAGCCTTGGTTCACTTGGCTTTTGAAGTGTTTACTTGGTACCAACTGATGAGCTACATGTAGACCACGAGACAACAGCATATCAAGATGAGATTGTATTTTTTTAAATGCTTTAATAGGTACCTGTGCACTTCAAACGCTGGTACAACAGTGTTACAAATATCTAGAAAAAGAGTATGTGGAAAATGAGCCTGTGGAGTGTTATGTCGGTGGAAAGTGGTAAGTTACATGTGTGCAAGGAAAACTAGTTTTCAGGTCTGCCACTTTGGCAAGCTGTAACAACGACATACTAACCCAAAAGTGATTCTCACTAGTCCCTATAATGTTTCCAACTTTCTCTCTAATATCTTACTAAAAATTTCTTTTTACCTTAAAACATATCCAGGGTTGTATATAAGAGCGGGCAGTTGGCGAAGTTCGCTGGCTTCTCTGCCAGGTTTTGCTGGCTACTTTCATTGCTTCATGAGTCAAGATATGTCGAGGAGACAACTTTTATCGGGTCCCACAACCATCTACTTCTCACAAAACTCCGGCTACTCAAAGACTTAAAGAAAACACTATATAACAATGGACACTTGGTTGATACATTGCCGAGTATCAGTTAACACTTGGCCAATACACAACGGTCGGTTGCGGATTGGTTGAATACCAGTGGAATGTTGATTGAGTATCAACCAAGTATTTGTCAATATATCAGCCATTACTCGGCCGGCCCCTCGACTGACACCCATATTGGCTCACATATTGACTGATATTAGACTGACACTCAACTGACACTACCGAATCCACTAGCCTGACTGAAAAATCTCCTAGCCCAATCTATTGGACACAACTTTCTTTGTATCTTGTTTGATGGAGTTGAGTTATAAGCCATAAACACAGTTTCGTCTTGGTTTTCACTCTCCTTCCACTTTTTTTATCATATCTATTGACTGAAAGAGTGAAACAGGCTACGACCCCATGATAAACTAAATGTATCAATCACATCATAAAAAGTAGCCACAAGATTACAATTTATCTTTTTGTAATGTAATTATTCTTTTCCTTACAAGATCACGATGTAATGATAAAAATGAGCGAGAAAAGTTGAACTCGATGTTTCAATGACTCCATGTCATCATCTTTTTTTATCAAGCTAATTATTAAATACCTCTTGATTTTAAAGAGATGTAAACTTATCAGTCTTTTGGATTGCTTTTAACTTTTCCTTTGTATCATCCAGGCATCAAGGTAGAATTTCCAGAATTCATCGCCAGACCATAACTGGAAATGTGAGTGTACAGAAGTCACCTTTTATTAAAGAAACCTCCACTAGATATATTGTTCAAGTTGTAGTTATAATACAGGGTTCGTACAGGCCATGGAAAACCTGGAAAGTCATGGAAGTTTAGTGAAGGTCATGGAAAAGCGATATACTTTCAGAAAATAAAAGGCAAAAAGATGAGAAAAAGTCGAAAACATGTTTTAATTTCAGTAGGAATAAAAACAAGCACATATTTTATGCATTGTAATGCTGGAAAATATGTTATTAATAATATAATAAATGATTGTTTGATACTACTGTCAGAACAAATGCTTTAACTTCGGTCATGGAAAACTCAGAAAAGTCATGAAAAAGGTCATGGGATGTCATGGAATTTTAAAATCGTCAGAGTATGAACCCTGTAATACACAATGCATGAAAAATGGTTAAATATGGTAGGGTTAATGACAGATCTAAGGACTTGTGCACACATTTATGCTGTGCCGTTAGCTGCACAGTCCTTGTACTATGTCCAAGGTACATCTGGATCAACATTTATTGATTAATTGATTAACTGATTGATTGATTAATCTACAATGGATTGAGTGATCTATCAATCAATTAATTAATCATTGAAATCAATTAAACAATCAATCAATCAATCAATCCATCAAGGAGTCAGTCTATTATATTTAGAGAGAGTAGAGCCAAGGTTGACATAAGTAATTGAATCCAATCTAAAGTAGAACCAACATGAACTGTTAGCTTTTGACAACTGGGCATACCTCCTGTCCCCATAGCTACCCAGGTTAAAAAATATTCCTGACGACAATGGAGAACCAATAGCGTATAAGTTACAAGTTATGCCAAGCCAGGACCAAAACCAGGCAACACTCAAAAGGACGCAAGTGCAGATCCAAGCATGCAGACGTCTACATTTTTGTACAAGGAGATATATCTTGCATCTCCCATTCCAAATGTCTTACAGATGCCACCTACCCACCTGAATACTGTTTGTATTAAGCATTCACTTGTACTAAATCAATGCTTTTAGAAGACTGATGTAAGATATGACATTGAGTGTGAGAGCATGCAAGACTGCTTGAAGGATGTTCCGTCAGGAGATATAAAGTAAGATATTATTTTTTTACTGATTACACAACCAAGTTAGTAAAAGCTTTGGTAAGACAGATCTCAATCAGAATCATAATATTAAAAAATCACACAATAAAGTTATTTCTTTTAGTTATTATAAGCTTAGACTGTCCTGGGAGGATATTGGCTCTTGGTCTTTTGGTGCAGTCTGTAATCAAAACATTGGTCTAATACTCTACCAGTATGGTCCTTCTGTACTAGGTTATTACTGAGATACATATGCTTTTACAATTCTCAGTCAGATAATAAAGGAGATTAATTTCCTTAAATCTTGAAGACTGACAGTATTATTGGTATCTGCAAATTCTTTGAGAGGATTTTCAAACATCACCTGTAGTGTAAATCCTTAGCTGCATCAGTATTCATGCAATATTTGGAAACACTCAATGTGACTGTAGGTAGTCCAGTCTGCTCGCAGTTATGTTTCGCGCCATTTTCAGTCACGGACCAGTGTGTTTTTGACTAGCTAGGGTGGTTGTAGTGAGCAGCAACATAATCAGGATTTAAAAAGAATATATAAAGGGAGTACGAATTCTCGAATTCATCACTTTTTGCTAGAATGCATTGCATTTAACCAGAGTGCACTGCTCCACTTTTTACCAG
>CM042746.1:49362318-49389818 GCA_022496165.2 Catalaphyllia jardinei
GCTCCACTTTTTACCAGAATGCATTGCATTTAACCAGAGTGCACTGCACCACTTTTTACCAGAATGCATTGCGCCACGATCAGCACGACTTTTCGCATGGATTTACTCTGATTTTCCTGTAAAACGATGTGAATGAGATCGTGATGGACTTTCTCAACTCTTGCTTCTTTTTAACACAGTATGTGAAGGTTAGTAAATCTGGATGAACTGTGGAAACAGCTCTATTTGATTGCGTTTGTTGATTTAGTTCCAGTCACGACAGAAAAGGTCAGTTTTATCCAGTCAGATATTTGAAATCGGTGGAAGAGTACAGCAAGATCAATAAGACTGAACCTGAACCAGGGTATAGAAACGTAAATACTGTGTACTTTGTTAATCAGGCCAGGGGAAATAATACTCGAATGGGTCACACAGAGCTTTTTTATGATGAATGAGCACCTGATTACAAATGTTTACTTATATTTGAGCTTCTTGCTTAGTCTAATGTTCGTAAAAAATATACTTTTACAAATAAGCTTTTAACGCTTGAACATTACAAGTTAATGTGAGAATATTTGGCACCAAATTTGAAGGCTGATTTAAATATTTCAGTCCTATTAAACTTGAGTCTATGGAAATTGGTGCCAGGGCTCGAGACTAACGGTAGCCAACTAGCCAGAGACTAGTAAAAATTCTATTTTGGCTAGTGGTTTTTGCACCTTACTAGCCATTTTGGCTAGTGAAAATTTGTGAGCACTGGAGGCCTAAAGGAAACCAATTAGAACAGTAGAATTAATTTCAAATTTTTCACACAATGAAACTGAGTCAAAGCGTGCAGAATTTGAAACATCGGCTGCAGTGAAATAAGTATCATATATATAATTTATTGACCCAAACAAGAACTTTAAATTGCTAAAATGCAAAAGAATGATTGAGTTTTTTGTTTGTTTTTCCTTTAGTAAAAGGCAACGAACGACAAACCAACTGCTTGCTGCTAATGATTAGCAGCTATTAGCCATGAGTGAAATCATGCAGAACTTAAGGGATCGCGTTTTGTGCTCGAAGCATCTGGAGGTCACACACGCTTTGAAAAAAATTAAAAAATTTGCAGTTGTTTGAAAATTTGAATGATGCCTATATAATATCAATGCCTATGTTTGCAACTTGTAAATAAAGTTAAGTTGGAACAAACTATTGTGTTCATGAGAAATTGTGAATCTGTATTTTGAAAGATAGGAATGTTTTTTGGAGGGCAAGTTGCGAAATTCTGTGAGAATTTTTTACTGAAGCAAAAACTTTGGTTTTCGTTGTTGTGCGATGCCTATAATCGTACTATAACATCAATGCCTATGTTTGCAACATATAGAGTTCAGGTGGAACAAAGTATTTATTTTGTTTGTATTTTGAAAGAAAAGAATGTTTGTCGGGGTCACCAGTTCCGAAGTTTTGACAACACATTTGCGAGAGTCAAGGGCGTGAAAACTTTGTACTTGTCAGTTGTTCATTCAAACCATACTGCAAGCTACACAGGCTAGCATTTGCTTGACTTGATGCAGTGATGGATATTAGAGTATCTGGCTAGTGAAACATTTGTTTTGGTTAGTGAATAAAACCTGTCACTAGCCACTGGGCTAGGAAGCTGAAAAGTTAGTCTCGAGCCCTGGGTGCCATCATGCAACCTAGTTTGTGCCAGAACCTCTTCAATCAGATTGGCATGTATAATGTTACAGCCTCGAACGCACTCTCATAATCTTTGATTACTACTAGTATGTCATTTCTTAGCAGTCTCGCCTCTGTGGTCCAAGTCTTAATTCAGATGACGGGAAATCGTCGTCACTAAAACTTGTAGAATTATAAAAACAAACAAACTGTAGAACACACTTATTTCATATATGCTATGATCTATTCCTTTTCATCCAATCACGAATTTACTGGCTCAGTTAAGTTTTAGCATTTTCACACATCCGGCGACTTGACACGTCTTCAACACTGTCAACACTCTAGAGACATTTAATACATACCAGTGCAGAATTTTTTAATTGATTTTTCTGCTCCTGCAATTTCCACATCTTTCTATTTTCATCTTTTTGATGTTCTGCTAAAGGAGAGGTAGATAAAGGAGAGGTATGTGCTTTATTTGTCTTGATCCCTTGTCACACCTCACCATCTATCCATCATGATGCATGAAGTTGATGCATACAAGGACAGATTTTAAGTTACACACCACAAATTGAAGAAATAAAGGTTATAATGTAAGACTTGGAACACGCAGATAGATTAATGACCACGTAAAATGTGTCACTATTAAAACAATGTGCCACAGCATTACTATCTTTTAGATATCCTAGTTATGTAGTTACACAAAGACGCTAGTATAAGAATATTTAACATTTATTCCATAAGTTCTCATTGGATATGGGATGATAGATAGCCAACAAGGCGCGTAGCGCCGAGTTAGCTATAATCATCTCATATCCAACAAGCGCGAGTGGAATAATTGTTTTATTAAAAATGCCCCCAAAATATAGAAAACTAGACTACAATAAAAACAAAAAGGCCAAAAAAAAATCACGCATACACTCGCCATCTTTGTAGATCATGATATAATGGCTCATTTTCCATGTTGGCGTAGCCAATGAAAACTCTCGATTTGCATTATCCAATGATCCAGTTTTCAATAATACCATTTATGTTGCATTTAAAATTTCAGGTTTACAATGGAATGGCTTTGTGCAAGACGGTCGTAAGTGACTTTTTCGGGTAAAAATGTTTTCCTTCAAAAGTACCTGAATTTTTGCATGTGCTTTTCAATTAAGTAGTAAAAGATTCCCATGTAATTTTTTTGGGCGGTTTGCACTTTGCTTCTGAGAAAAACGAAGTCAAAATATCGAAGCGTGCACAATGAACGCAACAAAGTGGAAAAAGTAGAGCATTTCAGCCAAAACAAGATACAGGAGAATGTTTTTCTGCTTTAATGAAAAGCACATGCAAAAATTTAGGCACTTTTGAAGGAAAAAAATTTTTACCCGAAAAAGTCACTTACGACCATCTTGCACCAAGTCATTCAATTATTTATCCTGGGCTATTACTGTAACAGTTAAATAGAAAACATGTACCGTGTTTCTATCGAGTTATACAAACACGAGTGGAAGTTTGGGAGAACAAGAAAAGCCGTGGGAACACGAGCCGCAGGTGAGCGTTTCCACAAACTTTCACAAGTGTTTGTATAACTCGATAGAAACACGGAGTACATGTTATCTATTTCTTTTAGATAACACCACGATGAGAAAAAGGAAAACAACTTAACTTTGATTATCCAAATGTAAATTCTCTTTGCTCGCGCCATCACTACTTCAACGAGCCATTTCCCGTGGTTTTTCACAACAAAGACTAAGGGGGCTTTCATTTATTAGCACATGGGGGGGGGCGGCAAAATTACATGAAAAGTCTTTCCCACATTATCCAACCCCCCTCTATAGCAATGGATACAATTTCATAACCCTCCCTACTCAAACTAGCATTATTTCTTGACACCCCCCCCCTCTCCCCGTCCCCCCAAATCCAATGCATTCATAATATTGTATTCAGGTGTTATAAACCATTTTCAACTCAACAATAATTATCTTTATTCAATGCTATTCTTGGAAAATTTAAATTGAAACTCATCTTGCAAATCATCACACAAAGCACAGTATACTGTATCTGTCACTTAAATTGTATTTATAAAGCAATGCTTTAATATCATACAAGAAACATAGGAAAACCCAAGGATAGGACTCATTTATGAGAAGAGAATTGATGAAGTATCTTCCTTTGCTAAAATATTTGAACAGTTCTCATATTTTAAAGGAAAATCTTTTCCAGACAATGTCTTTATTGCCATTCTTCTTTCAAAGGTACGTGGACTTCAAATTTCCCTGCAGTGGGAAATATTTTAATTTTCAGTGCAGTGGTTCTTCCATGGGAAATACATGAATGGGACCTATCCTTTCTACAGATACCTTTTCCTTTGTTTATGGTTTGTATAAATTTAAATACCGGTATTTAACATGACACAACTCAACTGCCAAGTGCCCAGCATCCAGTCATTTCATTTTTGTAATTCAATTGTACATGTAATGACTAGTAATGAGTAGAGGCAAATGTGGCAAGTCAAAATAGTGTCTGAATAAAGCAAAGGTTCAATTATTGAACCTTTGCTTTATTGAAGTCAGTAGAGGGAAGTGGGATTTAGCTGATGTAAAGTTTCAAACAACCCCCCCCCTCAAAAGGCTTTTCAATATGTGACAACGGGGAACCCCCCTAAATATCTTTCCAAAGCCACATAACCCCCCCCTGTAATTTTGCCGACCCCCCATGCCCTAATAAATGAAAGCCGCCTAACCGCTGTTCGGCGATCAGAAATTGTTTTACATAATGAGGGCGTAGCAAGAATTCCAACATCGATCTTCCCTCTCAGAGGTAGAAATCGTCGCCACTAGCCACTGTATTGTGAAAGGAAAGAACAGTGATAGAATTAAAGGCTTTTTTGGCTTGATTTAGGCGAGTATTGTTAAAGTTTCGTTTACTATTGATGTTACAAGTTCTTCAAAGGGTTGTTTACATTCCGCTTTCGTTTCTTTGTATAGTTTATGGCTTTCCTTTTTTCTAGAATCTTCCTCTAAACCTACTTTTTTAAGCCCATCCGAAGAGATGATATTCTAAATTCTAAGTTCTAAATTATTCAGTGAGCTTTTTCGCCCAGCAGTTATTAGTATCTTGCACAGATTTTTTGGGTTTACCTTGGTGTAAAAACCCGGAGTTTTCTCTTTGTTTTGTGGCTATTGTTACGGTTAGGGTCTATTATGTTGACTTCTTTGTATTCTTTGTTTTACGTCATTGGTGAGTGTCACAGTGTTACACCGAGGATGAGCCGATTTTTTATCACAACTCTAATTTTAATTTTAACACTTTTATTGGTTCTTGTAGAAAACAGTTGTAGTTGAGCTATAAAAACAAGGCTTTCTTTTTCATTTTACTCAACAACAAGTTCGTACCAATTATGTAGGAGCCGCCAAAATTATCCTTTCCCTCCCCTAGTGCTACACCATTTTCTCCCACCACAAACCGGTTTAACCAGTTTTACTGGCTTAATCTGAGCTTAATTGAAGGATAGTTAATCGAAGATTAAATTTGTTTTCAGGAACACCATTTTATCCCCTGATTAGCTATCGCAGGAATAAGAAATGTAATCGTGGAATAACCATTAACCTCGGGTTATTTTAACTGGCTTTCGAACAACTGGGGTCCAAGCTTTATTCAGGCTAACCTGTGATATTCAGGCTAACCCTAGAGTGCAGACTTTCACTCTGAGTAACCCTGTTTAAGGTTAGCACTTGATAATGGGAAAAAAACACACTATATACACTTGCGGTCTGCATTTTACCCCCAGTGTGCAAACCGATTTTTTCTTGTTTCATTTCAGACGTCTTAAGAAGATGCCATCAGAGGAGATGGTGAGTTGTTTCATAAGGGCCAACACAGAAAACCCCTGGAGAAATGATAACAGCCCTTGGATAGTCAAGGTAATATAGACTTTGATTTATGTTGTCAATGATTGTCCTTTTATGTTATGGTTATCACTAGATAGATAGATAGATAGATAGATAGATAGATAGATAGATAGATAGATAGATAGAGAGAGATAGAGAGATAGACAGAGATAGAGAGATAGACAGAGAGAGAGAGAGAGCCATCTGCTTGTTGATACCCCGCCGCAATTTTGGCTGTTTTCCCGCCGTTTGGTTGATTTCCCGCCTCGTGGTTGATTTCCCGCCCCATCGATGGTTGATGCCCCGCCGTCGGTTGATTTCCCGCCTCGATGTGTGGTTGATATCACGCCGCGTGGTTGATGTCCCGCCAGGTGGTTGATTTCCCGCCCTTTTAATGGCACCAGAATAGTTGATGGAGGATTTAACTGTTTTAACGGTAATCATTGGTTTTCTTTTTAATTGCGTAGTTTAATAATCAAACAATTGCATTATGTCCCTTTTAGATTAGTTTTTGGCCGCTTTTTATTTTTTTTTTCGCTTCTTAACTCTCAGCAGGTTCCCTCAGAAATCACCTCGGAAAATATACCAAAGGTTAAATATTTAGTGTGTAATCGACCACAAGCATTTTATAAAACAATTAAGAATGTTATTCCAGTCTTCTATTTCCCTCAGTGGCCATCGAAGCTATTTCTTTAAAGTGGTAAGGTTGATATTTTCATTACAAAATCAAAGTTACCGGACTCTTATCACTAGCTTTCACTATCATCAAAAAAGTGTTTTTTTGCAGGGCTTATAAATTTTAAGTAGCCAACCCAATTAACTGTTATTAGGAAGGTCAGAAAGGTCCGAAACTGTTGGTGAGAGCGGTAACAGGGTGGAATTTTACTTTCCAGTGCAACAGAAAAACAACAGTAAAGATAACAACAACAATAACATATTTAGTTTGAATCCCATATTTTAACATGCCATTACCATACAATCAAACAAAATGAAACAGGATAAAATTATCGACATAACACAGTGAGTATATCTAAAGAAAATTGAAGAGGTAACTGAGACACTTGATGTATTTGTGGGGCACTCCCCCAGGGATTTGCACCCAGGCTCGTGTCTTATCCTAGACAATTAACAAGTGTCATACCAGAGTTGTTTAAGACATTTCAGAAATTCTACTCACATAACACTATTTTGCATTTGTTCGTTAACTTTACAAAAGTAGAATATAACTTTTATTTACTTTAAAGATTGTGCTATTTGCTAAAAAAGACTCAACGCTGTACTAAACTTAACAGTCTTTCCTGTTTTGGGGTAGGTATTCGAGCTTAATGACCGTACACTTAAATGAGTTTGGGAATGACCGACCGTACACTGTATTTAAACTACTATGATGCTTTCAACACCGTGCTGTATTTCTTGTTTTGTTTTGTTTTGTTTTTATCGTTCTGTTTTCATAATATTTTGACCGTACACTGTAAGCTTTAAACGATTTGTAAATGACCATAAACGGCTTTAAATCTATCATCATGTTTGCGGCAGCCGTCTTTAAACTCATAATTTATGCTACGTACATCAATAGTATTTCCTGTGTTTTTGGTTTCGGTTTCCATAAGAGTTCATAATTTTACGACTATACACTATATGTCTTAAATGACTTGTAGATGACCGTACACAGTTTTGAAAAAATGTCTCTGTTTCTAGCTTGAAAGAGTCTGTCCTTTTGTGGTGCTTGTAATTTTAAGACTGTCCAAAGTTTAAATATGGTTACTTGAAATCAAACACGTCTCTATTTATTGGTCCCCCCTTTTCTTGAATATGTATTTCACTTTGTTGTAGCAGCGCTCAAAGTCACCGTCGTTTCGTTCAAGGATTTCCTTGAGGCCGTTGTTTGAGTGGAATAATGACTTCAGCTCTTCTTTGTTTGGGCGCACAGAATATTTTCCAAAGAAGTTTTCAACGTACACTTCATCTGGCTTATTCCATTTCGCTTTTGGTTGGTAGTTAGTAACAGTAGATGCAGATTCCACTCCAGTTATGCTGTTAACCCATGCTGCTGTTCTGCTTGACGATGGTTCAGGTTCCTTTGACGGTAATACTATCTTCTCCTTTTCTTTTCGTCTCAGGTAGCACACTTTGTCGTAGACTTTTTTTACCATCTTAGGATCACTTGCAAACTTGCTTAAGTCAATGTGTTCAGCCATGGTGTTTCGCACATTGTCAAATGTGATTTGGGCCTGAGAAATTATTTGGCTGGAAAACAGCATTTCGATGACTTCTGCTTGACTACTAGATAGTCCTTCTTCGTGAATATTAGCTCTGATTCTTCCTCATGGTCCTCATCATCAAGCTTTGTTGAATTTGCCGACTTGTTGTTTGATTTTGTAGCCACTGACGTATCCAAGCCAAGTGACTTTTTCAGTAGTTGGTGACCTCGGGCAGACTTCTTTGTGATATGGCCTATATTGTAGTAGTGATCTGCCATTGCCTCTTTATGAGCCATGTGTTCGTGAATGGCCCTCTTTTCGACGACGTCCTTACTATAAGTTGCTGATGAGGCTATCTTCCTGACATCGGTGCTTGATAATTTAATTTGCTTAGCTTTGAACCAAAAGGCCGTTACCCTCTTTCCGATGTTGCTCTGACAGTACATAGTGTAGCTACCGTCATCACCTCGTTCAGCCTCTCTAAAGTTGGGTACTGTGGCAGTTTCCATGGGTCCTGGCCGTTGCGCATTTTCTAGTTCGAGTCGAACAATGAGAAAATCTCCAAAACTCTCTCCCATTTCTTGTGGCTGAACTTTCCGGAAATTGCTGTTCTCCAGTCGGGAAGGTGATTTAGGACATTGTTAGCCAGACGCAGAGACCGCTCATCAATGCTTGGGAATTCTTTCGTCTCGTCTGCTACCTTTTGAATAATAAACTTCAGAAATTTTCCTACTGAAGATAGATAAGCTTTCACAGTTCCAGGCCTCATTTTGTTTTGTTCTAGAATTGGTTTTCCCCAATTCCTCCACATCTGCAAGCCTCCATCCGCAATGAGGCAGCTAATGGTGTCATTCTCTTGATCGAGGTGATCCAAAAGCTTTCGAACGTTTTGCGCATGGATGCCGGCCTGCCGTTCTTTGTTTGCTCCGCCACCGAGATCTTGCAGATGCTCATAAAAAAACTTGAGAAGTTGGTGCCTAAAGCCTCTGGGTCTGCCCTTGTAGAATTCCTTCACAGCCCACTGTCGCCACTCTTCGTCACCAATATCATTTTCTGAAACCTCATCTTCATCATCTTGTAAACTCTCATTCTCATCCTCTTTCTCATCATCTGAACCTTTATCTTCTTCCTGCTTATCCTCGATATTGCCGCTCTCTTCTACCCCATCTCTCTCTTTGCTGAAATTTGCTTCTTCAGTGATCTTCCTTTTGACTAAGCTGGCTTTCAGCATCAGGCTTCCCTGCTTATCTGGAGTAGGTGGAATAATCATGACGGAATCAGATGATTCAGACGAGTTGTGGCTACCATTATCACTCGATATTTCAAAATCTGAATCTTCGTCATCACTTTCAACGTCCACTGCTTGAACGAGTACACCCAGAGGGGTTAGAGGTCGCCTTTTAGCATGACTGACCGTCGGCTGATCTTCTGCTTTCCTCTTGCAGCTCTTGACCTCCTTCATTTTACCCTCATATGGCCGGGAAATTCTCATTGCGCTTTTATAAATGGAGTCGTCCTTCTTCAGCTTGTGGGTGCGCTGAAGATGAGTTGTCAGTGCCAACACAGCCTTGTCGCACAGTGGGCATTTTTCCCGGACTCTGCCTTTGAACGAAACTATCTTGCCTAGCCGCTTTTCTAATCGTTCTTTTCCTCGATTTTCCTCTCCGTGAATGGCGGCCTGGAGTATGGACTCGAGCTGTGATACTGCCAGTCTTTCTCCTTTATTTACATGAAGGGCGACCACGTGTCTTCTAAGGTGAGTAACGTTTGCTTTGCACAAAGGACACTTTCGTACCTTGGAATTATTTACTGTTACCTTCTTAGCAGGATTTCTTTCCTCTTTTCCTTTAATCGTTCCTGCCCCTTTGTCTTCTGCCTCAAATGAACTTTCACCAGTTTTACTTTGTCCTTTCTGTCCCTGTTTGCTTTCTTTATCTTTGCCACTCGCCTCTTTTCTTCTTTGTCTTCCACTAACTTCTCAACAATGTCTCCATCTGATGACAAGGTCTGACTTCTCCCCTCCTTCTCGCTGCTCTTCTTCTCTAGACTTCTTGGCTCCTTCCCATACTCTACTTCCATTTCCTTGTCAGTGTCTTTAACTGATGACGCACTTTGACCTTCCTTACTCTCGCTCTCTTCTCCTGTGTTCTCGTTACTCTTCCTCGAGACCACTTCTGTTTCACTATCTGACTCAGCTGCCTTTTTTCTACCTTCTATTTGCTGATTTCTAATATCAATCTCGTCTAACAGATCTTTCATGACATCAGCAACAGTGTCTCCGGGTATAGGCTTGTTGGCCAGGGTTGTCTTGCAAAACTCCTTTGCGATAAACTGGAGATATTTTACTTTGTTACGACAACTTGCGGCCAGTGTCCAGAACTGCAGGCGATCCGCGGCCGCTATCATAGCCATGGTGGTTTCATATTCGCCAGTCAGCCTAAGAATTCCCACATTAGCGTAAGGCTTGTCTAACACCAACTGAACTGGCTTGTCTAGGTTCAGTTTTTTCAAAGCATTTTCATCTCCTGTGCTTGCCATATCAAGCAATTTAACCATTTCATCCATGTTTATTTTCCGGAAAGCACACAATTAACAATTCCCAAGATCACAGGAGAATATAGACGAGCAAATAAAGTTCTGCAAGTGAAAATGGAAATCTTGATTTTGATGTCTTCTAGAGCTCAGTACCGTAGAATTTCAAATTTACCAACCCGTTATAAGGGAACCCTCCCGCCCCTCCCCCGAAAGTCACATTATTTTTTAACCCCTCTAGTCTATTAAACCCCGAAAGATCCAAGTTAGAGAGCTCCTCCCGACTCTCCAACAAAGTAACAACTGGCACTCTGACGCCTTAAGAGCTGGTCATAAACGTTAATTTCATGTGCGACGCCCTCATATTTTAGCAGAAAAATGCATGCCCGATCAATATTTTTCAGGCAAAAAAAAATAAAGACTCACCTTCGGTAAATAAAGGTAAGATCACATGAAACTGAGTTTTTCAGGCCTAACCCCCAGTACTTTATGACCAGTCCAATAAAATGCTATGCATAAATCGTTTTTATTTTTGTAAAACGGCTTTTAAGCCTCCGCCATCTTGGAAATCAGGGGAGGCCTGGTTCCAAAATAGTGATCCATCATATTGGAAAAAACTATAAACATTAACCACTATAAGGCAATAGAATGGATCTCAACCTAACCTTTTAGCATTCTTCCATTGGGGTGGGCAGTGCAATTTTATGTTGCTCGTAGATACATAACTGGAGTTAAGACGATGATTTGAAAGCCATCTTACTACCAAGCGAAAATCGATTTCGTGTGCTGTTCATGATCTTATTTTTGTAGGGAAATTAAGCTTAAATAACACAGCGATTCATCACTGCAGGTGCACTTTGTGCTTATGTAACCTTTGCAGTGGTTTGTTTCCCATTATATTATTTGCTAAAGATCAAAATAATACATTTCGTAAGAGATCAAAAACAAGTGACTTACCGCTAGTCGATCGTCCATCTTGTATGCCTTCATGTATGACACACCAACTATATATATTAGCTTACAAATGCTGATTAATTTGTTAAATATGTAGCTTTCAACCAAATTAATTGAAATTTAGCACAGTACCTCGCCACAATCTGAAAATGCGTGGCAATTAACTTACTTCAGTTGAATGAATATTTATTTTCTTGGATATTTTTTTGTGTATGAGAGGGTCTCATTGGGGCGGGGTACCTTCGATGACGGTTAAAAGTTTGTTTGTTTCTTCGGCAGTTGGTGGTGATCAAATTCGATCATTTGACGATTAACGGCTTATTAGGGATGGCTATTGGCGGTTGATAGTAAAGTATTAATAATTATTTTCCTTTCCTGTGCTGACGGTTAACCCTTCTAAAACCCTCGTATAAGGCCAGTGCCTGCGCCTGGTGCGCACGAACGGACAAACGGCAAGGTCATGCACACGCCAAGTGACCTTCAAATTTAGGTTTTATGTCCAGTGTGAACAACATAGTGTTAGAATAAATACATAATGGAACATTACTGGCAAGAATACAAAAGATACAAAGATTACAATTTAAAGTTACTGTTAATAGGGCCACACCCTTTGCCTATTTTGGCTGTTACACTGAGCGTTCAATTTTAAATACCCGTTTAAATCACTGACAACCTTGATCTACCGAAGCAGTCTACATTATCATTGCTGAACAATACTACATTTTCAAAACGAAATATCAAAGTTAGTGCAAGTTCTAGCCTTAAAAGCGTCAATCTGACAAAAGTACGCATTTTGGTTGATTTCCCGCCACATTTAGCAATTGTGCTTAAAATCTGCCCAAAATATGCAAGGTAATGCGGAAAAAAACATATGGTGCTGTTATCTATGCCATTTTACACTCTGATATACATTTTCAACCACATTGGTTAGAAATAGCAAGTTTTATTGTGAATTGAAGTCGTGTTTGATTTCCCGCCGCGAAAAAAAATTGACCCTTCGCAATTCAAAGCATTGTCACTCACTTGAAATTTCTCGAAATTAGCTGAAACTTTTGTCACTCTTGCTTTATTGTATTTTAAGTATGTGTGAATTTATTTGGCTTATTCCGTCTCAAACAACCGAAGTTACATTTGTTCTCGCGTGTGTGGTTCGAAAAAAAAAGTTGAACGTCATTTCTTGAGCTTTGAATCCTGTCCTAGTCATGCAAGTACACCTGAAAATTTTCAAAACTCCAAAAATCGATATTGCTTCAATGGAGGTACCACGAGGTAATGGTATAGGCGTCGGGGGAATCATAATTGATCATGGTTCCCGCAAAAAAAAAGTTTCAAACGATTTTTTTGTGTTTTTAGAGTAAAATGGCTGTTTTCCCGCCGGTACAAAAAGTAAAGAGCCAAAAATTCATGAAACTTTGGCGTAAAAGAAAACAGTAAACTGGATGATGGAGATTAGCACTTCTAGATTGTCTGTGGTTAGTTTCAGTGTGTTACACAATGTTTCAAATTTTTTATGGCTTTTTAAAAAAACAAGTTTTCCCTGGCACCGATGTGCTTGATGAGGAATATACAGAAAGACAGAGAGAGATAGACAGAGAGAGATAGACAGAGAGAGATAGACAGAGATAGATAGATAGATAGATAGATAGATAGATAGATAGATAGATAGATAGATAGATAGATAGATGGATGGATGGATGGACGGATGGATGGATGGAACTCTTTATTTAAATACGGCATTTTATCAAATTAAAATATACAGCAATATTAAAATTTGGTTTACATAAAATCCGTAAACAATATAAGTTACGTATTTACTATTAAAAAGCTTAATTTCTAGAACTAGTTTTGCTGGTGCTGATAGTAATGGTCTAGCTTACTCATAAACCTTTTTAGCGAAGTTTCTTCCTTTAGAATGTTTGGCAAATCATTCCAGATTTTTGCTCCGGTAAATGCAAAGCTGTTTCTGTAAAAATCTGTGCGACTTTTGGGGAGTGCAAGATTCATTCTGGAAGATCGCAGTCCATAATCACGAAAAGAGGCGCTATGAGTAAACATTTCAGACAGGTACGGGGAAGTGAGACCATTCAGTATTTTAAACATGGGCGACCGATTTCGAGAACATCTTCGTGACGTAGAGAAAGACGACAAAAACGCATCTAAACCGGTCGCTAGACACTTTAATCTGCCGAATCATTCTACGCAACATATGACAGTCTGCGGCCTCTCCCTACATCAAGGAAGCACAGAAAGCCGCAAAACTCTAGAACAAAAATTTATTTTTCAAATCGGCACTCTTAATCCTCACGGTATCAACGAACGTTTTTCATTTAACTAATTTATTCTGTTTTTCACGTTGCCAGGCACCAACCAATAGCGTAGCTCCATACTTCTGTATATAAACCACACACAACCCACAATTCCTCGATTCGCTCCGACGAAGGGCTAGCGCTCGAAACGTCAGCTTCTGAATCTCTTTACGGTGGCTAATTCACATTATCAACTCAGTTGATAAAACCAAATTATCTATAGTATATACTCCCCTTAGTTTTATGTAGCGGCTTCCTACAAGAATACCCTGGTAATTCAGTATAGTTATTCCCACATCGCCTACGGTGGCGGTCATGCAAGCACGTTTTTATTGCATCGTGCAATTTTGTTGTTTTCAAGTTTACAGTGTTGCTATGTATCGTATTAGGACAGTTAACTGTACGTGTACCTGCTTGGGATCGCTAATGATTTTAGTTGTGTCCTTACTGTGAAGTCTTAACTGGAAACATTGTTACACCGCAATTATGATCGGAATGTTCGCTATTATTGATTCGTGACTCTTGTCATCTTGTATCTGCTATTATCCAGTAATTAGTTTATTCACTGCATTGTATTTCAGTTTACGTTCGATTATCGTCCATTATCGTCAATTAAATCACCGTCAATCAAGGCTGATTTCCGCGATATCTGGCTTTATTTCGATTAGTAAAGCATCTCCCACACGCTAACCTCATCGCAACGAGTTGTCTGGCGAGTGACAATTTAGCCCTTCAACGGTTGCCGTGAACCTGGCGTTACAATACACTTAGACGGCTAATAATACAACAAGTATTGTATTATCTGGGTGTCAATATTAAGTGGGCTCCCCAGATAAGTATCACAGACTCAATGATTATACACGATATATTTCTTAGGTTTTTGATAGGATAAGTGAAGCTATCCATAATCAGCAGTTCTCAGTTCAGTTCTTAGTTTATTTTTCTAATATTAAATAAGTATTAATTACAAATTGGACATGCCCACAGGTAGCTGCTGCTAATCTAGGTGGGTCATGTCTTAACTAAAGGGAGTAGGTAGACAAGTTTACAGAAATCAGGAAGTTGTATAAACTAGTATATACATTATAAATTAAGTTTGTGAGTTAATTATTAGCATATTAGGAGAAAGAGCTATTGGATATCTAAGCAGGCCTGGGTTGTTCAAATGGTGGAAAACGCTAGCCAGCAGATTATTAGGCTAAGCTTGGTTTCTTTTATTGACACTTATCCATTGGTTAGTGATTTATCTGGTCCACCTTCCAAACAGCTGGGGCCGGGTGTCTATAGATATAATAGAATTCCACCTTATTAAAGATAAGCTAGATCCAGTCCATTTGAAGTACACATTTATGACCCTAATTGCACAGACTTAATTTAGATTACATCTCTAATAACTTTGTAAGTTATTCATGACATTATTCCCTAATGGGGATCTCTAGTAAGAGTGATTAACCGCTATTTCTTCAGTAACTCTCTACTGAGTTTAAGCTTCTCAAACTGATTAATAATTCATATCATTATACATTGTACTCACTATCAGCATTCTGATTGGCCAAGAGGCCCCTGCTTTTTTTGAGAGTTCATGTGATTTTGTGGACTAGCATGATTATACTATAATCTGCTATCCAATTATATCTGCAGATTATACCATGCGCGGTGCACACTGCGCACCTTTCGCTAAAGAACACAGGTATTTGAATGGTTTTGAGTGATGTGGCCGCCTGGTGCTTTTACAAGCACAAATAAAATCTACTTTTCACATTTCACACAATAGTTTTTATATATTTTCTATAAAACAACGTATAATAAAACAATAATTGAATTCGGTTTTTGCGATATCCGGAATAATCAAGGTCGAGGCAAGTGTAATCAGCCGAGGCTGGATGATTACACTTGCCTCGACCTTGATTATTCTGGATATCGCAAAAACCTCATCCAATTATTGTTTAAAGTCAACTACAAATGACTGCATGTATACCACATCATGTGCATGTTTGGATACCCAATGAAAAACAGTATTCCACTCTCCAGTGATAGTGGTATACACCACTAAAATATGCATAATGACAACTTGCACAAAATCAATGAATATTTATTACTCAGTAAGGTGGCGCTTCAGTCCGCAAATAACTGAGTACAACGAATGGGAAAGATAGCGCTCCCCATCTTACTTCTTGAACGAACTTTGACAGGCAGTAGTTGAGACTGCACTCCTTTAAAAGTCTTTCATGGTAAAAAGGCCGCTGGGTTATAAAGTACTGGACTTCACTAATCAATTTTGTTTTCATTCCTTCAAAACCTTAAACGACCATTTATTTTATAAACTGTTGATTTCGGTATGGCATTATTAACACTTTTCTTCTTGTCCTCTACACTTCTCGGCTGCCAAAATCTCTCAAATGACTTTCTTGCAGTATACATCCTGACTAAATGACAACTGAACTTGTAAATGCTCAGGCAACTCCAGCAACTTTCACATCTCAGAATAAATTAAATTGCACCATAAATGCAAATTAATTAAGCTGGTTAAAAACATCGTTGATATTGAAATTATTGAGGAAGGAATGTTAGATAGCAAACAATTCTAATTGAAAGTCTTTGTTTGTGATTTCTTTAAAGTGCACCTAACCCCAAATTTTTTCTTGCTAAAACAAACCTACTTGTTATTTGAAACACTTCTGCGAACAAATTAAAAGATATAGCTCCAAAAATAGCTCCAAAACACCGCCATTTTTGTTGCATGGCCGAGTCTGAGGAGAATGGGTCCAGCAGCTGTTATGACGTCTACCCAGGAAGATTGAATATCTCCCGTCCTCTCATTTCCTTCAGGATGAAAAACATATTCGAAAAGTGGACAGAAACACCTTCCAGAGGTCCTATCAGCTGTTGTAGCAATATCCCAGATTTAAAGAAAGATATCCTGTATAATTAATGGCAATGATCAGTCAATAGTACAATAAAAACGTAAACGATGGTCGATTTTGTCGAACTGTCAAACAAGCTCTGTGAGAACCATTAAAGAACTCTTAGTGGAATTTGTTCCGCAGACTTCGACAACCTATATCTTCCAATCCCACAGTATTTATTACATATCCGGCAAAGTCGTGCGATCACGAAGCATTATGATCGATATAAGCTTACTGATATGTAAATAAGTCGCAACTACACGCCGCCAACCAACACTTATTTCTCTTTTGATTCAGATAAAAGTCAAAATTTTAGACTCACAGAGTTTTTCGAAGGCTTGGAAGACAGCAGTTGGACAAAAATTCTGTGCAACTGTGTCAAAACTATGACCGCATAATATTATCTGCTGACCGCTTAGGAAGCACATCCTGTTTGCTTATCCGACGAATTTATAATAATAATAATAATATACGTAATTGGCCACCCCCTGTCGGGGCTTTTCAGGAGCAATGCAAACAAACAATGACAAATTAATATTCAAATAAACATAACCAGGTTAAGAATCCCAACTGGCGGGAGGCAGACCAGTTGGCTATTTACAAGCGTAACCGAGAAGTTGAACTCGGGGCTTCCGAGAACAACATCAGCAAGCGGTCAGAACGGGATTTGAACCTGCAACCTACGGATTTCAAATCCACCGCTCTAACCACTCGGCCACGCTGCCTCCCTCTCAATTTCACTGCAAGCATTGAAAAAAATTACATCGGTTAACGTGTAACAATGTGAAATTGATAATTGTATGAAACTGCTTCATTCCGCCTTGCTTCCTGCAGCTTCAAAAATAAAGGTCCAAACAATTCTATAATTTCCAATCG
The DNA here is from genome assembly GCA_022496165.2 of Catalaphyllia jardinei. Classification (NCBI taxonomy): domain Eukaryota; kingdom Metazoa; phylum Cnidaria; class Anthozoa; order Scleractinia; family Caryophylliidae; genus Catalaphyllia; species Catalaphyllia jardinei. The sequence continues at coordinate 49,379,604 of CM042746.1, forward strand.
GCGGAGCGAAGCCAGTGTTTTGGAGGTCATCAGGTCATTCGCTCAGAAAGTAGAATACAAGCTGGATTTAATAAAACAACCATACCTTGACAAAATGCATTCTGTAAACAGGCTTTAAACACCCGTGGGCACCTTGTGTTTAGGTAATGAATTTACCATCCAAAGCAGTCCTTGAATTTTATTTCCTGCTTTACCTGCTTTTCTCCTCCACTTTGTATCTAGCTTTCTATTCCTGATTTACAAGCAGCTCGTCCACAAAGAGGGTGGGTGGGCAGGGCATGTCAGGCAATGGCGGATGGCAAAACAAAAACTAAAACCTTACACAAGCCACGTGACCTGAAACCCCCCGCACACCTATACCCAGACTTCCAGCAGTGTGTGAGAAAAACGTTTTCCGCTTTCATTCCCACGGCCAGCGGAAAACTTCTCACACATTGCTGGGAGCCATGCCAAGCTGAACCACACAAATGTACAACGCAAAGAGCGCAGAATAGGAAAAATGAAGTCAAAACATACTTTCTAGGTGCACAAAAACTATTTCGATGGCAAAAGTGGACATGTAATGATTGGCATAGAAGACTTAAGTGTCTAGTACTAAACATGAGAAAACAAGCTGAATGAAATGCAATGTCAATGTCCATCCTAATAAACTTGAACAAGTAGAAGCGCATCTAAGGACTCATCTTTGTAAATTGTTCTGAGCCTTCCCACTTCACGAGCTGTTGGCATAAACAATGTCAAAGTCCATCTTAAATTGACTTTGTAACAAGTAGAAGAGAGTCTAAAGATTCCTTCACGTAATTGTTCCGAGCCTTCTCATTTCTCCAACCTCCGTGCCTCTGGAAGAGTCTGTCTGGCACACTGAGAGCTGCTGCTGCAGAGGCTCCTCCTGAATGCAGGCTATGGATTCCAAACTTAGAGGGTTCCAGACCTTCCTTGCCAAGCTTCTTCTTGATCAGCTCCTTTGCCCGACTGTAAGCCATAGCCTCTTTCCGCAGACGAACTCCTCCCCTGGTATGCAACACGCGTGGAAATAATGGAGAGCCTTTGGAGCGGTTTGCAATTCTCAAGAATTTCTCAATGATTTTGACGGGGCAAGGGGGTGTATCGCAACGGGCTACGAAAACCCATGATCCCTCACGGAACTGATCATTCTTCCGTTTTTACAGAAAAATAGCTACATGGGAATCAGCAAAATAAAAACTGTCCACTGACAAATGGCGCAAGTCATCCCATCGAAGAAAACCAAAGAAACCCAGGGAAAACAGGGCTGCCAGCTGGAGGTCACCAAGGTTACCCTTCTCAAGGCGACTGATCACTTTCCGCACCAGAACAGAAGACAATGGTTCCTTACGTTCAGCCGGTCTGGCAAGAATTCGCCTGGCAGCATCAACCACTTGCTTCACTACCGAATACTCACTCGGCTCCTGATAACCTCTCTTTTTATGAACCCAATTCACACTGTACACCGCAGAATTCACTGAAGACACTGACCGGGTCTGTTGAATGAGAGATACAATGTACAGTGCGAAGACCACGGAATCTGCCAGCAAACAAGGAGCATCACGACGACCGGCCCATGACTTCCAGGATCTATAAGTGCGTAGATAAGTCGAAACTGTTGTAGCAGTGCAATCACGAACCAATATCGCTGGTAACGCCTGTGCTAGCTGTTGCAATTCTGGATGGTCAAAACGATCTGCTTTAAATTCAGCTGGAAAGCTGACCTCTGCCACTGTGGGTTGTGCAGCTGCAACACAATGATAAATGCCATAAGAGCAGGGACAAGTCCAGAAAGCACACATGCCATAAAAGAGGAGTAGATCTACATGCATATACACACACTAAAAATATTTGGCTCCATAACGGAATGAAAAGCCATAACAGCTTGGAGCCCATAACAGGCCTTAGGAGCCAAAACAGCTGAGAAGCCATAACAGCTTGGTAAAAACCAAACAGGTATTTATAACAAGCTTGTAACTCAAACAATAGTAGAAATGATGACGTGCATGCCACCAGCCACCAAGGACAGGATTAGATTGCCAAGGTATTAACAGCAGCTGTGCCTTTGTCACTAGAATGATTCTTAACATAAGGCAGCAAACAGGCCTCCAAGTCCCAACATGGGTGCTACAGAAGCAAAGCTGAAGTGCCAGTAGTCCAAAAGGTGGCACACCTGTTGTAAAGACAGCTGGCAGCAGCTCCTGGAATAAAGATGCCCTCATAAGGTTGGATCCTTAGGGAGTTTGTTACAAACCCCCTCCACAAACCACACTTAGTAATAAGCACGGGCCACCAGGGCGCAGAGTGCCATTCCGGGACTAAGAGGGTTCCACCTTCCCTTCCATCAGACATGTGGTGCAAAACACGAGGAACCAGATATGGTGGAGGAAACAGCCAATTGTAATCTCCTGCCCAAGAGACAGTGAAGGCATCGCAAGCTTCACAACCAGGGTTGAGGAATCTGCTACAAAACCTCTCTAACTGCTTAGTCTTCATACCCGCAAACTGGTCGACTGTGTGTGGACCCAAACACTTGTCCAAGTAAGCAAAACAGGAAGGATCGAGCTTATAGTCATTTGAATCTTCAAACCGCGACAGCTCGTCAGCAACCCCATTCAAATCCCTGCTGATCCATTCTACTGTTAGACGAATGTTAAGCTCCCTGCACAACCTATAGATATCAACTGCCTCATTGTGAAGGTCGGATTTGCGGCTGCATATTGACAGAATGATCTCAGTGTTCTTGTTGTCAGTTCTGTATAGAACCTCCTTGCCTCTTAGCGGGAGCGCAAAAGACTTCAGAACTAGACCAGTTGCCTGCAGTTCCCGGAAGGTGGAGCTCTTCTTACTCTCATCGACTGACCAACTTCCTACCGCCACTTGTCCTCCAACCTGAACAGCAAATCCGCCCCAACCAGAACTACTAGCATCTGAGTAAGTCAAAACTTCAGGCTTTGGACTAGGAGACCAAATCGGATAGCCTGTATTACGAAAATTCTTCTCCCAGAAAACAACCTCACCTTGGGCATCTGCAGATAACTGGAAAGGGCTGTCCCACGAACCAGCTTGTAGGATGTCCCGGTATAAGCTTCTAGTCCAAAGGCGTACCACTGGACCCAGTGCCAAACTCATGGAAGCCAGGAGTCCTGTAAACCGGGCTGCCGTGCATGCAGATACTACAAACTTGTGAGCCATAACATCCCTCAGCACATGGTAAAAAGCATCTACCTTTCTTTGGGGGACTTGAAAAGTTCCAGCATGTAAATTCAAGACATAACCCAACAGCGGATTGGACTGGCACCCATTGGCTCTTCACATCATTGGCCACAAAACCGCTCTGACGCACGTGCGCTCGCACCATGTCTGAAACCTGTTGCGCTTCAAAGAAATCAGAATCTGCCCCTGCACCATCGTCAAGGTAAGTAAATGGACGAATACCCTGCTTTCTCCAGTGCTTGGTCAGGGCTTTTTGGATCTTTGTGAACACAAAGGGGCCAACTGAAAGGCTGAAAGGCAAAACGGTAAACTTAAAGAACTTACAGGAACCATTGAACGTATGTCCTCGTACTTGAATTTACATGATCGGAGATTTCGATTGATATAGCGTAAATCCACAATAAGCCTAAGTTTCCTTGAACTGTTTGCAGCTACGCCCAATGGACTGCACACAAGAAGGTCTGTAGGACTCACTTCCACCAGTGCACCCGACTTCAGCAATTTAGAAATCTCAGCAGACACTAGCTCAGCATTGCATAACACACTCCTGTGATTCTGAAAAAACTTCCCCTTAGGTAACTCAACAAACGGCAAACAATAATCTTCACGAATAACTTTCAGTAACCAATTACTTGCACCGATACTCTGCCAGAAAACAATGTTCTCTCGCAAGCGACCTTTGACAACAACACAACTATGATTAACGTCAACAAATAATTCATCTCCAATTAAATCATAACAAGAGCCACTCACAGAACCATCGCGGCAGAGATCGTTGGCCGTTCCGGACATCAAGAATTCACTGGCTTGTTTGTTGATAGTTTCCTGAGGACTGTCCGACAGCTCCTGCCCCATACTGAACATTGGCAGCTCAGCATTCCCTGGCAAAGTGTCCTGGCTTGAAGCAACGAAAACAGACAGACCGCCCCATCACGTGGCTGGCCCTGTTTTCCCGCCATTAATGGCCATGGTTGCCACAGGTCAGGAAATAGTCAGGGAAAAAAAATTCTTCAAGGTCAGGGAAAAGTCAGGGAATTTCACTTTGAGTCAGGGAAAATTTACATCTTTGAAAAAAGTCAAGGAAAAGTGAAATTTTAAGAGTACTAATTTATTTACTGCCGTCTCAGTGGTGTTTTTGTATGGTCAAGAATGCGAGCTGTCAATGTCCATGTTACGTTAAGGAACTATCAATTCATGTACACTGCGTGTGTCTTGCTGAAAGCATTAATAAATGGGTGGAGAGGATGGCTGTGAGGGGAGGTTGGAGGCCATCATCAGGACTAATTTGTAAAATTGTTAATTCAGTTGGTCAGGGAAATTTTACATTTGTCAGAGAAAAGTCAGGGAATTTCAAACACCTATGGCTGTGGCAACCATGATGGCGTCGCGTAACTCGCATTACTGCACTCGAGGATAACCCTCCTTTCTGAAGCACTTGGAATAACTCCTTTAGCCTTCGGAACCTTGGAGGAGGCCGCTTTTTTCTTCTCCTCCCTCAACTGTTTGCTTTCCTTAACGGCCTTCTGTATCTTCTTTTCGGCATCCGAGTCGCTAGCAAGCAGATCGGCTGTATAGCAAGCGACCGTATCCCAGCCGTACTTTACGGCAAGTAAGATGTGCTTGTTCCTTTCCACGAGCAAAGGCGCTTTAATTCGGTAGCATTGGCTTGCTGCTGCTTAAGAAGCTCCCTTGCCCAGTCAGGTGGTTCTGAAGACACGTGGAGCGGCGAAGAACGTGCATTGCTACTTCTACTCAACCCGCCACGAGAACTGTGATCAGATGTACGACTATTGCCACTTTGCCCGGAAGAACGATTCGGTGGGCTTTTGTTATAGGGTTCAAGCCGTGTAGCAGCTCTAGATTTTGTACGAGAATTATCCTTCGCCATCAGAAACAGAAGAATTTGAGAAGACGGCAACGAGCGATCAAAACCGACTGAAAATTGAAAGCTAACCGCACATGTTAGGCAATGGCGGATGGCAAAACAAAAACTGAAACCTTACATAAGCCACGTGACCTGAAACCCCCCGCGCACCTATATCCAGACTCCCAGCCATGTGTGAGAAAAATGTTTTCCGCTTCTTTCGTTCCTCAGCCAGCGGAAAACCACACTTGAACAAAACCTGGACGTTTTAGTCCCAAAATATATTGGAACGATTAATTTGCATTCCGTTTTCTCGAGCAAATCCTTGGTAGACGCCATCAGCAACCGCCGTCCCAGACTCCCTAAAACTCGGTCATGCAACACTTCAAGCAAGACTTTCAGAGGGCATAGAAAATCGAGGATTCAAACAAATTTAAAATTTTTGCGCACAAATGCCTCGAATAACAAGTAGATTCGATTTAGGGAAAAATTTTGGTGGTTAGGTGTACTTTGCGAGTAATCATGAGAAGCCATTTCCAAAACTCCTGCTTCATGTTTCATTGCGTATCCAAATACCTCAAAACATTAAACGCACTTGGCCTGCGGCCTCGTGCTTTCATTTGCTTCTTGGTGTTTCGATCCCCCAATTAAATACTTGCTGTCATGATAGATAGACAGATAGATAGTTTATTCAGATTAAAATCGCAGCTAAAAGCGACGTTTTGGAAATAGTACTTCCTATGATGTTGCAGAGTAGGTATGTTGAGTGTGTTATGCTTAGTTAATTATCTACTTGAAGTTAAAAAAAAGGTAGAGTAAACACCATAGTGAGTTTGATATTTTTGAGTGTTAGTACTGTGTTGGAGCACTCCCCTCTGATGAAGGGCTAACACTTGTAAGTTGCTGTGGCAGTGCTTATTTACAAATACTTAGATCTCTTGGATCCATCACCAAGTGTCGATCGTTACCCTTGATCAACCCTTGTTTGAAAATCCTTTGACATCTCGATCAATACTCAGTTGACACTAGATTGACACTCGATTAATGTCTGCATCGACGCTGGATGAACAGTTGGTAGATACTCTATGTAGTTGGTAGGTTGTTGATCAGCCCATATGCATTGATCAACATTCAATGCTGTGTCTGCAAAAGTTAGTTGACTGTCGACCGAGATGTGGATTGAGTGTTGACAGGGTATTGATGGTCAGGAGATATTGATTGAGTGTTGATCAAGATGTAGATCAAGTGTTGATTGTATTGAATAACACCTGACTGCAGATACTTTTAGTACACCCGATCAGATCTCACTAAACCTGTTAATGGCTACACTTCTTAGCACAATTTTTCTTAATTTTTAGACTGAAGTGGCAAAGAAGTATTCCCTTCTTGACAAGCTGAATGACTTTTCATTAGTCTTGAGCAAGGTACATTTTATTACACTGGCGGTAACTTAAAAACATACTTAGTAAAGAGATCCAAACTGCCATTGGTGCACCCTGTTACCTCACTGATATGTTCAAACAGGGTAAAGATATAGTACTTCTTTACCGAAATCAGTTTTGCTTTGGAAGGACCCAAAGTACAATGATCAGAGACATTTAAAATTTTTCCACTTAGCAAGGCTTTGCTATCCATTGATTGAGTGTCACCAGTCTTAATGGTGATTCAAATAGGGGATAGTGTTTTTCATCTTTTGAACAACTGGACCCAGACCATTCATACTTTTTCCCTGAACACAATTTCTATATGTTGAACTCGTTTGTGCCATTTGAATTTTTCAGACAACCACTCCTTCATCCAAGAACTCCACAAAAGGCAACAAAAGTAACGAGAAGCCAAAGAAGAAAGCCCTGGATCAAAGTGCAGGACATGTGAAACCTGGAGTGAATAAAACAAACCTGTCACAGAGGAAACTGGACTCATTTACAAAAAGCATTGACAACAGAAAAGTTACTGTAAGTCTGACTAAGTTATCTGACAAGTCTCTGAATAAATTCACCCCTGCAAAGGACACTGTCAACATTCGTTCAAGTTCTAAGAAAGGTGATGACAAGACACCATCAGGTCAGCTTCGTGGCACTCCAGTAAAATGTAGATTGGTGTTAACTCCCGTCAAGTCTCCTTACCAAGGGGGCATCAGCAGAAGCCCTGCTCGTAAAATGTCTGGTGTTCATGATGGTGGCAGCAAGACCAAGAAAACTATGGTCATTGAAGATGATACAAATGACGTAATCATTACAAGTTGCAAGAGTCCTAAGATAAACTCTGGTAAAAAGATTAAAAAGTCACCAAAGAGTGGGAAAGCCCAGAAGACATTAGGAGGCACAGATGACCCAAACAAGAAGAACCTGAAAGGAGGAACTGTTTCTAAAAAGCTTGATTTGTTAAAATCAGTAACAGCTGACAATGTTAAGGAAAAGGAGCATATAAAAGAAGCTGCATCAAAAGGGACTAAGATTCCAAAACCAGAATCTTTTGCTCGAAAAGGAGAGTTACTGAATGTTGATAGTGATTCCGATAAGGATTTTGAATCTTCTCCTCGTAAGGTAAAATTATAAAGCATTTAATAATATTTTATACCAACCTTAGTACTGATTTGAAAAGTGAACCTGCAGCAAGATTTTCAGTTCGGTTCCTTGTGTGTAAGACTAAATAAATGTGTGTTTATAGACTGAGAAGCAAGACTATTAATCGTATAATCCATAATAAAATCACAAGGCCAACTTCTAGCCATCTTAAGTAAACAGCCTTAGTCAAAAACAGATTTTGTGAAAAACACCACATTACTTGTGGAATATGGCAGGCAATCAAGTTTGATCTAAGATAGCCGCATATTGAATGGGGAACCATTAACAGAATTTGTTTCATCTAGCCTGCTCTCAGTGCAAAGGTAGCCATGTCATTAACAAGTTTTCCATCCCTGAAATAAGACATCGTCAGTTAGCTTCTACCATATTTAACTTTTGTTGCTGAACACTGCCGCAATCCATTGTTGATTTAATCTAAGGCTTCTTTGCCCAACTTCATGTTTTCAGAGCTCTTTAGGCTTTAGGTATTAATATTTATTTTTATCTTTCATTTCTAAAGGTTGTGATTAAACCAAAACTATCAGGCAGTAAAATGAAGCAGATGACTTTATTAGACCTCACAAAGAAACCGGATGATCAAGACACAGTTTTACCATTGTCACCAAAGGTGAAAGCCAAGAAACAGAAAACCCTGTCTGAAATGTAAGTTTAGCAAATGAATATTGAACTAAATGGTGGCTCAATAGGATTTTTGAGTAATGATACTGTTCAACTTTGAGTGACAGAGCATTACCATTATTAATCAGTCCAACAGAGAATTGAACATTACTCTAACTATAAGTTATGGTTGGCAAAAAATTGATTATCTCAGAAGGAGAGATCTTAGGACATATTCTCCCAGTACAGGTCCTGTGCTTGGGTAGTATGAAGTTCAATAAACCTTAAACAGTGAAGGAAAATCTTTGTTCTTGGTTGATAGGTTTAGTGCTGCCACTCCCAAGGATAAACCTTTTAATCAATTGATGAATGCTTTTACATCGAAAACTGCACAACAAGCATCTTCTTCAAGCTGTCTTAACCTGCCTACCACTTGTTTAAACCAAGTGCTTATGGACAAAGAAAGATTGCAGAGGTGAGTTTGGTGCATTTACAGCTAGGGCTTAAAAAAGTGCTCGGTTCTCTGAGACAAGAAGATGTTCCCTCTGTGCAAGTAACTTTTCATTATCACTTGCCCAGTGGGCAAGGGAACAGGCAAATTGTCTATCCGTGAACGACCCGGTTATCTCTGATCACTTCGCTGTTCATTGCACCTTGGCTATCAAAAGACCACCTAAAGCTAAGCTCACCATCTCATCACGTAAACTGTGTACCATTGATCCAGACAACCTACGGCGTGATGTTCGTTCGTCCGCCTTATATAACTCACCATCCCAGGAAATTACAGAACTCTGTGACCAGTATGACAACAACAACAACAACAACAATATTTATTAACTCACACTTAAGACAAGTTACAGAGGATCGTCATATACATCACAGGTTACTTAAAGAGAATAATTAGGAATGACTCGGTTTTACTTTCAATCTTGGACAAACATGCACCTCTGCGCACAAAAATCGTCACTTTGCGACCTAATGCTCCTTGGTACAGCGAGGAAATTAGAAAACTGAAATCAACCTGCCGCAAGCTTGAAAGGCGCTGGCGACACTCCAAGCTTGTATCAGACTATCGACCTTATGTTAATCAACGCACTATTATTCAGAACACCATTTTCAAGTCAAAAATGGATTACTACTCTAATCTTATTTCAGAGGCTGGCAACGACAACAAAGCCCTATTTCGTTTAATTGACCGTCTCCTCCACAGGAAAGTAGAGAAAAGTTTTCCAACCAGCACATCGGCTGAAGATCTCGCTAATAATAATAATAATAATAATAATAATAATAATAATGATAATAATAACAATAATAAATAAATAATAAACTTTATTGAAAACTTCACCATAAATTACTTACATGAATAAAAAGGCTAAAAGGACATTCGAGTAATTATTAGCATCATTATTAATTATAAAACAATAAGAACTAATATTACTACTATTACAACTGTTTATACAATAACAATAATAATTTAAGTTCTTAAAAAACGCATTCTACATATAAAATGTCTCGATGCTTTTTACAACTCAAAAAAAGATCTCTAGAAACAGGTATGTTTCATAGCCCTTTTAAAACTATCAACACTGTGGCTTTGTCTAATGGCAAGCGGTAGCTGATTCCATAACTTTGGAGCAATTGCCGCAAAAGATCTATCGCCGTAGGTAATTGTAGTAGCCTTCGGGATAGCAAGGAAGTTGGAGTCACTGGAACGAAGAGAACGGCAGGGAGTGTAATGATACAGCAGTTCATTAATATACACCGGGGCAAGGCCATTAAGAGATTTATACGTATGCAACAGTACGTTAAAAGTTATTCTGTTATTAACAGGAAGCCAGTGCAACTTTTTAAGAACAGGAGTAATGTGATCGGTCTTCTTCATGCACACAGTTAATCTTGCCGCGGTGTTCTGCAATCTCTGAAGTTTCTCAATTTCACGAGGGCAAT
>CM042746.1:49394818-49407219 GCA_022496165.2 Catalaphyllia jardinei
CAGTCACCATTTCTTTTTTTCCTACAGAGGATTGGGTTCTACATTAGTGGCAGATCTAGGAGAGGGGTCCAGGGGCCCCCTGCCCCCCCCCCCCTTATTTTGGGTAAAAAAAGAAGAAATAACAGAAGGGAAAAAGGCCGGCAGTGCAAGTAAATCAAGACCGGGCCCCACCCCTTAGCTCAAGGTCTGGATCGGCCACTGTACATGACAAAATCTGAGTCTTAAGTCTTAAAACTACTATTTACATGTAATTCTTATTTTCTAAAGAAAACAAAAGACAGCCAAGAAGAAAGCAAAGAATGATAAAATAAGAGAAGAGAAAGAGAGACGCAAGAAAGAAAAAGAAGAACTGCTAAAACAGAAGGAAGAAGAAAAAAATAGAATGGTAGATACAGTTTTTTATCATTAATGCCATGTTTTAAAGATGGTTTCATCTTACTGAGAGTTGTTCATGTCCATGGTTGCCACAGGTCAGAAAAAAATTCTTCAAGTTCAGGGAAAACCCAAGGAATTTTATTTTAAGTCAAAGAAGATTGATATTTTTAAGTCAGGGGAAACTGATCTCAGCAATATTTTTCCTTAATGAAGTAGAAACATTATTTTGTTGAAAACGTTTTTGTGAGTAGAAAGGATGGCTGTAAGTGCATGCCAGAAGCTTCTACTATGTATGACATTTTGTATTTATTTGGGTGGAGAAATTGTATTTTTATCAGGGAAAAATCAGGGAATTGTGAAAAATGATGTCTGGTAACCATGATTTCTTCTGATATTATTTTTGAGGATTTGGTTGCACATGAAGAAAATGTCCTTTGGTTTATGATGGTTCTTATCTATGTTTTATTAACAATAAGCTGATAATAAAACCAAGGAGATGGCTGAGGTTCTGGTCAATTTAAATTTTACATATGAACAATAAAGCATCGTCAGAGCAGTCTGAACTTTTCATTTCTTGTTTCTTTCAGCAACTAAAGGTGGATGAACTAAACAAGAAAGGTAGTTTTCTAGAATCTTATTATTTTTTGCTCTATGGCTGTGTGTTCAATGATTTTGACAAAGGGCAGGTATAAAAGCAATACAGAAGGTCCCTTTTGAGATCCACCTTACATTGTATCTCACGCTGAGGAAGAAATTTTGAAAGCTAGCTGGTTAAATTATGTTGAGTTCCAAGACAAAAAGTACATTTCACAGGCAAGAACTGAGCAGAATTTTAAGTTATCCAGTGTCAGTCGTACGATATTCGCATAAAAATGTGACATTTGCAAATGTGTTGTGTATTATTTGTATTGATGTAGAAACTGGGCCAGACTATGGCAATGTAGAAAAACTCAGTCTCCTCTCAGGAACAGAGTCATCCAACAAGAATGTGGAAAAGAAACTAACAAACACTAAAATGGAGATCACAGCGAAGGAACAGAGCAAGGAAGTGCCTGAAGTTGTTAAGACTTTGAGAAAACGAAGAGAGGATATGGCAGGCAAAGATGAGAAAAAACTAAAAGAAGAGAAAAAAAGGTCAGCAACCGAGAGATATACTTACAGCCATCATAGAAGTAAAATATATTCTATATTTGCTCACTCAGTACAGTGGAACAGTCGTCTCGTTATTACGACCACTCTCTTTGGTCGTGGCGTAAAACACTCGTACAGTTTTATTTCATAAGGAAACACTGTTAATACGGCCACCCCTTTAATGCGACCAACAGGCAGCGGCCACATTCTGAAATCCCAAACCTGTATAATCCTTCAGTCAGTTCAGACCAACCATGAAATTTGACCCTACCCTACCCTGTTGGTGTACCCTACCCGACCCTACACTGTACAGACTGTTGGTGATCATATTCCACTGTACTGCTATCATATTTTCTGCTATAGTGAAGTTCCTCATAGATATGGGTACACGTCACTATTCAAAATTTCACTGTTATTTAGTGTATTATCGTCGAGTATGGGCACTCAGTTGGTGAAAATCACCAGACATTAAATTTATTCCAAGGCTAAGACGGTAATTAACAATTGGTTCATGCTTTAGCGTGCACTATCGAGTTATGGAGCACGCGGGAAGTTTGGAGAGCACGAATGAAGTAAGAGTTGCCCGAGGCGATAGCTGAGGGCAACTCTGGCTTCTTGTCACTGTCAACTAACAATCTCTATTTTATTCCAAAATATTAGACTAGAGAGACTAGAGAAAGAGGAAGAGGAACAGTGGAAAGTAAGTCGCTCACAGCATCTTAGATCCCACAGCTTTTAATTTCCCTTTACTTTGTTAACAATAATTGAGGTTTATATGCTCTTATGACATCGTGTGACTTGGTAATTACGTAATTGCAACTTAACTTATTGTTAGTTTTGCCTTAACGTTAATTTAATTAGAAAACAAAATTGACTTGAAAGTTATTAGAAGTTTATATGACTGAAGGCGTAACTAATGATGAATTTTTATTAAGAAATTTACAATAAGGAACTGATTTTTTTTTTTGGAAAATTAGGTAAAATTAAGGAAAACAATGCCCGTCAAAATATGATTGTCATCGAGTTGTGTAAACCATTACCTTATTTCTTTACAGATTAACATGGCTCAATGTCAGCACACTCTAAGACTGAATCCCATTGGACGTGATCGTAATCATGCCCGTTACTGGGTGTTCAATGGTGCAGCGGCAGGAGTGTTTGTAGAACAAGGCTGGTGGAACCTAGACAATCTTTCTAGAACTGCTGAGAAGCCTTCCAAAGAAAGAAGGGAAGTTGAAGGTGACAGCGACATAGAAATGGTTGAAGAAACAACAAAAGTTGAAAACAAGACGGACTCCTTTGCAAAAGTCAATGAACAGGAATGGAGGTAGGGTGTGGTCTGGCCAAAGAGTTCTTTTGTAGCCAGTGCTGGTGAAGCCTTCTATTCAGGGATTGTAAGATCATTTACATGTAATTTTGCTATATGTAGACATTTCAATCTCTGAAAAAACGCTAGTGTGTGACCATTGAAATGAAAGCTATTGAGTAGTTCTTTCATGTTACTGTTACTGTTGTAATTGTGCCATACGAGTTACTAAGAGCTTTTCTTGGTAATGTTTATTTTACTATACAGTGTAGTGTTTATTTTGTCGATGAAAGTCAAGCGTGAGTCCTTTAAACCTTAAATCACAGCTGTTGAGCAGCGCTTTCATTTCAGGCTTTTCACTTTCACAAGTTCTAGGTAGTAAAATGGTTAAGCCTTCTTTCATGACATATGTTTCTCTTTTCTTACAGATTTCCTGACATTTCATATGAGTGGTTATGCTACAGCACTGTAGAAGAAGTACGAACGTTGATTGACCATTTATCACATCAAGGCATACGTGAGAGTGCACTGAAGAAATCTCTTAAAGAAAAACTGACAGCTATCACTGATGGCATTAATAGAAGGTAAGTGTAACTTAAGACCAAGAAAACAAACCGCAGTCTTTTCTTACGCATTGTTTTCTCCGCTTGTTATTAATTACCTGCAATGTATTTGAGTAATATCCCAAATGAAAATAATTTGTGGGCCAATAAAGATGATTGGTTGCTTGAGAGATTTCTAATATTTAACCTCGAATAATGACAACTTCGTTTTGTAAATGATCTTTCTAAACCTAAGTCTTAATTATTGTTCAACAGAAACGCGTCCAGGACACCTACAAAGCCTGAAACTGGTGAAGAGGGAGTTTTAAGCTCTATTAAAGAGGTTTCTTGATATTTGCGTTGTAAAGAACTTGGTAGAAAGCTATGAGCAATCTGACATTGACATTTCTGGGTGAGCATTTCCATACTGCCTTTGCTATGTACAGTGTTTCTCAGATGTTTTTGTTTTCAATCTTCTCGTCATTGTAACAGGAATTGAAGGACACTGCAGAAAGACTTGTTTTTGGAAACTTAGCTGTGCTTCATGTAGGCCTTGAAGAGTATCAACATACTGTAGAGCAAGCTTCAACTATCAGTGATTTGGTAAGCCTTAAGCATATGGTATCATTTACTGTTGTTTTCTGTGCACCAAGGTGGAACAGTGTTGAACTTCTGTCGGTGTATGGATAAAACACTATCCATGTGTTATTAGGTTCCATGCAGTAGTGCCAAGTTAGGCGAGAAAGAGTACAACTTCTGGTAAGCTCAAAAACAAAACATGCCACAGTGCCAAGGAAGGATAATCATGTAACCAGTGCCAAGCCTGCGAAATTCCCGCAACCCTATTCACATTTTGGCTTTTTGGTTCTATAGAACAACAGTAATGATTTCATTTTACACATACAGATGATAGTCCTTGGAAGCTCGCATTTAGCGAAGATATTCCAATCTTATAACTTAATAACTGTCTTTTTAATCAGGGATTACAGCTTGAGACGCTACTGCCTGCGGTACTGCCTCGATTCCATCAAGGTTTGTTTAGGAAAGACAAGGAAGGTTCCGAAGAAGCTAAACAGCGTTGGTTGGATGCAGTGAAACAAGCCACAACAGTGTCTAGACTTCATCTTCTGCTTGAGATTTTGGAGTCTACTGTAATCTGGGATTTATCTGCAGAAAATGCGGTATGTTAGAACAACTGGATTTTGAATTATTTGACAGACAGAGTTATCCATCCTTGAGCCAGTGTATTAGATTTGGAACTGTACTGTTATTAATTCCATTTGGCCTGTGTTATGTTACAGCGCTGCAAGATTTGTCGCCTCAAGGGAATTGACAACACACTTATATTGTGCGATGACTGTAATGCAGGTTATCATCTTCAGTGTCTACGGCCAGCGTTATCTGAAGTGCCTGAGGGTCACTGGAGTTGTCTTGCCTGTAAGGTAATGAACCTGACTGAGACAGGTACCTGTGTACATCACAGAAGGGGGGGGGGGGGGAGGTGCCCTGTGAACGCCTTGTTCAACAGCGACAACTACAAAAACACTGTCTTAACTCTGTGTAACAACTATTGGTAACTGACGCGAGTGGAGTACAATTCAGGCAGTAATCGAGCCAGTAATCTCAAAGTTGGAGGTCATTGCCACAGCTCAAGTAATTGGCGTGCTAATGGCGAAGGAATCCAATTAAAGAAGTAGAAATTAAATACCCGCAATCGGACACCCACTTGATTGTGCACCGATTACGTGACAAACAGGCGCAAATCGGGGTGTTGAATATTGTTAGAGATGCGATTAAACAGCAAAAGGCTGAATTCTACGTGGTGTCTTGTGCTTGACTTTTCTCGGTGGGTAATCCATCTATAAGCAGAATGGACATATTTCAGATCACAAATCTGTTGTAGCTTATCGCTGAGAGAAGATTGTAAAATAAAATTCCATAACACGCATCGTGATAAACGGTATCTTACCCGCAAGTCTGACATGCAATTTAAGAAAACCTCAGCAAGTGTGGACATGAAAGCCTGTACATTACAATAATTATCACGTTTGTTCTGGTTCTTTTATAGCCGAATCAAAGGCAAAGTAGCCGAACAAGTGCCAAAAATTATAAAGAGGAAAGTGGAAGAGAAATAGACGATGAAGAAGAGGTATTTATCAACTGTTGTTTAGTTTTAATTTAATAGTACTAATCATGTGTATGCTTTCAAATTAGTATTACATTGTGTTTTGCAAGCTCTGTAAAATCGTTGTGGCAGCTGTGAGGTTAAGAAAGACGTAGAATTTAAATTAACCTTGTTTTCATAGTCAGATACTTCATCAACATTCAGTCAGACAGACAGACAGAGAGTTGATCAGTCAGTCGGCCAAATAGTCAGACAGTTCGACACACAACCAGTCAGTGGCAGTCTGACAGTCATTTGTTAGTCAATCTATTCCAAGCTTTTCCAATATAAGATGAACAATTATCTATCCGTTGTGTTTATTCACCAGCCAATTGAAGCCAGTATTGATGATACTGTTGAAAGCTCAGAGGATGAATCAGATGAGCATGAAAACTATTGCGACACGTGTGGAGAGGAAGGGAACTTTATCTGCTGTGACTCATGTCCTCTGGTGTTCCACAAAGACTGTCACCAGCCCCCTCTCAGGCACATTCCTCGGTAAAAACTCTCCCTTGTAACACTTTTTCAAAAACTGACTCATTTTTTCTGCGAGAGTCTGTTAAGGAGGAGCTGACTGCACGTGCTCATTACGTGTTGCACTGTATTACGCTCGGTTGACGTACGCTCCACTGATTTTACTCGCGGAAATGTTTCACGACAATCTGATTGGAAAAACGATTTCAAAAGAACTTTTGTTGAAGAAGCATGGGTTGTTAGGTGTTTACCTTGCTAGCAAAACGTGACTTCTCTGTGTTGCCCTTTAGTTTCTCTCCATCACAGACGCTTAAATGCTTATTATTATTATGATGCTGAGCTGTCACAAACAATTAATTGTTCTTTTTTTTCAGGGGAGCCTGGAGCTGTTGGCAGTGTCGCCAGCCAAAAAATAAAAAGCAGAAAGAGAATCAACGAGGTAGAATCAAATGTCAGTTTGATTTTCCCACATTCTTGAAGAAATATATTTTTTAATTCCTTGTTTAGTTTTACAGAATATCGACAGCAGAACTGTTCCTATAATTTTTTCTGAGTTGCGGCTCAGTCTATGAGATACAAAGTGATCTTTATTTTCGATATATTAATCTATTTAATGGTTAATCGACAACAGGTGGCCAGGAAAAAAGGTCTAAACAAGCCAAAAACAAAGTTAAAAAGCCTGACAGGAGGGACGGAAGTTCTTTAAGAAGTAACAAACTCAAGCGTCCCCACTCTCCAAGTTCGGAGGAGTCTGGTAGCGAGACGGTCTCAAAGCGAACTCGTCAGAGTCGCCGACCAATAGAAATCGTCGATGGTGAGAGCGCACGTGACAGAAGAAGGAATGCACGTGCGTGTATTGAAGACATGTCTGATGATGAAAGCGCTGATGGTAAATGGAAATCCAAAACCACACAGAGTACAGGCAAGGTGGTCAAAAATGTCAGAACCTCAAGTAGGCTGCAGAGGATGTGTCCACACGATTCTGATGATGAAAACGAAGAAAGGAAGGGGAGCAAATCCAACGCAAAATCGTTTTACGGGAACTCCACTGGACGAGCACCCCGACAGAAAATTTCCAGTCAGGAGGAGGATGTGACAAATAAGCGATGCACGAACGCATCAAGGAACAGTGGAACAGTGGGTCGTGGATCTCTTAGAAACAGGCCCCAGGTCTTGGGTTAGTTTAACAGTTTTGAGATCTTCGCTCACCTATAACTTGTTTGTGACATAAACCTGAAGTTGATAAAGGTGAATTAACCATTACGGCGAATTTGTAATGTACTGTGGAAGACGTGCAATTAACCTTAATCAACTTTTTAAGAGTCGATAATTAACTTAAGCGTTTCATTTGCCTTCCGACTCAGCACATTTTTTTCAGTAATCAGGTTTTGTTTATATTTTATTATCATTTCAAATTTAGATTTGTATTGTATCATTTAATTTCTCTGGTGACAATAAAATCTTGATCTTATTGGCTTGTTCAAATGCTAATGCGGAGTTTTTAAACTAAAATTGAAGGAAAACAAGAGGAAAATAGCCCGGTCCCATGTCAAACGAATTCTACGGGCTGTAGAATCCAACGTGATGAAAACTGCTGAGTGATAAGTAGTGTCACGTTAAGATACTAGGACTGTCTGTTTTGGTCGAGAAGAGCGAGATAGTAAAATCATAATGGTCGGTTCCTTCCGCTCCTCTTCTTTCTCATCGTAATGATTACTCTTGTTATTGGCAGATGATTCTGAGGATGAAGACGTCGAGGATGAAGAAGAGTCAGGAAAGGAAAACCGCCAATCTCCCTTACGTAAGACTGGTAGTCGTTCTGTATCGTCGCAAAGGCCTGCTCGTAAATCAACGAGAAATCAGCGACAGATCCCGAGCTCTCCCGAAGAATCTGAAGTCAGTGACGAAGATAACTCGCGCAATAGGAGTGCGTCAAGCTCATTTGAAGAGTCTGAAGAGAGTGGGCATGAGACTTCCAAGATACAGGCACTGAGAAACACATCACACGCAGCTAATAAAGCAAACATAGTTTCAGCGACGAGAAAGACTCAAGCACGGCGAGGAGACAAGATTGATGGAGATAGGAGTGATCATGATCAAGTAAAAAGCATTAGCCAAAGAAACGGTAGTAAAGAGAAAGGAAAGAAGGTTAAACTTAGAAACAGGTATTAAATTCAGACTTTTATGTCCAGGGTACAAAGAGAACCAATTTTCCGCAGTAGCTATGACATACTAAGATATAGCAGTAACAATGATGTACTAGCCCGATGGTTATTCTCACTAGTCAAGTCAAGTGAAGTTTAAGGCCCGATCACATGGCGAATCCAGCCCGGCTTCTGAAACAAATCCTCTCAAAATCAAATTGTCGATTTCATGGAGAGGGATTCAGCCCGGGGTGCAATTCAGCCCGGGCTGAAAATCCTAGCCCGGTTTGCCCCGGGCAAACGGGCCAGAAAATCTGAAAATATCTCATGTAATCGAAACGGAATTTCAGCCCGGGCTGAAAAGCAGGAAACAATATGGCTGCCGCTAGCAAGCAGAAGCGATTTCAGTGGATTTAAAGCGGTGAAACAGAGAATCTTATTCATTGTCTCTCTAATTTCAAAGCTCAGATGGAGTATAAGAACATCGACTTCAATGCAGATAAGGTTAAACAGTACGATGCTGTCAGGAAAGCCATGAACTCGGCGAGCTTGGAGATTTCTTCTCTTTTTTACAAATACGTCGTTCTAGCTGAGATGTAGCCAAAGACAGGTTTCGCTTCTGTTCCATCATCTCGTAGGCTGTTACCAACCCAAAAAGTAGAAAATTGATCCCGCCAAAAAAGGCCAACCTGGGAGAGAAGCAATGTGCCTATTTTCACGATTCGTGTTGTCGGCGCCATTGTGATTCTCCTGAGACTCTTCGCGCGCAATTTCATATTTGGCACGGGGGCTAATATTTCAGCTCGGGCTGAAGTTCATCATATAATCGCAACAAAATTTTAGCCCGGTTAGCCGGGTTGAAATTTCAGCCCGGGCTGAAATTCGCCATCTAATCAGGCCCACTAGCCAGACTACAAAATCCAATAACCTCGGACTATCGGGCAAAACTTTCTTCGAATGCTTATATGACAAGAGGGGACATTCTGAAATCTGTTTTAAGTTTGATGAAGTATTTGTCTTTTCTAGCATGCGCAGTATTACCTTCAGCTGCAAGAAAACCTGAAGTGAATGACAGTCTACTAATAGGAAACCGAAGCAACGGCGATGGTGATACTGAGAACGAAATTCGCAACTGTCTAGATGTGTTTAGTAAGCCAATGGCTTTGAAAACATGCTCAGACTAAATATGCAATGACAGCGGTCAATCCCAAATCGAAATGCGAAAAATTAGCCGTCGTCGCCTGTGTTCCTCACTCTACGCAAAACTTTAGTCATTTCACGTCCTTGTTTTGCAGAGGACGGCAAAGAAATGTACAAAGATTTATAACGCATGTGCACAGCCAGCGTTTTGCTCAGTAAACCTTTTGCTTGCTGACGTTCTCTTTGTCGTCGTCCTCGTGGTTTGCTTAAGCTCCTTAAAAAATTCAGGAAGATTAAAAGGACGTTTTTGACGTACTTCATTAATCGCGTTGCTTTCCAAGCAGTGACATTTGTACACGTTCTTTTAAGTAGATTCATTGGTACCATTTTCTGTTTTCCAGTTCTGCAACCAAAGACAAGCAACAGCCAACCAGGGACACTCGAAGATCTGAAGTTTTACAAGAAGAAACCAAAAGGCGGCGTGCTAATGCAGAGGCATGTTTTACCATAGACCAAAGCAGGAATTATCATCTTAAAAATATTGTTTTGATGTAGCTGTTTATTCTCAGAAATTAGTTTGAAGGCAGTGTATCGCTGTTGGTATGGAGAAGTGATTTACTCAAACGCAGAGACAGCTGTAGTGTCTCCAATTGGGCTTTAGGATGAGCAGTACGAACATGTTTTGTTCACGCAAGATTGTTAACTTTTAAGTAAAATGCTGTCCGTGTTTGCTTTTGATCTAGATGGATGCCTGTGAACAAATTATACGTGATCTTTTTCTTCATGAAGATAGTTGGCCATTTACACAGGCTGTGAATTTGCGCGAGGTAGGTTTTGTTGTAATTTTTTCTTGACGAGTCTATAACGCTTTTCTAGCCGCGAGATATTCCAAACACAATTAGACAATCGTAGTGGAAGTATTCCAGCAAGCGAATACGCGTCCATTTATGATAAGCCATTCAAATAGGATGAGGTTTGTTTTTCCCTTAGACTTAAGCTCCGTCACTACACTACGGGGGAGAAATTTAATTTTTACGGTTAGGCCTATCGGCCATACTAATCCGTAACGAAAACAGTTTTTCGAAAACACTCTTCAAACTGGAAGAGATTGAAAACGCCAGCTTTGTGTTTTGATGCGGACCGCGAAAACAGTTAAACGGAGCTTTTCAAAAGCGATTAAGTTACAATTATCATGTAATTTCCCTGTCCGAGTTATCCTCAAACACAAAATTCAAATAGTCGGTCGTTGTTAGTTTTTCACATTTCTCGCGAGTAGTCTTGACAGGGCCTAACTCGCCGCTCATTCTTATTACCATTCTTGTCATATAACTTTGCAGGTTCAAGACTATTTGGAACTCGTAACAAACCCCATGGACCTGGGCACCATTAAGGAAAAGCTCAAGACTTTACAGTACCCGGATGTGGACAGCTTTGTGTCAGATGTACGACTGATGTTTACAAACAGCGACAAGTACAATCTGGTATGTTAGTCACCTAATTTGACTGATGAGGAATTTAATGACAAGTTTTAAAGCGTGATAACAATTAACAGAAAGTCTTGAATTGCTTCTTCTCTTTCAGAGTACCTCAGATGTCGGACAGGCCGGCAAGAATCTAGAGAAATACTTTGACAAACTTTTTAAGGAGAATTTGCCAAACAAGGTCAAGAAAACCAAAGTCCAACGAAAGCGATGATTAATTAGTGATTAATTAGTTCTATTTTGCTACTTAGTTATACTGAAAATAATCACGGTGAATCAAATCATGTTTCAGTTGTGTGCTGAATACAGAAGATACAAATGGTATTAAAATAAGAGATCTGTAATCAAAAATTGTGATCGTCCTCATATCTGAGAATCTGCTACATTAATCAATGAACGGAGGACAGAATTTTTAATATTTTTTGTGGTCAAAGGTCGCTGACAGTTCTACCTTGAGAAACCACAAATGTTTGTTAACACGACACATGGAATATCATTATGTTGGGTTTTTTTATCAATTTCTTGTTTTTGTACTCAGATTCTTCTGCTGAACTGAATAAAGTTATAAAAAGATTCAGATGTTTCAAACTTGGCCTTTGTTTGGTGTGTTGGCCATAGGTAGCATGTGATGGAACCCATTTCGTAATCATTATTTTTCACATGGCTCGTTTTCCTTTGTTGTCTGAGGTTGATTATATTGAATAAACCCCGCTAATTGATAACCATCTGAAAAGCTGGGGGCGGCTTTGATTTTAACAGGAAAGCGCGGGGCTGATATTTTAATAACCCCCTAGGGGATTATTAAAGTTGACAATCTCCTAGGTGAATATTACAGTAATATTCCCCTCACAAACACCAGAAGTTTACTTTTTTAGTGTTCTTTGGGATTCTCTCGCTGTTCCTGGCCAGCAACTCCTTGTCATCCACGACTATGATATCCCTCTTCGACGCTTTCTTCTTGTTTACTTTAGTCTCTTTTTCAACACTGCCAATCGAGACGTCTTGATGCTCGTCCGAGTGGTCAAGGCTGGACAATCCTTCTGTCGCCTCCTCAACATTAAACTGAGCGTTTTCGTGGTCCACTTGTCGATTGTTCGAAGATACAAATTTCTCTAACTCATTGCCCCCATTTGATGAGCCATTAAAGCTACTTTGTGTGAGGAATAGTTCTTCCTCAGTCACTCGTTTCTGCCATCCTTGCAGTACAGTGTTATAAAATGTTCAGTAGTTGTAAAGCTGTCAGTATATTTTGACAATGTCTAAATCCCAGAGCTATTTTCCCAATCTTAAATGTATTGTAAAGCTTCTTTAGTATGCATATGGTTGTTTTGGTCGGTAAAACCATCTATTGGTTATTGAGACAAAGGGTTCTTTTGTTTTGCGGTGAGAAATTTGAATAACAAAACAAATTGCTCTTCAATGTTTGCAAACAGTGAATACAGCTATTATGCTGTTTTACAATGGTAAACCCCACTGCGTTTTTTCGCAACTATTCTATTGTCAAGTGTATGCACGGAAAACTTTTTGTTTTGTTGGTGTACGTGTGTCAAAACAACGAACAAAATCATGTCACGGTTGACACCTCGCCCATGTGAAAAATAAGCCAGCTATTTTGCGGCGAGGGCTGCGCCAACGGTGAAAAAA
>CM042746.1:49407619-49448956 GCA_022496165.2 Catalaphyllia jardinei
TAGCTCATCCTCAGTGCAAGAACGGGTAACACTCACCAGTGACGTAAAACAAAGATTACAAAGAAGTCAACATAATAGACCCTAGCCTTAAAAATAGCCTTTGGGGCAAAACCAATCGAATAGCAGCGTTTAGATCACCTGTATAAAATGAATTAATCAGAGGGTAGGATTTACACATTCCATTCTCGACGCCATTTTGAAAAACGAGTTTCCTTCCATGCGGTATCTACTCCATTTTTAGAGAACTTCAGCAAACCACGACGGCACGCGCCAATGGGAACGTTGCCAAAGAAAAGGTTAATGAGCAAAACAATAGCTGTGCACGTGCGTTATGAATCTTTGTATATGTCGTGAAATGACCAAGTTTAACGTATTTTAGAGAGTCTAGGCTACGACGGGTAACTACTTGGTGTAGGCACTCATATAGTGGTCCGGGCTTAGGTGGTCATATAGTGGTCCGGGCCTAGGTGGTCATATAGTGGTCCACTATGTAACCACCCCACCCGGACCACTATATGACCACCTAAGCCCGGACCACTATATGAGTGCCTACACCAAGTACTTACCCTACGACGGCAAATATTTTGGATTTCCTTATGAAATTGACCGCTGGCATTACATATTTAGTTTGAACAGGTTTTAAGACAGATTTGCGCTCTGAACGGGTTTAGTTACTTACGAAATCCCAGGGTAAAATTTAACTTTGCTAGGCGTCGTCCCTGCCGTCGCCGTCGTCAGTGCTAAAGTTCCATTGTTTTTGCTCCAAAGGGTCGGGATATCAGAGTGCTCGGTCTTCAACATGGAGAATTAAGTGTGCAAATCCTGCGTTCTGATTGCTCTATCTCAATTACGTGATATAAATGCTGCCATCTGATTGATTATACCCCAGGGGCGCTCCTAGTTTTCCTAACGGGAAATGTAAGGGTTTTCCAGAATACATAGTTTGAGTCAAGACATGGTATTAGTCAGTGTCACAAACGTTACTCCGAAATTTGTGCCTGACTCCAGCACATCTCAAGTACTCTATATTCGCTCAGGACAACATTAACACAACAGAAAGGTTATATACTCTTGACATAGTTCAATGCAAACTTGTTTCAAATGATCATTTTTCCCGATGTAATTGTCCCATTTCCCATGACGTTCGTATGGAAAGGTTAAGAGAAGACGAGTCAACTAGACGTGGAAGCCTCGACCAAGCAACAACACACTCCTTCCATAAGAATCTTTTATTATCACCTTATCACAGGAAAAAAATCCCTGTCTACCCCTCGAACGTTTCCTTATTTGCATGGTCACGCTACGCTTCTCTTCAGCAACGTGACGTAACGAGCCAAATAAGGCCCGTCGAGGAGGCCTACTCATCTCCAGGCTTTCCAGAAGCTAAAGGAGATGCACACGTGACAAAAATTGAACAATGTAGTCTGACCTGATTGGCTGGGATATTTCGTCAAGAGTATAGTCAAAGCGACACCATAGTACCCTGCTACGCAGACGCTCATTGAATTCGTCACACAATCTTCTTGAGATTGCGTGACAAGCCCAAAGAACGTCCAGTTAGGGGCTAACACCACACCGAGCTGAGAGTTTTTTTTCAAGAATCATGGACAAAATTTAACGATGGAATCTCACAATTCAATTTTTCAAATATTCCTAAGCATAAAAATATATTATTTAGTTGTACCTACAAGAACTATTGCTAATTGACCTAATTTGACTGCCAATAGTGTGACAAAGAAGTTACAGTAGAACCTCTCAAATAGAGCAAATACAGAAAAAAAGCATTTAACCAAGCCCAGCTGTAGGTTAGTGCTGTAACAATAAACAAAATTAAACTACTTTCTTGCACGAATACACATTGCCCCGCAACGATGGCCATCATTAATTTGCTAACCTAGATACAAAGCGCAGGCTTCAGTTCGCTGAAAATACCAATGGAAATAAAACCAGGTTTTTATAATTGCATACAGACCGAAATATACCTTCCAAAGACCGCGTTTTGTATCTGGCAGTTTTCACACGCTTCCTTCCTAATGGTAGTTTAATCTTCTTGCGCTGCCTTCCAGCACTGACTATCACTTTACAAAACTATTAAAGTAAAATCTTCCGTCCATCTCCCGCATGATTTTTTAAATGGTTTTTCTTTAGCCTATCTTTTTCTCCACGAGTTTGCAGCAGAACGCATCTTAACAGAAGCAGCCTCTGTTTCCCGCACGGCCTGTCTGACAGCCCCCATCAAGTTCTCAGCACAGCCCACAAGAGTTTCTGTAGCTTCCACGTCTGCCTTGGGATCTAAGAGAAAGGGAAAGATTATGTAGAGCGCTTTGCCAACGATATTTGAGAGCATATTTTCCCGCATTAGCGAGACGTTTTGGCATACTTGGTTTGATTTTTCTGTTGATGATGGTATTTGCTGCTTTAGCGAGGCATAGTAGCTTGATCTATGCGGTTTTTGAAGAACAGTGGCTGAACTCAAATTTTTCTTCATTAGAAAAATGCAAGATATCGTAAGATCTGTCGCAACCCTTGACAAACCACAGTTTCACGTTTTCCATTCTCATCTTCAATGCATAATGGGTTTCTGTCATTTGGAAGTTAAGGAAATCTAACAAAATTAAATAAACCGCGTTGGGTATGCTTTTAGCTGCTTGATTATACCTTCAGCTCCAAAGCCGCACCTGAAAGTGTCATTTAAGGATAGGGAAAACCTGTCCGAAACAAAACGCTCGC
The DNA here is from genome assembly GCA_022496165.2 of Catalaphyllia jardinei. Lineage (NCBI taxonomy): Eukaryota > Metazoa > Cnidaria > Anthozoa > Scleractinia > Caryophylliidae > Catalaphyllia > Catalaphyllia jardinei. Next base: position 49,410,350 of record CM042746.1, read on the forward strand.
TATATCTTTTCATGTCCATATGACAAAACTGATACAGAGAGAATGAAGATTACCTTCAGCTCCTATCATAGTCGCTTTCACTGTGGCAACAATCTTCAACTGGGTGCTTATTGTTGGTATCCTTTCTAGTGTTTGGGTCAGTGTCTGAAAAATTACACACAACAGCATGAACAAAAAGGGCTTCGTGTTTACATTAAATGTGGCTAAATGTAATTTAGGCGAAGTTAAACTCGAGTGAGTTGGCTTGCGATTGTCACCTATTGCAGTACGTGACATGCGAGGCGGCACCTTGGGGAATTGCAGGGCGATGAGTTTAACTACTACTCGACTAAGTTGGCTAAAGCCAAAAAAATAACTAAAACCTCAACTAATCAAATTACTCCATTACCGGTTCAACGTTCTCTACGAATTGGACCCGGCCGGGCATTCTCCCGAATGCATGATCACTCTTAAAGATTTTCTGGTAGTTATATGGCTTGCATTTTCAACAAGAACTTGCTTTCACACACACACAAAAAAAACAATTATTCTTTTTTCCAACTCTATTTCTCTTTTGTTTTGCGAAAAACATCAGATCTTCACGTGAGTTTACCAATAATTGCGCGCTTGAAGTTAGAATATTCATAAGATGAACAACATGCTGTGGAAGACCGATTAAAAAATCCGATATCGTAAATGTAAACAATATAATGTGAAAGAAAGAGATCTCAACTGCAGGCATTTTACGAAGTATTTATTAACGACATAAAAAGGCGACTTACGGACGAACCTCAAATAAACTACATCATTTGACGAACAAACGGATCAAAACTTACTAGAACCGCGACCAGCGACTATCGACAAACTTAACACAAACCTTACTGCCAATACCATCACAGCTAAACTGACCAGTTGACTTTCCAGCCTCTAATATCCTTCAATCAATCTTTATTTTCGTTCCTCAACTCCGCACTTTCCTCAGTTCTCAAGTGCTACGAGGCCGTGCAACACATGAAGTATCCGCAACTGTACGCTTTCATAAACCCACCTGACTGACTCTCTTATCAGGGCAATCTTTCGCCATCTTAGAAGAATAAGCTGACACTTCTTTGCTAGCCGCTGCTATTTCTTTAGCAAGTGCAATAAGCTCTTTCTTTGAGCGCTGAGGTTGACCTTCTTCAGCATCTCTGGAAGCAAAGAATAATTATCAACAGATAATACCGAATAGGTTTGCACGTCTCAAAAACTGTAGGTTGTAGACGCCAATGCTATGGTTTAATTTTTTTGGAAATGGGACATCACAATTTGCTAGGGTTTTCCAAAAGTTGCAACACACCTTTTTGGCAACTAACTTCCGATATTTCGAGCAACATTTTGCATCCTGAGCAATTTCTAGTTATATAAATTCTGAGAAATCGGAACAGCTTTTAAAGTGAGTGAGCGAGCGAGCGAGTGAGTGAGTGAGTGAGTGAGTGAGTGAGTCAATACTTTATTTACCCTCGGATTGTAGAGTAGCAGATTTTTTTTTATTTAAATGGTGGGCGAAGTCTCACACGCGACTGACTTACCATACCTTATCTCACTCACACTTTTTTTGGTTAAAACAAGGAAAAAGTTATTTAGCAACGCTGGCTACGCCACAAAATTGCACAAAAATGCTTAGAGAACTTACTTTTGTTTTACTTTTACATCAGACCAAATAAAGGAACAGAGCGACAAAAACCTTTTTAACAGCATCTTTTGAGCACATTTTGTTACAAAAATCAACTTTTGACTTTTCTTGAGCAATTTTTGAGACTGAAATTGCGGGCAACTTTTTGGGGAATCTCGAGTAACTTGGTGAAAGTCCTACAGTTTTCTAACAGTGGGGAGAAGGGTTTCAGAGTTTTCCACATTTTCCGAAAAAACAACGTCACTGAAAAATATGCTGCCTTATTAGCTTACTCTCGGAATGGATTTTTTGCTCTGAGACACGCCCGCAGGGAATTATGGTAGTTGTGTACATCAAGTCCTGTGCAGGTCCTCCAGGTTAACCAAGTCGTCAAGGTCCAAGTTGGCGGACGAGTTGACAGGGGATGGAAAGTCGCTTTCGACAGAAAGAAGTGCATTACATGTTGCTTGATTGCAAGCTTCAATACCGTAGAATTCCGAAAGTAACGCCCCCGTTACTTTCGAATTTTGCCGGCAAAAAGGGCCGCTACTTACGGGTAGCCGTTACTTTCGGGTAGCCGTTACTTTCGGGTAGCCGTTATTTTCGGACAGGTGAAAAACGTTTGTAACTCGAAATGGTCTCAGACAGAGAGGGCACGTACTATGAAATTTAAAACTCATTCCATTTAGGTGTACTCTTACAATGTAACGTAACCAGATGAACAAACAGTAAACAAAACACACTGCCTTAGCGGTGCGCTCTACGTACACGATTACTAGAACTGTACAGTACATTTCGACTCTTGACTGACAAATTAATTTTAAATAAAGTATTGCAGCGTTCATAAGTTTCACTCACAGATTAAATCATGCACAACCGATCCTTTAAACGTTCTTCAGTCAAGCATGTGCATGTGCTCCAAGATAATCTGAGAATTTTTGCAAGTTCTAGTTTTCTAATCCGTATATATTGAAAAATAATCACGGTTTCATGACAAACTTTGTGTTTTTCTTGTTTAAGTTGCTTCCCAAAGAAGAGATATTATTTGTATTTCTCTCGTTCCAGTTGAAAATGTTATGTTAGAAAAGGTCACGGTACTCCTTAAGATAGCTTTTTAAGCCGACAGAAAGTAACATGCTTGAAATGAAAATTAAATACAACAGTCACAACAGTGTTTTGTTACCGTTTTGGGGTAGTTTTTTAAAATGCCGTTAATTTCAGGGGGGGCGCTACTTTCGGGGGGACCGTTACTTTCGGGATTTAATACGAGGGCAAAAAGGTAACGGTAATTCAAGAAGAAACGCTGAGAGTACCTATATTTTCCCGAAAGAGCCTGTATTGAGAGAGGAGTGGATAAAACATATCAGGAGAGAAAACTTTACTCTAACGAGGCAACCAGTATGTTCAGCACACATTAACGGTGAGAAGGAAAGCTACATGAACATTGTAGCAACCGTATTTGGTGACTGTGTATTCGAGTTGTTGCTGTAGATAGAGTTCGAGTGCGAGTCTCGAAACGAGGAGTTTTCAGAAGGCAAGCCTTCGTCCGCACTGTTCGCCATTTTGGACTGGACTTAATGAATACATGTGCGGTGTGCGGTGGACCAAAACAATTTGTCGGGGTTCGCGTGTACCTCAACCAATGAGGAATTGTCAATTTTCCCTGAATAGGCCCCATCTTGATTTGGATAACTCGTCCCCAAGCCTAAACGCGATTAGTGTGCGGCAAGCTGATGTCCCGACATAATTGAACCCGATTTGACCCCGACAAAAAATCTGCAGTTCTACGTTCTTCAGAACTCTTTCACCACACAACGATGTACCGTGTTTCTTGACAATTGTCGCGAATAGCACCGCGGGGGCAGTTAAGGTCGAACACAAAGCGTCATTACCTCATAAACTGTGACATCTTTGCAAAGAGTATGGCCATTTTCTTAGCAGCTTGAATGAGTACGTTTCCTTCCTCCTCCCATTTGAGAGCCTCTCGGTGAAGATGATGAGCTGCCATCTGGAAATACAATCAACAGCTGTATAAAGAAAAGACAACTGTACTGTACTGTGAACTAACGCACCCTACCGTAGGTTAGTACTCAAATGTCTCTTATACATCTACATAACATAGGTCGTATTCGTACGTTTTTGCGTCTGAATGCAACAAAACCTCTCGTGCATGCGTTTATCACATCACGCAATAGTATTTTATATGGTCTGCCTGCCGTTAAAATGGTCGCCATAAAAAAGTTCAGTCGCCAAAAAAATAAACGTGAAGGAGAGGACACTTCATGACATATTACACGTCATTCAAAAAACACCTTTACAGTTCTTTGCATCCGATATGCTGCTCATTTTTAACATGGTTTTCCTGCAACTATTATTTTCCTGCGGGACAGTTTGTGTCTGTCCGCAGTTTCCTTATCGCAGCAACGACGCGATATTCTGGATCTTTCCTATTGTCCCTTGTCACGCGTTTGCATGTGACAGGACATCACCATCTGCATTTAGTGGGTGTACGAATGATCAGCTGATTACTTCATTGCTTGCTACACCGTGCTGACGAGACCCAACCAGGTCGACACAGCTGTCCACGGTTGCAATTCTTGGCTTACAGTTTGTACTCTATCATGTCGTTGCCCCGTTAAACTTTCTACGTAGTATCAGCCGTGCATCACTGTTTGCCGGCATGCCTTGAATACTCGCTTACACCCTCCCTTCCCTTCCCAGCATATCCACAATTTAACGTATTCCTTGGTAAACGTACCGCCATTCTGTTGTCCTCCGGTGGTTGCTCCAAAACCATTTGAACTTCTTGCATTTCGTTCGATGGGAGAGGTGGGCGTGGTGGTGGTGCAGCGGGTTCTTGAGGGAGGGGTGGGCGAGGAGGGGGCACTTCTTGAACTGGTGCTGTAGCTGGGATAAACAAGAAAATAAATTACTAACTGGCAACACCTGTTAAAGTTTCCTGTTGTAATTACAGTTAAAATAAGACGTCAACAGATGGTGAATGAACCAATCGGAATTCTGAAACAAAGATCTGAAACGGCGGCAAGGGCGGGAAAATCACGTGAGGTAAATCACCTCCATTGACTGGCTGACGCAAGTTGCACGGAGTCTTGGGACCAGAGAAACTTCAGGAAATAATTTTCAGGATATAGAAAAACATTTTCGTAATTCATCCCAATAGCTTTAACCCCGTGTTACATCGTTTTTGCCTTTGACCGGAAGGAATTCTTTTAGATATATTGCCAAAATGATTCATCGCTCGATCATAGCTACAGTTTTCTGAAGTGGTAGTGTCCTTAAAGCAATGTCTGACAAGTCAGAAAGAGCATTACTGTTAATTCTCGATGTACATTCTCACCTATGTGAAGTCCTGAGATATCGGGAGGAGGTGGAGGGAAATCTTCTTCGTCTTCAGTTTCTGACGGACCAGTTACTATCACTCGTACCCCAGATACAGCATCTTGAAGCTGACAATAACAAATACACAAAAATGTAAACAAAACTTCATTTTCGAGTTAGTTGAAACAAACAAGCTGAAGTGTCACTTTCCAAGCTTTCACATCTGTTGAAATCAGTGATCTCAAACAAGTTCCCTAGAAACCCCAAACAACATCGTCGAAATGTTTTAAAATGTCAAAAAAGCGCAAATTGATTGTGATCTTTTAAAAAGTTAAAAACCAGCCAGGCAGATCATATTAATCCACGTTACCTTTCTTGTAGACTCTCTTAACTTTCTCTGTGCTTTTCTGTCCGACGGATTTGTTGCAACAGCTTTGGCATCAATAACAAGTGGTGTGATACCTGTTTAACATCACATTGTCAAGTCGTTGTTCAACATATTTTACAACAGTCCTGCCTAGCTAAAAATGTGCTGCAAACGCCCTGGAAGTAGCCACAAGTTGGCAATCTTCCGACGCTATAAGAAGCTAATCTGCGTTTCTTATTTTAAGCTGTATCGTGTACATAAAACACTTACACTGTCCAAGATTATCCTTTGCAGCAGCCATCTTTGCAACATAGTCGGGATCCAATGAATTCTCCATCTCTGCTTCTGCAACATCCATGACCCTCTTGGCTCGCCGAGCAATGTTAGAACTCTTTGAAATCACCAACTAATAAATGTACAACAATACAATAAATATCAAGAAAGGCTACTTCTAGGCTTGAATAAGAACACCACATGACCTACGACAATGAAAATCAGAAACCTCATAACAAAGCTATAAGACACAAACATCAGTCAACTGAATTCACATGTTCTCAATTTCTGATTTAAAAGTAACGAATTATTTCATACCTGAGGATTTCCTTGTTCCATTGCAGCATTGCACATTTCTGCATCACGATCAATTGCCTCTTCTGAAGATCAAGTTTTGAGAAAGCTATTCTTAAAACGTTTTTAGCTTAAATTAAGACATTAAATGAACGAATCAGAGAGAGCAAAGAGAATGCTTCAACCAGAAAACCTGGAGTTACTGGTTTCAGACACCCGTATCCCACATTCACCCTTAGCCGTAGTGTCACTTCGCCATTTTGCCATTTCGTGTTAAAACACGCGCTAGAATTGGCTTTCATTTTCATGTACACCTGATCGGCACACAATCATTTCACTGCAAGGGCCGGGAAGATATGAACTCAATAAATTGACCTCGCTCCCAATGTGTGGCTTCATAGCTCAGTTGGTGGAGTATCGCACCGGTATCGCGGAGGTCACGGGTTCGAATCCCGTCGAAGCCCTGATTTTTTTCAGGCTTCTCCTTTCCAGTTGCTTAAGGACGTTCGCACCCATTGCTACTGTGCATCTCTAGTGCGCACGCTATTCATAGGACACGCGCGTGCCACGTCATTTTCAAGCGCGCGCACGAATATTTTTGTAGGATGCTCGGTGACCCCAACTTTTTTTTCGGCAGATCACTTCCTTTTCTGATTCTTTCCATTATACTAAAATACACAAAAAACCGTGTACGTTTCAAACAGGGTCGAATTGGTACATGGATACAGGTGTGCGTGACTTAGGAGTTGTATTTTTTAAGGCTAATTCTAGCTATGAAATAGGCCTATATACGCTGTGTTAAACACACATAACTTAGCTATGATTCTTCAACTTAAATATATGCCGATAGTAATGAATCCGGCCAGAATCGCCTGGAGTGACTGGAAATCCTAGAAATGCTATGGTCTGTGCTACGCCTCATCTTCAAAACGAGTTCGGTGACCCCCATTGTTTTTGTCACGTTTTTAATCAAATCTTATCTTTTTACCTGCAGTCAAAGTTTTAAAAAAATCTGTACGTGGGAAGTTTTTGGGCGCGAACGTCCTTAAATTGGAAAATTTACTGCGGTGATCACTCTTCCTTCCTTCCTTTAATATGGGTTATGTCAGAAGATAAGAAAAGGAGCCTTTGGCACACACGTGAATCGACAGTATCGAATGAATTCATACTACATACCACAAGCTTCAATGAATTTAGCAGTGTCTGTTGCAGAGTCCACAAGATTAGTCAGGTCTTGCATTTTGTCTTTCCAATTATCGCGCATATTTTCAAAATGGACCGACACAGCAGGTACATCTCCGGGGGAGTATTTGCCATAATCCAACAGAATCTTAGCCACATGAGAAACTTGTGGAGTCCACTCTTTGAGCTGCCAAGAAAAGGAAATCAATGTTCCAAAAACATGCTTGAAAAAAAAATCTGACTGGACATTATAAATTTTGTTTTTTTGCAAGCTTTGGGAACTTTGTAGTGCATCACGGGATGTAGTAACTGTGTTTGGTACTGCGAGGATCATACTTCACTTGTGTTTGGTAGGTAACGAAAGATCTGTACCAGCCGCTATCAAGCTCACATAGCTGATAATATCATTATTCCTTTGCTATCTGTCATAGCACAAAACACAATGAAAGACTAATAAAATAATATGAACAGACCTGGTAACCTAAATACCAAACTGAGCTAAACATTCAAGACAAACTGAGGGTATGTTATCTGATAAAACTCAAGTTAGAGAATCACAAAATATCCTTAATCCTATCTTTTCGTGATTCTGCTAACAACAAATCAAAGAGATAAGCTATTAAATGTTCTACTGAAAGCCGAATACAAATATCAACTGGTAGGGGGGACGAATGGTCCTTCAAAAAATCTGGGTATCAAAATTTTAATCGAGTTTCACAAGTCTCTCAGTTAGTGTCGTATTTTTTAGCGGTCATGTGCGTAACGCAGTCTATTTTTTTTCATAAAATGCTAAGGAGGTTTTGAAGTCCCTTGATATAGAAGGGTTGATGTACTGAATTTTAATGACGCGACTTTCAAATTTCCGCCCAGAAAAGGTTAATCAAAATGTGTATAACGTTATAACGTTAGAAGGCCACCTAGCTGGTTCTATGATAACACAACATAATGTTTTAGTCGAATTGTCACAGTTATCATTCCCAGACCACTACTGATCTCACTTATGGAAAACTTGCATTGGAAATATCACATATTCTTGGTTTTCATGTGACGTAATCATATTCCAAAATTAAAAATTACCTTTCCTTTCTGAGGTTTTAGTTGCTTCAGAAACTTGATGTTTCACAATGTTTTAGCTCGACAGGGTTTTCCCTTTAGTAATAAATTACGTTTGAATTTCCAAACTTTTGCGTTGCGTGACATAAAAATGGTGGCCCCAGAAGGCTGTCGCGTGGGTCAAAAGATTAGTTATCGCTGTAGTTGTTGCTAACTAAACAGTGCTTGCACTAGAAGAAGCATTTATTTCAACGTGTCGGATCTCTAGAGCCATAATTTTTCATTTCATCAGCAAAACTCAGTGACAGATGTTTCTGTTACTTTACGGCCGCCATATTTGTGCCCCTCAGAAGGGCACAAACATGGCGTCTCCATACAAAGCTCTATAAATTTGGGTGGCACACTTCTGCAAATAACGCGCCAATGAAAATCAGCAAAGACCTGATTCTTGGCGAGGTTGTTAATATATCACTCATCTATCGTATCTCAGATTCTTGACTTTATTCATTTAATGGTTACGATTTTTAGTTTTTATCACATGACTGGTGAAAACCGAGAATTGGTCGGAATGTGGGAGATTAGCCATATTGGTCTTCACTCATAAGCATCTGTGATCAAGTTCTCCTAGCTAGTACTAAGAGAAAGAACTGCCATCTGTAAAGAGAATCTGTATGTTGAGATCAGTGGAATATTTACCTCCTCAGCATTTTGTCGTATCTGATCCAAGAGTCTTTTGTTGGTGTTTCCTCCAGCATTTGCCAGCTGAATTGCAGTATCGGCGATTTGGCTTGCTTGGTGCTCGAAGGCACCTGCCTTAGCTTCAAACTCAGCTTCTCGTCCTGGTGCATCTGTCCAACACACATTCAATACACAGATTGAAATACACTGTGAAATGCTGATTTCTCAAAAGGTCCCCATAACTTGACCAAACATCATTCCCCAGCCTCGTTCCCAGGGTCTCTCATCTTCCTGCCCTCCGGAGAGAGAGAGGGCTGCAAGATTAGAGACCCTGGGAACGAGTTAAGCCATCACATTCTTTTTTTTAAACTGTACTTTCTTTTTTCAATATCTTGAAATCCCAACATCTTGAAACGGTTTTGTTTCCCTCGGAAGATCAGAATTCCAATGTCAAAATGCTCCTGATAATTATTTGGAAAGTTAGGAAGAACCGGTAATCTGAACACATCTAGTAAATTACAAATAGCTGTCACCAGTCTCCAACAGCTCAGGACAGAAGGCCATGGCTTTTACTCCTACTGGGAGAACATTGACGCTTTTTTGAGTAAATTGAAAGTCACTGCTCATTACATTCAATTAAAAGAAGAAAAGAGATGATATTTTAGGAAACTTAAAAGAACAGAAGAGGTGATCACTGGACAGAAGGCCATGGCTTTTACTCCTACTGGGAGAACATTGACGCTTTTTTTGAGTAAATTGAAAGTCACTGCTCATCACATTCAATTAAAAGAAGCAGCCCAAGTAGAAACCGTGAGGCTTTTAATTAATATTAGAACCCTTGTTACAAAACTAGTAAGAAGAATTCTGTGGATAAAATGAAGCTGACATTGCTTGAAAATGGATGAATATCTCAAGGAACAATATAAGTTGTTCATTATCATTGAATTTCACCTGGTGGAGCCCGGGCTGCTTTCTCCAATTGCTTCAGATTTGTTGTGGTGTCCATGAAATCTTCTGCAACTTGCGCAACAACTGCATTTTGTAGTTTGTTGTTCAATTCCTCAAGCTTTCTTTCAATCTTTTGTGCAGTAGCAGATGCCTGGGGGGAATTTCCCTGTCAAATAGTTTTCACTGGTCAAAACTCTTTTACAAAACAATCAGTGAAACAATAGCATAAGGGTAGAATGAATTGAGATATGTCTCCTGTGCTGCTACCAACATATCACCATATAAATGTCCCCTGCAGATTTAACACTCTTCTCTAGAGATACTAGAGTACTCCTGGTAAATCATCTTATCCCCTGTAGCTAATACTCCTCCTCAAATACAATACACCATTTTGCTAATGATCAGTTCCTTTTGAATTGTGGGTAGATCCAGTCCTTTGTGGGGGCAAACAGCGAGTTTAGGACATAATTTGAAATTGTAATTTTGCCTGTTTGCCTCCACAAAAGACTGGATCTACCCACAATTCACCAGGAACTGATCATTAGCAAAATGGTGTATTGCACTCCTCTCCATTGACAGCACCCTCTTAAATATACATGCACCCTTATAGACCAGCTTTCCTCATGCATTATGTCCTCCCTCATAGCTGATTCCCATTCCCCATAATTAGTGGTACCCTACAATAGACACCTGCAGACCTAAATAACATACCTACCCCATGGATGTTATTGTTACATGATAGATACAACACACCTCCACTGAGATAAAAATACTAATTCCCATAAATCCTACCTCATACATGTACCACACTACTCACTTCTCTACGCAATATTAAAGCTACCAAACAATAACTTTACAAACATACCATTCCTTTCCTCATCATATCAGCAAGTTCATTGGTAAGTTGATCGAGTTCATCACAAATCTGCAAAATTACACTCCTTTCTGGACCAGAGCATTTATCTGCTACTGCACGACCCTCATCAATGCACTCTCGAATGGCTCGTTCACCTAACCAAGTGACATATAAATTATTCACTACCAAATTAAAAAAAAACTTTTCATAGCATCTTCAAGAATCCTTGAAATATTTTCCCAAAGGATACTAGTTCCTAATGGATCAGAGCTGCAATGCACCGAGCCTGTTCCATGCTCTCGATGGTTGGCGATAAGCGAAAAAAGAGAAGGGGGCGAGAGAAAAAAAAAACAAGGGAGGACTAAGGTGAGGAATGGCTTCCCTTTCCTTCCTGCCTTAATCCTCCCTTGCTGTTTCTCTCACACACTTTTTTGCTCCTTCCCAGCCAGAGAGAACTTGGAAGACGCTAAAACCCATTATACACACACTAGAACACTCATACATATGCACAGGATACCCACCTAAGCCAGTAGGGTCTGATGATGGATTGTTCATCCACTGGTGTACCTGATCCATCTTGCCAACAAAGGTGTTAGCTGGTCGACGCACACCAGACTGCTCTTGTTGTAATATGGCATGTTGCATTTCTGAATTTAATCCTTCAAGCTGCTGAGCAACTTCCTTGTTAAGTCTTTGGCCTTCTGGAGAAGTTCCCTTAAGAAACATTTTTAAAACCATCAATACATCACCCTTCAACATTATTGTTAGCTTGCTAATCTTGGAAAAGTTAGTCTGCTATGAAATGGTTAAGATTAACCCTCTCAAGTTCCCAAACAGTGCTATGTGCCATGAAATGCAATTAAATGCTCAATACTTGGTCAACTCATATCAAATTTTATTTCATCAGCAAAAAAGTCTTGGATAGATCTATCTTGAAAGTATAAATTAAATCATACCCCCACCCCCACAACCTATAATTTAACTTAAATTAAAGTGAAGCCTTGGAGCCATGGCTGGCTCACAGGTGCCGCAGCTTATCCCGGTTTCCGTAGCGTGAAGCGGCTGAGAGTATTTCCGCTACACCTGGATGGGATGATAGTCCATTGAAGGTCACTAACCCACAATTTGTTAGGTTTCCCCACAATTCACCAGTACCCAATTATACTCCTGGATGGAGAGAAGCACTGTGAGAGTAAAATGTTTTGCCCAAGAACACAACACAGTGTCCCTGGTCAGGGATCAAACCTGCACTGCTTGCTCCGGAGTTGAGTGCAGTAACCATGAGATCGCCATGCCTCCCTAACCCTATGATGTCTCTTTTTAATGAGACTTGTGATTAGATTAATCTCTGCATGTTTTTCTGCTTTTTTCTCTTGCACTTCTAAGATCAAGAGCTATATGTACAAACTGCACATCAAGAGCTACATGTACAAACTGAGCTATAGTTTATGGGTATACCCAACTATAGAGGGAGTAAGATATTTTTCAACATCTCTCTTTTTGCTTTTCAATTCATGCTGTGACTTCCTCTATGGAGCCCTGTTAGTATGATTTATAGTACCCCTCATACACCCTCATAGGTCTATACAGCGGAATCCCAATTTTTTGGACCACCAATGGAAACAAGAATTGGTTAGAAAATCAAAGTTCAAGAAATCGGGGGTAAAATTAAAGTGCTTGACAGAAGGGATTAAAAAACTTTAAGTTTGAGTAATCAGAAGGTTTGAGAAATTGGGATTCCACTGTAACTTCAGTTTTGAAATTTATGTGGTTTTCCCAACTGGAATGAAAGGGTTAAGAGACATCTAGATATGCAGAGGATTTCTTACATACAGACCTCAAAGAACCCATTTTGTTGCAAGGGAGCAATTTAAACTCAAAATAGAGGAGCTCTGACTAATCTGTGTACTCAATGATTACTTTCAAAATTTAAAAATATCTCAGTCTATTTAACAATTGCACCTGTAGCCCTCAAGGTCTACAGGTCAATAGCCCATGACGCGAAGCCGAATAGGCTATTGAACCATGGCCCTTGAGGGTAAAGGGACAGAAAAGGCAATAATGAGGTTAGCAAATGCAAGTTGAAGAAATATTTTTTGGGAATAAAACGAAAGAAAACCTGGCAAATTTTTCTACTCAAGGACTATTAGTAATATTCCTCTTGTAGTGTAGCCAATTAAAATGCTGGATTTGCAGTAGTCCACTAGCTGGGTGATATTAAAAACCCTTTAAACATTTTCACACCATTTACTTACATTTCCTTGCCTTCTCAACTCTGCCAAATCTCCCATCAGCCGATCAAGATCATCGCAAACTTTCCTGATCCTTCCTTTATTAGGTCCCTGGCTAGCATCAGCAAATTTACGACCTTGTGCAATGCACTCTCTCACAGCCTTCTCACCTATCCAAAGAGAACGAAGCTTTGTTACCATCAGCAGCAGTAGATAAAATGAACATATATGCATGCTTTAAAGGAGGCAGCATGGCCGATTGGTTTAGGGTGCTGGTGCTGTAATGCGGAGGTCCCCGGTTCAATGCCTCCACCCTATCACTAGCGGGATTTGTTTCTCGGTAGCCCTGAGTTCAAATCCTCGGGCACACTTGTGCTATGTTACATTTATTCGAAATATTTGTTTCCTTTGTTTCCGTGGCATGCCTGAAAACCAGCTAATGCTTAGTGCTAAGCTGAGTGCATGTCCACCATAAGACAAGAAAAAAAACATTGTCATCACAGGCTGGAGTATGATGAAACCTTAACCCAATGCCCTGCCCCATCCTCTTGTGACCAGGAAACCCAAAGCTCATCCCTTTTCTGGCAAGGTCTTCACCTAATCCTCCAGCTGATTCTGTTGGTGTGCTGACCCACTTCATGGCTGGCCCCATGTTGCTGTCAAACAGAGATGCAGCTTTCTTCATATCATTCAAGGGGTCGTCTCCTCCTTCCTCTTCATATGTGGTGTACTGTAATACTCGGATTATTTCACTGATCTCAAAAGACATCTTGCCAACGACATAATTTCTGTATTCCTGAGCCTCTGCAATGTTTTGACCTCCTGCGATAGAATGTTTCGTACGGAATAGTTAAAATTTCTATAATATATCACCAACTCTAGATTTCCATAACATTTTAAAGTTCTTCAACAAACTTGCAAAGACTAGCTGGTTGAATATGGTTAATTTTTTACCCAGTTTCAACTCTATTGTAGAAAATGCACTGCATGAAGTTCAATGAGGTACAGAAAATTGCAATGTAGACTGTAAATATGATGGCCACCATCAAGCCCAATCCAATACAGCGTATATGTTTGAAGGTGAAAGTGTTATATAAATTATAGGATTTAAGCAATAGACCACACGTTTCTGTGGGTTATAAGCTGATAAACCACGCGGTATGTTGGTAGAACACGAGAAAAATTTGTAAACCACGAGCCGCAGGCGAGTGGTTTACGAATTCTTCGAGTGTTCTACCAACATCCCAAGTGGTTTATCAGCTTATAATCCATAGAAAACTTGTGGTTTATTACTTTTATATAATAATTCAAAAGACGTGCGATTTTTCAGAGCACGCGCATTGATTTGGTTATTGTATAAAATGCAATACATACACATACCAACATATTACAACATGCACTCTGACTGACAAATAAATTAGGATCAAGGTGTTGGGAAAAAAAATACTGTTAATTTTTTTGTGGATTGGGCAATGAGAATTTCCTGGTGAGTGGCAAATGCATGATCATTGGTGTTTCAGGGGATAGTATTATAAAGTGCACTCACGGTGACTGATAGATTACAAATAGGATCGTTACAGAAAATAATTAAGGAAATTTTCCAACACACCCACTGTGTTACAATTCATTACCTCTTTGCACAGTCAAAACATAAGTCTTGATAGCAGTGATCAACTGCGTTGACATGGCTTTAACAGCATTTAAAGATTTCTTCAACATGTCAGCATGAACTTGGTGAGTCAACTCCTCAATGCGACCTTCAACTTTTTTTGCCATTTCAGTGATTCCAGGTGTTAGGTTCTTGACAAATGTCACAAGCTCTTCCATGCTTTCCACAATCTCAGCAACAGAGAGATATTCCAGAACTCCTCTACACACCTTCAAAATTTTGCGCACCTCTGCTTCATCAAATGTTAAAAGTAACGCAGATGTACCAGAAAGAATTCCTTAAACAACACCAAGTAAGAATGATTAATAATTTTAGCTTGCAAATTGTTAAGACCATTTTATATCAGTTTTATTTTTCTGAAGCCTTGTTTTTGTATACTTCTAGCTTCTCTCAGAGGTCACAGCAAAAGAAGTCTCAGCACAAAGGTCTGGCACCTCTGCAAGCATTAAGGGGGAATCCTATATAGAAAGGATGAGGGTGCTTGTCAGAAATTTTGAGCCCCTAATTTTGAGCCCCTAATTTTGAACCCCTAATTTTGAGCCCCCTTAAGAACCCCCAAGAGGTACCAATTCTAAACAACACATATCTGCTATCATAATTTTTTCAGCTCAGTACCCTGAAAGGTACTGCAAGAGCTCTTACACTGTGGACCTTTTGAAGCTCAACACCTTGATTAAGAGGCGTCAAAACTGCTTTCTAACCAGTAAAAAGCACCATGAGTAACCCCATTCTTTTTTACATAGGACTCATCCCACCCCCACTCCAACCATAGGGTTGCAAGCCTCAAATTTACAAAAAGATTGTACAGACAAAAATTACTTCTCTCTAGACATTTGCAGGTTATCATTCACTTTGCAATAAAGGGTACTGTTGAAATTGAGAGTTTTACTAATTTTAGAAGAGCATGTGAAAGCCTCACAAGAACTATATAGTGTACCTCTGGCGCCATCAATTAACTTCTTGCGAGCTTCAGATGAAAGAGGATCTCTTCTCAGAATCTGAGAGGCTTCCACAAGGAATATTGAGGATTCTTCAACTCTCTTAAAGGCAAGTGGCATTTCTTGTTTGAGGATTTGATCCTTGCTGGATGAGGCTGTTTCTTTACCCACCTGAATGATTAAAACAATAAATTATTTTCCCTGACTTAATATAGTACACTATCTAATAAGAGACCATGTGGTTGGACAGTTTAAAATACAGACTGTGCACTGCAGACAACAGACTGAATAAAATGCAAACTGAAATGTAGACTTAAATGTAGACTTCAGACTTTTTTTATTTGAATGTGTTATTTCCATTATTTAGTGCTGACCATAAACAGGGTTATTCAGATTACCGTAATTGCAATGAAAGTCTGTATTCTGGTTAGCCTGAATTTCATTCAGGTTAGCTCTCAATAGTGAAAATGGTAACATTTGTCAGTCTGCAGTCTACATTTTACCCCTCAGGCTGCATTCACTCCCAGTCTGCCTTCTATATGCAGTCTGCAGGCTACATTTTACGCTGACTGCAGGTAGTTGGCTAACTTCTCCAGTCTTACCTTAAAATAAATATACAGGTGGCCTTATCAACTGTGTTAAGAACAGCCACATATTATTGAAATATCTTGAACGACTGATAAGAAATGCTGACCTTGACAAGATTTTCAACAGCTGCTCCAACAGCTTGTACAGGGACTGCCAAGTCTGGCATGGCTTTACCATCTTCAGCTTCTTCATGTAGAATAATCAGTGTGGACACCTAGATATTGAATTTATGTCAAAAGCAAAACATAAGAAAAAAAATTATCAGAATTTAAAATTATGTTCACATCAACTTTCAACAATGGTTGTAAGAAATGCCAAATAAACAAAAACATTCTCAAGGGCAAATTAATTATTTCCCTGGGGGGAAATACCTCTAGAAAAATTTGGTGGGGATGTGTAGCCCGCTTCTGTGCTTCCCAAAACCCTCACCCTATTTAGGGTCAAAATCTGTGATTTTCCCTCCCCCATTTATGACCTGACCAAAAAGTCAATATCCTATTTAATACCTGGTCCTTGCTAATAAATACCCTGTTTCAGACATGCCTTATAATTAATTAGTTCCCCAGTTCAGAACAATGTGAAACATAATTTGTGAAGGGCTTTTGTTTATAGTCTTTTCGATAATAATTACGAAGTGGCTTCTTTTTGAAAACATACCCTATCAAGACTAGAAGGCATGAGAAGGCAAAGAAATACCCTGTTTATTACCAAAATGGACACGATCAATGACCAACATGGCCGAAAAACCATACCCTTTGAGGCCGCACATACCTATGTAGCCCACATAAGGGAGTACCCCACAATACAGGATTGCTTTTAAATCTTTGACAGTTGCAAAATATGAGCTGGCGATGACCTTTTGATATTGTAACGACATTTGGCATCAAGCTGTATTGTCTACCACTTGAAAATAAATCCCCTAATGTTGATTTTAATCACCTCCAGCTGTACTTGTTGGAGAAGAGATTTTCCGGCGTTAATAACTTGAATGTGTTGCATAAACATTTTCACACTCCAGCGATGAATAAGCTAAAAGATCTAACTTCACGAATCGAACTATTAAATAAGCTCTCGTTTCATTCACATCGCTAAGCCTAATGCTTGGCTCGATAAATTAATTTATTAGGTCCATACTACATACCAGTACATACCGGTAAGATACACTCCGTAATAAAGAAAAAACTTGGTACTGATTTGAAATTGTTTTCAGAAATCTGCGATCGCTAATCTGCATTCTACTTGGTAGCCGGGAAAACCCGATCAACGATTCGTGTAAACTTATACTTGATGAAAAGAACACGCAATTGGTTCGAAATATTGTTTATTTTGAATAACAAAAGACTCCGAGAACCTGAAAAAGTACTAGTAAGCCAGATTTATCTCACAAAAATTATTCAACTAAGAATTTTCACGTTTTTCCCTAACACCAGCCATCTTACAGCACGGTACACTTTGCTTGGTTGCTTATCACAGCTTTGTGGTGCAAACGTAAAAGAAACGTGCAGGCGGAGCAAATTTTACAGTGACCCAGATTTTTCGTCTGTCACGGTCCTCGAAAACCGTCGGATTGTTTGCAGTATTCGTGCACAAAAGTTAAACACAAGACCTCAAGATCAAAGCTTTCAAGACATTCCTTTGCGAGAAAATATTTAAACTAACAAAGGATTCTCTAGAAATTGTATTCATCGAACAGTTGATACGGTTGTCAGTTCTAAATTTATCTACATATCATGAACGCACAAGATCTGTCCATTACAGAGAAAAACATATTTACTCTACCTGCTGAGCCACAGGTTCCAATATTGACTCGATGGTTTTTGTGTGAAACACGGGCATTTTCAGCGCTGAAAAGCTGATTCCGACTCCAGAGCTGGCAGAAACAAAGTAAAAGGGAAATTCTTCCGAGAGAAATATTCGGGAAGTGTACACACCTTGGAACACCCAGCCCCGCGCAAAAATGTCCAAGACAGGAGAGACGACCACGTTATTCCCAGGGGCTGGTACAGCGGATGCAGCCATTACTCGTCCCAGACTCTCGCGTAACACTCTCAGAAACAAAGAGCGTCAAAGATGGCGGACGAAGATATCGAGGTGGACAATTTTTCCGAAGGAAGGGCTGAATCGGCGAGTGATTTTGCCGGTGATGATGAAAATGAAAAGGTAATTTGACTATAGTAGTCTTCAGTGTGGGAGTTTATGGGGGAGTGGTATTTAAGGTAATTGTATGTTATTTGTAAAACCAATGGAACATAAACTTTGACAGGTTGAGTACAAAAATTCTTCTAGGCTTGGGAATCACGAGAGAAAAAACTCTGTGCAAAGAAGAACTATTTCAACCAAATTTTATCACTTTATATTCTTGGAATCCTTTGCTGGTTTCTGTGATTTATTTTGCTGTTATAGACAGAGGTTTTCAGTTATCAACCTTTTAATCCAGTAAGAACACATGCACAAACTGGAAAGAATTATGCCACTTTGTTTACAGAGGCCCATAGGAATGCATCTACAAGCCACTTTTCAGATCAAATTCATTATTAATTAAAGGAAGGGCAAAACATAAAATTATATGTATTCGTGAAATCAACACAGTGGAATGTTATTTTTGTATATTCAGCACATGTGGTTGTATTCTTCGAAGTAATGGGATTGATGAATAAATCAGTAGATGATTTATGAGTGCTTTCACTTGGCTTGTGAATGGCCTCATGATTAGTGTGTTCGACTCTAGATTAAGCGGTTCTGGTTCAAGCTGTGGCCAGAGACATTGTGTTGTGTTCTTGGGCAAGACACATTACTCTCACAGTGCCTCCCTTCACCCAGATGTATAAATGGGTACCGGCAAACTTAATGCTGGGGATATCTAGCATCCCAGTACTCCTAGTCACTTCATGCTATAGAAACTGGGATAAGCTCTAGTCTGGAGATGGGCCACTCACTTAGTCATATCAGCGCTCCAAGCTGCGACCATTTTGGTTGCCATGGCGAGTGGAAAAAATTTTTGGCGACCAAAATTCTGGCAAAAGTCGGGTGATGGCGACCATTTTACAGTTAAAGGTCCCCAAAAGGCGATCAAATGAAAAAGTGAGCTTGGAGCGCTGCATATGCAGATGCTTTACTTGTCTTACTTGTTACTTTAAATGAGCTGTCATCAATAAATCATTCTGAACAAGATTATACAATGTAAACAAACATTTTCACATGTTTGATTCTTTTTACATTGGTGAATGGTTTGTATTTTTTTGATATGTTTTTCTATGGTTTTGTGTCCCATTGCTTTTTTAGTCCATTGATCATATTCGGTACCAAATGAAAATTAACTTTAACTAGTGATTCAAACTAACTTGTACTCTGATAACTAACTATGAAGCTACTAATTATGACAGAAAATTCATCCAGTGCTGTGACGTATTGCTTTGTTAATTACACATTTGTAGATGGATGCATATGACACACTGGAGAGTGAGCCTGAGATAAGAGTGGACAGAAGCCTGACAGACAGTGACTTACTAATTGCATTAGCTCAGGTGTCCGAGAATAAGCACATGATGCCTGGAAATGGACACATCAAACCTGACCTGAGTATGAGTTTAAATAGCAGTCTTGGCAGCCTTGGCAGTAGTCTGAACAGCAGTGGATTGCTTGTCAGTAAAGGCAAGGAATCTACTGGTTCAGTGCCGAGGAAATCAGCCAGAGGAAAACGAAAACTTGACAGCAGTCAGCAACTGTCTTCATCAAAGAAATCAAAGAGGTGAGTGCTGATGTTATTGAAAAGGAATTGCTCGGTAACAAATTCAAAGGATTCTAATTTGATGGGCTTTTTGTTGATATCAGAATCAAATGTCAAACTCTCTGTATGAGATGGATCAGTATGGAATCATGGTAGTAACACCGTAGTTGTATTCATCAAAACAAATATTCAGTGCAAGACGATGAACACAATACCATGATTCCCAGAAGGCACATCTCATAGCGGGGATTGGCTATTGAAATAGTCCATAATAGGAGCTTGTACTCAAAGCTGTCATTGTAAGATCAAAGACCTGTTCATTGATTTTTAGGATAGTGTTATTTTTCTTTTTTGCTAGTGATGTACCTCCATCGCAGAAACTACCTCCACATGGTTATCCCTTAGAACATCCTTTTAACAAGGTTTGTACCTTTTATTAACAATCAACATAATCCCTTTCAAGGGAACTTCTTAATGTGCTATCTGAAAGCATTTACCCATCATGAAGTAAAGTGAAAAATATTTTATTGTTATATCATACATGGCGTTCTTTATAAGCCAAGGATTATAACCACCTTGGTGGGAAGTCAAGAACAATTATAGTAACAGTAATATTAACACCATTCAGCCCTTGTCATTTTGCTGTCTTATTCACAAGCTCTTGAAATGTAGTTTCTCCTGTCTGATTCTAGTAGGAAAAGTGGTGGTATAATGGCCAAAGCTCTGTACTCTAGACTGAATATAAGCATTGAGTATTTGTAATTGTTGCATTTTTTCAGGATGGCTATAGATATATTTTAGCAGAACAGGACTCAAATGCTCCTTTAGCATCTATGGATATGGAATTTTGGGCTGGAAAACCCATCCCTGGAGATCTTTACAGAATTAAACTGCATAAAGAAGTTCTTCTATCCATGAATGATAGAGGTTTGTAGAAATGTCTGAATGGTCCCCAACCCTTTTAGTCTCAGCTATTTAGCAGGGCTGTCAATGAGGGTTATAACCAGTAACACCTGTTATGGCTGAGTATGTTTGATGGACCCTTGATGTTATGGGTGAACCAGCCAGTAGTTGATACAGTTCACCCATAAAGTAGCAAGTCTGCTACGGGTGTGAAGATCAAGGTTACAGGTGAATTAAAACTTAATGAAAGCCCTGTTTAGCTAGCATGGTCTCTTTGCTCACCCACACAGTACTGCTTAATATGTTGTTTGGTTTTAATTTGTTGACAGTTTGAAAATTTATTATTAGTGATAATGATAATTAAATGTAAGAGACCTTGAGAAATGTGAATTCAAGCTTGCCCTTCAACCAAGCAGCTCTCAATATTTTGTTTTGCCTGGGCAAGTTTACTTTTCTGATATTGTGTTCCCTTGCTCAAAGTGAGAATGAAAAGTCACTTTCCCTCCAGGAAAAACTACCTGCACCAGACAACTAATAGAATCTTTTTTCGTGTCTTGTGTAAGAAATAGGAAAGGAAGATAAAAATAAGGAGAGAGAGGGTGGAGGGTGGTTAAAAGGCCTCAGTTTGTCATCTTGGTTAACAAAGTTCATATCAGTGAGAGCCTAATGCCTTGTATAAATTGATGTTTCAGCTCCTCAACTGAAGTTATCTGATGATAGATTATCAGTTACAGGAGAGAAAGGCTATTGTATGTTACGAGCCACTCATGGTATGTTTTAATAATTAACGCCCAAGTCGCTAATGGAGGGTGGGTGCCCAGTAAGCCCGGGGGCTGCAACCGCAATCACAACCCCAAGGCACTAGAACACCCGACTGGCCTGCCCAACCCGCAACCAAGCCACGAGCCCCCCACACCAAGCCCCCCTCAGGCACCCGTCACACTCGAGCCATATAGCTCAGTGGAAAGAATACTTTTTTGGGGGAAGGGATAGGGGGGAACCCTGAGAACCGCTAAACTACAAAAACTGAACCAACAAACGCCACGCTCACAGAGAAATGAACATGCTGCAAGCACATGGGACGACAGCGCATGAACTAACCAAGAATACTGCTGGACAATGTCAGCTCCAGGGCTCCCATAGTCATAAGACTGCTGCAAACGCTATGGAACACACCAACACTAAACAAACGCAAATACATGGCCAAGACGCTGGCCAACGCTAACAACAAACGCCACTGACCAGACTACCTCTTGGCCATAACTATGTACATTATATCACAACGCTACAGAATGCACCAAATACTAACAGATGGCCAAGACACTAACAACACCCACAAAACACTACTGGCCAGATAAGCTCCTAGTCGTTAACTATCTAATGTTAAATTCCATTTAGTAATTACAAAATGGTCAGAAGTTGTTTCATCAAACAGTTCATTATCCAGATGCCCAAGAAAATCATGTGACTAAGTGTTACTTATGAATGTTGTGCCGCGTAGCACTATGAACACAAATAATGAAACAGAGAATTAACTCTGAAGTGTAAATTTAAGTGCTAATTTAACCCATGAATAACCCACTGGGCGTTAGCGCTAGTAAAGGGAATCAGGGAGCCACATGAGGTAAAGAAAAAAATCTTTTGACCTCGGTGGGAATCGAACCCACGAGCTCCGGATTAGATCTACCGTTACTCTGCCGACTGAGCTACGAGGTCAGACAGAGAAAGTCTGGGTCGATTTAGGTGGTGAATCGCGGCGAAGAGAAAGTAAGGGTACATATGAATGTTGTGCCGCATAGCACTATGAACACAAATAATGAAACAGAGAATTAACTCTGAAGTGTAAATTTAATTCCTAAATTTAACCCATGAATAACCCAGTGGGCATTAGCATATGAATGTTGTGCCGCGTAGCATTATGAACACAAATAATGAAACAGAGAATTAACTCTGAAGTGTAAATTTAAGTAATTTACACTTCAGAGTTAATTGTCTGTTTCATTATAAGTGTTACTTAGTTTTGCATAAGTCTAACAGTAGTTCTTAGCCAGTTGTGTTAGTGCCATATAAAAAAGCAGACTGTAAGACATTCGTACATGGTATACGGTTAACTTATAGCTAGTAACAAACCAAACTATTTTTTTGAAGCTACATGCAGCCCAAAAGGATTTGAAATACTCCGGCAGCTGTAATTTGAAACTGTAATATTTTTCTTTGCAGGAGTCTCCAAGGGAAATTGGTACTTTGAGGTGAGAAACATCAAAATTTAAGTTTTTTATCCTAAATTAAGTGGTTTAATGTTTTAATTGATATTTTTTAGGCTACAGTAGACTTACCCTCAGACACAGCTAGTAGGATTGGATGGTCACAGCTGTATGGTGAGATCATACTTGTACTCAATGTTATTAGTTTGTGAGATTTATAACACTGTTAGAAAAACTGTGCTATCAGCAGGCTTTTAGCCCAGATTTGATTTGGGCATCCAAAATGTGCTATAGGTACTTCTCAAATAAAGAATTTATAAAGCAATATGTGACAAAAGAAAACAATTTTCTTTTAGTGGGTGTCCATGGGAGGCCTGGTCACCCATCTGCCTAAAAGCCTGCATATCAGATGCAGGATACTTAAGCAGAAGACCACAAGTTTCTATGCTTTATAGGCTGATAAATCTCTTGGGATGTTGGTAGAACACAAATAGAATTCATAAAATAATCATGGGCCGCTTCCGAGTGATTTACGAATTCTTTAAGTGTTCTACCAACTCCCCAGAAGGTTTATCAGCCTATAAACTATAATAACTTGTGGTCTATTGCTTTTATACAATAATTCAGAAGATGCATGATTTTTCTATGAGTTACCATAGCTGATTGATCAATCAGAGCATGCAAATTGATTTGGCTATTATATAAATCGGCATAAATCATATTCCAATGATGCGCACTCATGGTGTGAGTACAGTTAACTTTCCTTTGTTATTTCTGTTGCCAGTGCTACAAAATGATTGATTCTTGCTTTTAGTTGTGCATGAATTGAACATGTTTTCATAAACAAGTGAAGTTTGCAGAGCACTCAAGTAGCTAAAGTTGTTCTTGGTTGCACCTTGAGGAAGACCTTTGCTTGTTTCATACTCTCCAAACTTCCCTCATAATTCATAACTTGTTGATCCATGCTAAAGCATGATTTGATAATGGGGCAGGACAGGCTGGTGGCACATTTGGTTGAAACAGAACTTTTGATTTCTGGCGAAAAGGTGGAAACCAAAGATTCTAGTTCCAGGCAAGGGTTTTATGTTGACATAAAGTGTTATTTACATCAAGGGCCAAGGGTTAAACTTATGATGCTAGTGAAAGACAAGTCCGCAAGCAACTTCATCAACCTCTGCCCCATGGGGGACCCCAAGGGGGTATTTGACAAAGCAGTAGTTCGTTGTTTTATAAAAGTTTATAGCAGGAGCAAAAGTAATAATTTATACAGTAGATTGCAGGGAGGTGCACCAGGAAAATACCTAGAAGTGGAGTCTTATGTACAATAATGTGCCCTTAAAAGTTATTCTTAAATTTGTCTGCTGCAGGCTGATTAAAATGTTTCCTCTGGTCTTTAGGAAATCTTCAAGCACCATTAGGTTATGATAAATTTAGTTACTCTTGGAGAAGTAAAAAAGGAACAAGATTCCACGAGAGTAGAGGAAAGCACTACAGGTTTGCCCACAAGAGAACTCCTCTCTTTTTGTATTACCAGAGTTATGTTTTCCACTAAGTTTTTCCTCACAAGAGCTAAATTTGTCTAACTGTTGATGTTTTGTAGTATTGCGATTGATTCCAAGTTATCTTTTGATACACAAAGTGATTTTAGTAAATTACAAGGAAGCGCTCTTTCTTCTTTGTTTGTTGTAGTGATGGATACTCAACTGGTGATGTAATAGGTTTTTTTATCAGTCTGCCAGAAAACAACAGACATCCAGGTAAAAACTGCCTTCATTTTGTGTTATTTTTCAACCAAGCTTTTCACACTTTTCAAAAAGTTTATATATTTGGGGCAGCCTGTGTCACAGACAGACATAACCACTGGAAAAGGTCGTCTGTCACTAGAAAGTCCTTTCCAGCGGCCACAAAACGCAAAACACGAGCGATAAAGGTAGTTCGATCCTTTATTCATATTCTAAACGGATATGAGGACTCCCTGTGAGCTTGTGCATACCATAAAATCACAATGGTCTTTATCCGACTGCCGGTCACGGTCTCAAAATAGACTAAATGCCCGGCAGTCAGAAATATTCACCGAATTCTGACTGAAATTCACTATCAAACCTATCGAAAGTATTTGGTTTTTCTTTAGAAATGTTAAGCGATCCTAAAAATTATTTTTGTTTTACATTCGACTTGACTAAACGATAATATCTCATTCGACTTGGCTAAACGATAATATCTGTTTACTGATACTATACTGTAGCAAGGAGGCGTGTTTTTGCGTTTAAAGGTCTTTACTGGAATGTGGTCAGCTACTGCACCAAGAAAAAGGTCCATCAATTGGTGCCAGTCTGAGTCAATATCAGTGGAGTTAATAGACAGGATAAGATCAGTGAGCCATAAGGTTTCTGAAAGCCCATTCCAGTCGGCGAGACGATAATTATAAACAGTGCGTATGTCACAGGCTGATAACTTTGCGTGAACACCGAAATCAAGGAACAATAAGCTGTGATCACTAAAAGAGATTCAATTGAGTTGGTGGTACGCATTCAAGATTTCTGACAGTCTCAGGGGACCTTGTAAAAACAAAGTCAAGAATATTATTTTTCCTTGTTGGATGAATGTTAATTTGTTAAAGAAAAAAGTCTGAAAAAGTTTCCTGAAATCTGTAGATCCAGAGCTGATATCTTGAGACTGGAATACGAAGTCGGAGTTCCAATACAGATCAGGAAATTTAAAATCGCCACATAAAAGAATTGATTCGTAGGTGGAACTTGACTTTAGAAATAAAGAAAATAAACATAGCCATTCATCGATATCGACGCTAGGCGGTCGATAGCAAACACAAATCAGTATTTTCTTGGTGTTGATAAGTTCGATTTCAACAGCAGCAATTTCCAACTCTCTTGAGCAAGCCCCAGGTGGAACTAAGTTGTAATGAATATTATTTCGTAGAGCAATTAGCACGCCACCACCACGTTTTCCAGGGGAGCGGAGAGGAGCGATCTTTCCTTATAATGTTGTAGCCAGTAGATAAAATTCCATTATTAGAGATATTATACTGTAGCAAGTTGTCTCCCCTGCCAAATTGTCCTTGGCGAAGTTTGTAAATAAATAAAAAATAAATTTACCGAGCTTGTTTATACCGTAAAAATCGCTCAGTTATCGACACAACCATTTGTGCGACTAATTTCCACTGAAAGATTCTTTCAAACTTCTTGATGGTATGAAAAATGTCGAGCGATTCTAAAAAGTATTCTGGTTTTACATTCGACGAATTTACCGAGCTTATGTCATTGTATACTTTTGACCGCCGGGAATTTAGTCTATTTGAGACCGTGACCGGCAGTCGGATAAAGACAGTCGAATAATGTTAACGGTTTCACTCGAAAAAAACAAACAATAAAGGCAAACAGACCCCGGGGGGTAGTTAACAAAGTTTAATACGGGGAGGCTTCGCCCCGAGGTCCAACCCCTTACCCTTTTATATACCATTTTGGCAGAAAAAGTACCCCTTTTATATACCTTTTATTGAAAAAAGGTACCCCTTTCAGATACCTACTTTAGGAAGTCTTGTTCTCATTTTCATGTAGTGCTTAATAAATATACTGACAAAGCCATAAGGGGCGTCTATTCGAAATATTAGAATTAAAGGCCCTTGTAAATACCTAAATGACCGATTTCCCTACCCTTTTATATGCCTCATCTTGTGAAATCCCTACCCTTTTATATACCTGAAGCGTGAAAAAGGTACCCCTTTCGGGCGGAGCCTCCCCGTATAGGCCATTATAGGGAGTACCCCCCCCCGGGAAACAGACAAGCAAAGTGTTACGCCGTTACCCGTTACGCCGTTACGCGTTTTACTAACAACTGCCGCCATAGTCAATGTTCAGCAAACTGTAAGATAAACCTAACACAGCACTGCAACTGACTAACATTACTCTCTTTTGTGGGAATAGCAATAGTTCTTGTCATTCTATACCAATGACACTGAAGAAGGGAACCGGCTTATGAGCCACTTTCTTCCAACGGGAAGTGAGTGGACGTGAGCCCCTATTACCATAGCTTATTTTGTATTGACAGAGGCAAGATTTTGTGTTCTGCTTGGCCAACTGAAAGCGTTTTCAGTGAAAACAGCGTTCTAGCGTGAATGATACACTAAATCAAGGCCTGTCAACCCTGCGCGGGAGAAATTTGAAAACGCTGCAGTGTTATTTCTACAGTTGGGCCTACCGTCCACGATAATCATGTGATTTCCTCGCCCAACTCTTCCTCAAACACAAATCCAAAAGAGTCTGTGTTTGTTCAAGCGTTTTCCAATTTCTCCGGCGTAGTGTGAACAGAGAACATTTCGTTCATTTTCAAACAAAATCGTGTTTTGAGTTGTGAATGGACGGGACCCAGCACACATGTGCGTTTGGCGGCTTTTTGATTTGATTGGCTATGAACCACAAGTTGTCACATTTTAACTAACGGCTTAATGGTTTTCTTTCCCATCTTTGCAGCGGAATTTCTTCCGCCCACGTTTAAAGATAAGGTAAAATATAAATGAAATTTTTCTTCTATTTTTGTTTCTTTCTGCCTATGTTCAGGACAATAAGCGCGGGCCCTATAGCTCGCTAAGCTAAAAAGCCAACGTTTAAAAAATTTCCGTCTTATTTCTTCCTTTAAGGCATTAATAAAATTCAAAAGTCATCTTTACTTCGAAGAAAAAGACCTTGTGGACAAGGCAGAAAAGGTATCAGTTACAGTGAATTCTCTTTTATTCCAATCTACACCTGTCTTGTTTGTTTTCTTCCTTATCTTCATCTCCGCACTTATGTGACTGACTTGCTATTGTTACCCGGAAAACTTGCTGATAATAATTATTTCTTTGCAGAACCTAAAACCTTTACTTGGCAGTCAGGTGAGCGGGCTGAAAAAAGATTATATAACTCTTTGCGCCATTGCTTGGAAGATATTTTCACCGATCAGAGCAGAGATACCTGTTACCCAGCACCTTATGACTATGCGCCACATATGACTTCGGGTCAATCACGTGCAAAACCCAAATTTTATCGACGTGAATGGGGCGGTTTTCAATTGAGTGTCTAAGTAATCAGGCAATTACTTCCGGGGTTGGTTTTGGTCTTCCTACGTTTGAAATTGGCTGAGTAATCAAGGCAAGTATTTAGTTTGGTTTTGGTTGTACTACACTCAGTTGAAAACCGTTTTAATATCTCGAGTGTATTTTTCTGATATATGTTTTTCCGATAACAGTGAAGTCCTGGAAATCCACGATGATAGTTCTCTTTTTCCATTATACTGTCAAGAGTTCATACGGTTGCCGCCGTTGCCATAGTGTTTGGTTTAAACTTTTCGGTTATTCCTGCAATTATTATCTACGGCTTTCATTTTACTTCTGTCCATAAAATCACCGGAATCGTGGTGTCACATTTTTTTTCTGACCTTTTCTTGTAGGTAAAATTTTACAAAAACGGTGTTTGTCAGGTGAGTTGAACATGAAGTACATTTTCCAGTGGCAGTGTTTTTTCCAGCCACTTTTGAAAAGAGTAATAGCAAAGAGTTACTGTTTATATTTCAGGGAATTGCCTGGCAAGATGTCTACGACGGAACGTATTATCCAGCGGTATCGCTCTACAAGAATTCTACGGTACAGTAACAAGCCCTAATAGCAATAATGAGATTATTAGATTTCATCGCTATTTCCTGATTTCAAACCGTGAAGGACTAAGTACGAGTCTGTAAATTATGGGATTAGCAACTATTGATCCACATATTCAGAAATAGCACACCGAGATTCACAAAATCTTCAAGTTTGGTGTTAGTCGGGCTAGTTTTGACTGAAATACAGCGATTTAAAAACGTCAAAATTAACAAAGAAATGTATGGCCATCCGGACGCTGTGCCGGATTGCCATACATTTCTTTGTAAATTTTGACATTTAAAAAATGGCTGTATCTTGCTTACTATTGGGTCTATTTACACCAAACTTGGGATTTTGTAAGGCCTGGTCTGCACTTTATGACTGTGTGGATCAATACTTGCTAATCCCATAATTTGCAGACTCGTATTCAAGTCTTTCACGGTTTGAAATCAGGCAATTTACTGTAATACTTGGGACACAAAATGTCTCACGCACATGCCGGTGTATTTGTTTTGTTAGGTCACGCTTAACTTCGGACCCGATTTTCAATTTCCTCCAGCTGATGAAGAGTTCCAGCCGGTATGGTTTAAATATCGTGTTCAATGCTGTCTTCTCTTATTTCGCTCATTTTACACTCCAGGGTCGGGTTATTGAAAGCCTGATTAAGCTAACCCAGGGTTAGCGAGTTTTGTAACTTTTTGGTTAGGTTATCTGTCTATATTGTTTGCTCTTCATTTTTGAGCTGTAGTGATCTCAAACTACACCAAACGTTAGAGGTGAAGAACATTTTTAAACAAGAAAAAATAATGCTTCAGATAACGTTTAACCCTGCGTTAATTTTACGCGGCTTTTTAATAACCCGGCCCAGTTCTATTTTGGCTCAAATCCCGTGAAGAGCAACGTTTTTTATCAGCTTATCAGTGTACAGTTCTTCTCGAAAATCGCGTGATTTGTCAGAAACTTTTTCACTCTCTGTAAGAAAAGTCTGCTAATTTTTTCCTCGCATGACATTGCTCTTCGTTTGCTTTGCAGATGAGCTACAAAGCTGTGGAATTCGCCGTGGAACAGAGCTTATCAGACCTGCTGTTCCACGTGGATTCACAAGAGAGACCCGTCCCGCTTCCCGAGAAAACCCTTGTGCCACCAAAAAGGAAGTGACGAGAGCATATGCAGCTACGAAGGAAGTGTTTCCCTAACGTTTCGTACAAAGACATCTTCCCTAGCGGCGCATTATTATTATGCCCAATTTACACACCACAGCGTCGTTCTTCAAAATTGGAAACGAAGAGACTTCGCTTGTTTTACTCGGGAATACATTCTGAGTGAGGGTTCTCGCGAGGGTTCTCGCAAGCTATTTTAGGCAGTTTTGAATTATTGCCTTGTGGACGAAGGAGACCATTTAGCTACGTTTCTTGGTAATTGAAAAACTTTTTTGCATCCAGTTTACCACGTTTGTAAATAAGACGATAGGCGCGAAGCCAGAACAACTGAATTATTTTTCCGATTTACGTTTGTGGCTAAGACTTGTACATGTAAAGCTGTTTCTGTGAAAAAATGGCTTTCAACAAATGATGCGGTCTGCTTTTTTGGTGTATGCTTCTGTAAGCGTTGAACGTGTACATAACAAAGCATTGCTGCATTCGTAGCAGAGTGAACTGATAAACTCTTGTAACATACGAGTTCAGTATTTTATAAACTATTTTACGCAGAATATGGTTAGACTGTGTGGTTTCTCTTTCATCCACATTCTACCTCGCACTCACTCAGCGATAGTAGTGGAGAGGTTAAGTATGTCGTTTACGGCAAAGAGAAGGTATATTTTGCAGGTCGCAGGTTGAAAATCAACTTTTAAGTCTCGGTTAGCGGCCGAGAGCCCACCACGCTACCAGCAAACAACTGCCTCCAAATAATATTCTGCTCATGCGTAATTGGAGCCACTTTCTTGAGGGAAAAATTGCAGATCGCTTCCCTTAGCTGCCAGGAAGTGATTAAAATAGGAAAACAAACTTGGTAATCGTAGATCAGTTCTGCTCGCCACTAACCAATCACGATATTTTGCTCGACCTGGCCTAATAATTGTTAATTTTGCGTGGTCTCTGGTGGAGAAAGAACGAGTGCTGCGGACAAAACGCTAGTCTGCGACCAGGCTCACCTTTGGGTCTCGCGAGTCGGCCAGCGAACTGAACCTGTTCAAAGGCTCACAAAATGCTGAACGTCAGTCCAGTGACTCCCCTAAAGGTATTATTGTTAACTGGACCTCCGAGGTTACTCCATGGACTGGAGCAACGCAGAACTGCTTGTTCATAGCAAAAACTCGAATGGCTTGGTTTTCCTGGTTTATCTGCCTTTTAACACGAATATTTATCCCCTTGCAAAAGACCGAAACCCCCACAACAATAAAAACCGTCCGGATTTGTATTTTACGTGTTGTACAAGTATCAGGCAAATACATGTATATTACCGCAAACTTAACTTCAGCGCAGCATCGCAACTCTTGTACCCTCCTTTACAATGGTATGCTGTCCGGGGGTGGGGTGGGGTGTTCTGGAGACCTTCAGAATCATTTCTTTCAGGCTTTGATCAGTAACCACACTTGACATATTGTTGATTATATACTAGGAGTTTAATCCTCTGGACTGTTGATACACCAACTTGCAGCAGTGATTCCTGTCTAAAATAATACGCGAACAATGCGACGACAGTTTGCTGCCGTCGCCAGAAAGTGTTGGTGAATTTTGTCATAAAATATCAAACAGTATGTTTAAAAATATATACACCACAGCATGGAGTGCCGGCGCGCGCGTACAGACTGCAAAAAACATTTCGTTTAAACATACACAATATAAACTTCGGTATTTTACTATATCTTAATAAAACCCAAGGCCCTTTCCATGAAAGCCTTTGATCCCTAAGACAAGCCATCGTTATTGAGATTATAAAATTTCTTATACTTGTTTTAATAGAAATAACTGCCCGAGGCAGTTTAGGCTTGGTCCTGGATTGAATGAACGAATGCGTGATCAATTTATTAATTTGGTTTAGTTTAATGTATCTGCCGGAAGAATACCTATACTAGAGAAATGAAACGAGACTGTACAACTTAAACCTACTGCCTAGCAAGGGCACACTCAACGCTAAGCATTGCCTAGAGACCACAATAAATCTTTCTCAAGTAATCAAATGCAGTACGTCCAGGAACGTTTACCAAGGCCGATGCATGTGATTGGAAATGATCGGAGAATCGTCGTTTATTTCCGATTACTTCCCACGAACTGTCTAGATTGCATTTTTCAGGGTGAGGATATTTTACTATGAAGTCTATTCAAGCACTCCTGACCGAGTACTGCAAGTAAATTTGCCATTTTTTTCCACCAAACAAGAGCTCCATGAGCTTTACAGTGCTACATTACTTCAAATACCCTAGAAATGAACTAAAACATTGTTAAAATAAAGCATTTCGTATGCAGTATATGAAAAGAACTCCATCTCTGGCAAAACGCGAAAACGTTATGGTTGCTTGAATCTGTTCAGCACAGAGCTTGTACAAGAATTTTCAAAAAAAAATTACGCCTTTCGTACACGATTTTCCAACTACGCTACACTGTCAGATGGACACCTTGATTTGAATGAAGGAGTTCAGTCCACCAGTTTACCATGTTCAAACGTTACAGTAAATGGGAAAAGCGCAAAAGCTCGCTTGAGTTGCTTTTTAACGGTAATAACTAGTCGATACCACAAAACGTTATCTCTAGTCGGTACTGAAGAGTTCAAAACTGTTAAAAACCAAAATACTTAATTAGGTACGAAAATTCATTAAAAATTGCTCTTAAATGTAACTTAACTTCGAAAAAAGACCAAGTCTATTCTCCTGCCATTGGCCCAATCATAGTTAACAACGAAACCCAGGGCGTGTTTCGGGTGTCTAGCCTAAAGCTTAAAACTTCATGACCAGGACCAAGCCGGTTCCTAGTTGCAGATTAGTTAATCTTACGTAATGCTTCCTTCTAATCTTATTTTAAAACAGATATGTGCCATTTTACTTTTTTGCCTCTGTTTTGTCTTCGGTTGAACTCTTAAAACCTTACGGCTGGAAAACCTACTCTAAAACTGTCAATCAGTTTCGTCCAATTAGCAAACTTATTTGAGTCGTCACGCAATAACTCTTGGATTTTTTTTACCTTGCGCGACGATCCGAATGCTAACCAGGAAAAAGCCGTCTAACGAGTGATCCAAATCACGACTTGACAAGTCTACTGTGAAAAACCAACGTGTAACAAACAGTATGATAAACATGAAACAATTAAACAAGAATAAACACTGCCTCTAGTTATACGGGGCGTCAAATCAAAATCT
Organism: Catalaphyllia jardinei; assembly: GCA_022496165.2. NCBI lineage: Eukaryota > Metazoa > Cnidaria > Anthozoa > Scleractinia > Caryophylliidae > Catalaphyllia > Catalaphyllia jardinei. Next base: position 49,443,212 of record CM042746.1, read on the forward strand.
AAAATAGCTGCAGCGCGTATGTGAGTACGGAAATGTTGCTCTGGAAAAAACAAAATACGGCTAAAACGAGCAGTCCAAACCCGTGAGTTCTTCGTTTGAATCATTCTCTATGGCAACAACTACAGAAAACGCTACTCTTTCTATTTTCTACAAACGGACAATTTCAAAACCACCGATTAACGGTTAAATTATCAAGCTACTGCCAAATTGACGACCTTTTTGCCTTCATCAAATTTCCCTTCAATCAATGGAACTCATGATTTACGGCAAGCAGCTTCAAAGTTAAACGCTGGTCTCAGCCGAAGCGGTGCTAATCAATGTGTACTTTGTACTTATGTTGCCATGATAATGTTGTCTGACACTGCTGTCTTCTTTGCGAGGGACTACACTTGAAATATAGCTGCATGTCATTCCTTCCTGTCGGAGTTGACGGCATCCTCGTCAATGATTGTTGTGTAAGCGTACATTGAGATTCGCTGGTAAATATTTAGCAACTAAAATCTTGATTTATTTAACCGAAACGTCAACACGGTGATTCAACAAAGCTGCAATTGTTATTTCCGATTTCAAATGTCGCCATTTGTCACTCAATTACTCTTTTAGCACTGAGTGCTTGGTTATTCGATCTCCTGTCTGAAACATCTCTCAGGTACACGACAGCACTTTTGATATTGTTACTCCATCCGTTGCTTCACGTATTAAATCAACACCTCCACGCCTCTAAAATTACCGTATAAAGATCAATAAGCCAAAGCAAGCCTTGGACTAAAGACCCGAGTCCCTATTAGGAGGGTACACTGGTAGAGAGGCCCTTCCCAGGTACATGTTGGGCGTCAGTTGAGAGTTGTAGAATGCTCCAGGGTGCTGCATATGACTAGGATATTGGTACTGTGGCTGTCCAAACATTGGATACTTATTTGAAGGGAAATATAGACCGCTGTATTGAGGCATTGGCTGCTCAGATAACTGTGATGGCGGTATGCTACTTTTGTCTAAAGGAGGTTGGCTTGGTGCAGTGAGACTTTCCACCGAAAACGATTTTGGTCCTTGGATCGAAGCTGAAGTTGCATACGGACTGTGAGGATTAACAGCAGCGGCTTGGCCAGCTGGACGCATAAATGGACTCTTGTTTGGCGGCGGCGGCGGCGCATTGCCGTAATGAGATGCAATAGACGGGGCGTGTTCAACGGGTGAGGGTAAAGGACTGTCGTGATTACCAGCCGCTCCAAATGCAGGTGACTTGTTTTCCTCGGGTCTCCGCGGCGGCGGACCATCCAAAGGTGACTGAACTTGATTATAATTACCCATCACTGACGGAAATGGATTCTGCATTCCGTGTGAGAGTGTTTTGGCAGAAAGTTCTATAAAGCCAGGCCGAGATTGAGAATTTAACGGCCTCTCATCACCCGACACTACAGAAGGCTGTTGTTGTTGTTGTGCTTGGACAGGATAATTAGCCAAGCTAGGACCACTCATGCTACCCTGAGGATGTGAAGGTGAGAATGGCGGCTTACTTGGTTCGTTAGGTGACGGGCCTGGAAATCTCGGTGTCTGTGGCGTTAATGGAGTGTGCGGAGTGTGCGGTGATCCTGTACTTGTTGGAGATGGTACTGGGCTGTTGCGTGCGTGTCTGGAGTCTGGTGGTCTGCCTCCTGGGTAGGGAGGTGGTGGTGATCGCACTCCGGGTCCTAATGAATCTGACGACGGAGAATTGGAATTTCCTTGCGACTGGAGTCCTCCAAGATGCCTGGGCCTCTGGAAATACCCTTGCTGTTGCTGATTCGGTTGCTGGCCGAAAGCGGGGAAGTGGGACTGCTGGACTTGCCCGCGCATGTCCGGCGGGCGTCTCTCCATGTAAGCTCCTTGATGCTGTGCCGTCCCACTCGCCCCAGACCGAGGATAACCAGCGTAGGAGGGAGACTGTTCTCCTACCCCTCCCTGCTGGTTATATCCACTTCTGGAGTACATTCCATTCATTCCTGCCCCAGGTCCTGGACTGTTCCCGCCATGTGAGTTTCCAAACAGCAACTGATGAATATCTTCCATAGCCTGTGACTGAGTCTGCAGACGCTGCCTGTCCTTGTACAGCGGCTGTTGTGCCTGCTGCTGCATGTGGTCCCAGTGTGACGCACTGTAACCTGATCTGGCATTTGATTGGCTACCCGTCACTCCTGAATAACCTGACATGACGGAAGCACCAGACCCCCTCATGGAGTACTGCTGCGGATAGAATGGTTTTTGTTTCCCAAACATGTTCATTGAGTTCGTTTGTTCGAGTTTAAGAAATGGCGAGCTTGATGGCTGCGCTCTGTGAAATGCAGTGATGCTCTCTACTCGGCCCATTTGCATGGCCTCTGCTGCTCTGTTTGCAAGGCTGGTTGAAAACACGTAAATTCTGTTCGGAGGCTCAGGTATTTCCACTGGCTTTGGAACTTTTAATTTTCTGCGGCGTCTGGGCCCATCTGAGCCATCAGAATCTATGAATTGAGAAAAGTCAATGACTTCAATAAAGGCAATGTGTTAACTGTATCATCCAGTCTGCGTACGCCAGTAGGCGCATAAGGCCGCATGTCAACTGTAGCGATAACCATAATCGTGTCAATTCTTCCTTAGTAAGTGTATTGTTAAGTCTCTGAGGTAAACAAATCAATGGGTTAAGTCAGGTTAGTGTATGTTTTGTGCTAAGAATACGTGTCAGTAGATTTAAAATGTTGCAGCACTGGATTGCAACATGAATACGCTGTCCCACATGTGACAAGATAAACGAAACCAAAATGTGGCCTCACGATAAAACAAATAAATCAAGTTTTTACCTATATCTCTTTCATTGTCCTCCTCTGACTCGGACCCAAGTCCCTCCTCTTCCCACCATTCTTTCTTCTTGCTCATTTGTTCCCGCATAATAACACAGCGTCGCTTGGCCCTGCTGTCAACACCAGCAACGCTTATTAATGACTGCTGCTTCTGAATTTCTTCATCTACCCGCCGCTCCAGTTCCTTACGTTCCTAGGTAAGAAAAATTGAAACGTAAAATATATCGTAGTTTATTCGCTTTACAGTGGAACACTGTTTATCGTCGTTCTTTTAACAGTAGAGCGCGCAGGACGATTTTCCTGGAAGTTTTACGGTAACCGTAACACACACGACACACTTTTTTTTGGTCAGTGGTCTATCGATTGCAAAATCTCCTATTTGATTAAACGTTTTAAACTGGAAAAATCATTGAAAAGTGGTAAGATAGTAATACGCCTATTGCACGATCCGGTCACATGGTATGGAATAAATTATGCTGGGACGCACATAACGCAATGGGACTTCCAAAACAAAGGAACTCTTACCAGTCTAACTCGACTTTTCTTTGTTTTGAAAGTCACACTGCTTTATTTGCGTTCCAACATAATTTATTCCGCACCATGTGACCGGATCGTGCAAAGGGCCTATTGGCTACAAGTGAATGTATGAATTCATATATTTGAACTGTGGAGAAAGATTGGCGTGATAATTTAGTTGGACTGCACCTGTATCGCAGAGGTCATGGGTTCGAATCCCGTTCAAGCCTGAATTTTTTTAGCCTTTAAGAGGCAAATTTCGTACATTAAAATTCTAACATGGCTCCAAGGCTTGGGGTAATAAAACAAAATAAACCACACCGAGGATGAGGGATGAAAAATAAATTTCTTTCGTTTTACTCCCCAAAGCCTCGGAGGCAAGTTAGAATTGTCATATATCGAAAATGGCTTATTTCACAACTTCTTAAGTTGTGTGTATAACTGCAATGATCAATGATGTCATCATCATCACCACCATCATCATCATCGTCATCGTCATCATTATAATCATTTATTTGCCTTTTAGATATAACAAAAATTTAAAAAAATACAGCACGTAGGTTGCAAGGCGAGGAGACCTCAGAAACCACCAGGCTTATAAGAGAGGCCACCTCGGCATCACAATATTAAGTTAGATAAAGGCTGCGAAGGAGTGCGGCAGAAACTATTTTAATAAAAACTCTAGCACTTTGTTCTTAAAGGTAGAAAAGCTTGACAAATTGGTAATAGAGGGAGGTAGACAGTTCCAGACCCTAGGTACGCGACAATTACCGACTGTTCTTGTTTCATATCTATGGACCTGACTGTTTGTCATAAACAGATTGAGGAAAAGTGGAGGCAGCAGATTACTACATGTATGGTAGCGGAACATGAATTTAGCAATATCGAGGGTATTGATTTGGAAGATGTCTAAAATTTTCAGTTTGGAAAATAGAGGAGCAGTATGTGCTCGATAGTCTGAATTTGTAACAGCTCGCACAGCCCGCTTTTGCAGATAATAAATTCTGCTTAACTTAGACACGTACGTGGACGACCATGCAGAGTTGCAGTAAGTAATATATGGATAAATTACATTCACATCTTTCTCCTCAGTTTAAATATATGATATTTCACATACTCACTTGTATTCTTCACCATCTACGAGTATATTAAGAACTCACAAAGGTACCCGTTCCCAGTTGGTTTGATACTTCAGTTAGCATAATACTGCACCGTTATCGCAGAGGTCATTGGTTCGAATCCCGTGCGAGTCTGACTTTTTTTAAGCTTTAATTGTGTAGAACTACAATGATCAATCATGTTTTCATGTTAACATAAGCTCGTCTAATAGTGTGCTTGTGACAGGAGTCACAGTCATATCATAAATGTTTATATGTGTATTACACTCTCTCTGGTATCTACCTCGAGATCCTTTTCCATTCTCTCCTGTTCATGTTCACTTCTTTTCCTTCTTCTCTCAGTTCGTTCTGCAGGTTCAAACTGTTGTTCCATGGCACCTTCTCTATTCACTGCTGGTCGGCCTCGTTTTCTTTGTCCTCCTTGTGCAGGTGATGGACGGTGTCTCTTTTTCCTTGGCTCAGGAGATTCCGGTTCTTCCAGCTCAAACTCTTCCTCTGGTTCTGAGATGTCCTCCTCTTCTTCTTCTTCGTCTTCTTGATCCTCTTCCACGGTGTCGTCTTCCTCTTCTTCCTGTGCTCTGTGCTTGTCGTCTGCTTCTTCTGGCTTGTTAACCTGTCGACAGCAGTTAAACTGTAAGCCGATTGAAATATTGGAGGGTATGTTCCTCAAGGTCGCAGAAGAGAAGGGCGACAATCTCCTCTACTGCACCAGTAGAGGAGCCACCATGGCTGCCCCGACAAAGCCTACCGCTAGGCACTGCTCAACACGGCACTGAGAAAAGACAAATAAACTCATATAATAAGCCTAGTTGCTTTGTGCTACAGAAACCGGGATAAACTCCGGCCTGATGGGTCACTTGGCTTGTATGCAGACTTCGCCTTTACCTATTTCCCCCTGAACTAATTAAGTGGTTGCCGACTCTCTGATCAGGTTGCAGTATATTAGTGAGCAGAATCACGTTCAGCAGTTGTTGGTTTACCTTTGTCCTGACCTTTTCTTCCACTTTTCTCATTGCTTCATGTTTCTCTGTTTTGTGTCTTGAAGTTGCCTGTAACATACAAAACATGATTGATGTAAGCAATATTTTGTCAACAAATCACAACATCAAGTACAAACTATTCTCAAACACTGTTTTCCACAAACAATTTTAAATACAAATAGGATTACTATGGCATTTATTCTACATTCTATGGTATTTATTCTACATTTTCACTCCTTCTATCAAACTCAAACGCACAAACGACCAGTCAATGAGTTCTAAAGTAGTATGAGCAACAAGCATCAGGCACACATGTAC